>CAOLHI010000073.1:600000-1031945 GCA_948474755.1 Ctenosaura bakeri | reverse complement strand
GAGCTGAAAGGGGAAGTCCTTGTCAAATTGTGATTGTCTTAACTCTGACCTGAACATTTCCCTATTGTTTTCCTCACCTCTCCACAATACTGGGCTATTATGAAAGACATTATCCTTTTGTCACCCAAACACTAACACCATTAGCTCTGTCCAGACTTCATTGTTTGTGTTGCAACTCCCATTGTCTGCGTGGCTGGGGGAGTGATTCACACTCACACCAGCAGGATATTTTTTGGGTATAAGAACCCCTGATTTCAGGTTGTCCAATGCAGTCTCTTGCCTTTCTGAGTGCCATGCTGTCCATCTGATTTCTTATCAAGAACTGTCCTTAGGTCCTTAGGTGTTGCTGCCTTTCTCGCTGCTCTCCAGACTGGTAATTAAAGCCTCATCCCTGAAAGTCCTCTATCCACATTTTCCTCCCTTTACCTTTGGCTAGTCCTGATATGCTTGTGTGAGTGCTTGGGTCTTTGTGTGCTTGTGTGAATTTCTTTCAATAAAACATATTTTTAGTTTACAATTTAAACTTTCTGGCTGGTTCTGTCCTGCAAGGACTCCGTAAACATAGGTAGTAGATCTCTTTCAGTTACCTCCTTCTCGCAGGCCTCCTGACTTTGAGCTAATTATTCCTCACTTTGAAATGAAGGCACTGGCATTGCTAGTGGGCCCTTGTGGCATCCATGTTTTGGGGTAACAGAATAATAAGGAGATCTAAATCAGAGAGCTGGGAAAAGTTTAATTTTCTGGACTACAAGGTAAGAAGGGGAAAAAAACTACCTCTACTCTTCAACCTTAGCAAGAGCAGTAGGACAAGTGGGACCTGGAGCGTTTGGAGAAGTCCTCTTGGCTTGAGTTAAACTCTGGTTTGCAGAGGACCTTTGAACTGAGGCACAGTGAGCTATAATGCTCTGCTTTAGGTCTTGAAATTATAAGCTTCAGTGGCATTTCTGCAAAAGCTAGAAATATAAAATGTACAGTTTGAGAAATCTTACATCAAAGATAATGCTCCACCCACACATTTCCATGTCTGCATCCCACATATGTCCTTTTAAAAAATTGGTTAGAAGTACAAGGGGATATCCTCCAGCCTTTTGTGCCCTGTGCAGAGTCTCTCATCAAGCTATCAATCCCAGGAGAGGCCGTCCCTGTGGCTTACCAGAGGGGCAGGAGAGAGAGTGGGAAAGCAACTGAGATGCTGATGAACTGACTTATCTCCACTTGGATTCACAGCAGTGCACCCTCCCATCCTTTACCCTCAAAGCTTGCTTCCCTACTCTCTCCCTTCCACAACGATCACCACCACCACCATTACCACCATCCCCACCACCGTTACCATTACCTGGCATCCCCTCTGGGACAGCTTGGTGGCTGCAGCAGCAGGTAGTTTTGGATGTTGCATAAAGGGCAAAAGAATAACACCTTGTGTACTGTTACCTCACTGGTAAACCCTGTCCCGGGGTCTACAATTTTGATATTAAATATTATTCTGTGTGCCTGAAAGGTTGCCCGGAGGAGCATGTAGGCAGCAACGGTTGAACGATCGAGAACCAGGTCAGGCCAGTAAAATCTCCAGTCACGTAGCCCCAGGAGACCTCAAGCTGTGCAAACTCACAGTAGGCAAAGGGTCCTCAGCCCCTGAGAAGCCGACATGAGGGGATTAGCATGTTTGCCCCAAGCTGAGCAAATATCCTATCAGGCGAGGATCATTTACATGAAGTCACACCACAACCAAATGCAGCCGAAGATCCTGAGACTTTGGCAACATCCTGTAATCTGATCACACAAAGGAAGTTACCATTGTGGAGTTTCTTTCTCATTGCAACACCCATTGTTCTCCCCGGGAAAGGATTGGCTCTTCAGGTACTTTCCCCTCTATAAATAGTCCCAGTTTTTGAGCAGTTTTTTGGATTGCTCTCAGTCATCCCAGCAGATCGTTGCTCCGTCCGTTGAGTAATCCCCTCAGCCCTCTCCGTGCTGAGCCCCACTTCTCCGCTGTTTTTCCAAGACCAAGGATTTCAGGACAAGGTGCAGTATTACCCCTGCTACACCCCCTTCAATATTCCCCTATCCAGTTTCCTCTCTTTTGCTTCTTAATAGGTCTTGAGTGAGTGTGTGAGTGATTGCGTTGCTGTGTGAGATTTTCATTCAATAAAATCATTTACTGGACATTTTTGTTTGGTTTTTGGCTTGGCCTGACCCTGTAAAAACTGGGTAAAAAGACCCCACTAGGTTACCCTGCCTCTCACATTTCTATTGTTCATGCTCTGGCTAGTTTCCATTCCTCATCACGTGGAGCACATTGAGGTGTCCCCGAAGGGACCCCAGAAATCAGAGTGACAGTGCCATTCAAAAAGAAACATGTATGCATGGAAGCCACGTGTATATGAACATATGTTACTTGTAGGATTCCAGCCTGTGTGGGAATTCCATCCCCCCTGTCTTAAAGATGGTCATAGAATCATAGAATCATAGAATTGGAAGAGACCCCAGGGGCCATCGAGTCCATACTACTATATTACTAACTAGAAGTCAGTGTCATCCAGTGAAGTGAAGTTGAATGGTTGGAGATGTCAGGGCAGATAATAGGAAGTACTTCACACAGTACCTAGTGAAACTGTGGGAATGATTGCCACAGGATGTAATGATGGCTGCTAAGTAGGATGGCTTTAAAAGGGAATTTGACATATTTATGGAAGATAACATTGCGAATATCTACCTTCTTCTTCTAGCATCACAAGCATTACCTTCCTTGATATTAGTTTCTGAGGAACAGGATCAGAGGGATGCTAGTGTTGCTTACATTCTGCTTTTGAACTTCCTGTGGGCATGTGGTTGGCTACCTTTGCTCTAACCCAGCACAACTTCTGTTAAGCATCAACTTATCTAAATCTTCCCTAGAAGTAGAAATAACCCATGGACTACATAGCATACAGGTTCAAGCAAGCAAAAGAAGATGCTAATAATCATGGGAAACCATGTCCGTTAATTTAATACATGTGCCCATGGATGTAGTACACTAAATTTATTCCAGTGAGGTAATTTGGGAGCCTTTTAGTGATTTCCATATTTGTGAGGGGTATTAGTGAACCGTACCCAGAAGAATGTTTGTTTTTGCCAACTGCATCTCTTGATTTCATTTTCCCAAGCTTCTTATGCCCTGAAGCCAAAAGAACACAAAATCCTGCCCTTTCCTTCCATGTGGAAAAAGAAATCTTGCCAGGAGAATCAAGATGAGCATAGAAATTGGTGTGAAAATATTACTGGATCACAGAGCTCTGCAACCAATGGGACATCCACCTGCTGTTTGCTGTTTTCTAGATGCAGACTGTGCTTCCACTCAAGGTTTCCTTAACAGATTTAGTGAAACTCCTCAGAGATCAAAACATCCTCAAACATTTCAACGTTCTTGAACTTAACCTCTGTTAATTAGTGTGTATGTTTTTCTGTGGTTGCCCCACGTTCCTATTCCCATGATCCACTCTTGTGCTTTCAGGGGGCAGAATTAGACAGTATAAGATAAGATGAGCTGCTTCTGTTCCAGATACCTTTGCCCTTTCTTTAGCATAGTAGATTTTACAACCTTAGCATATGGGATAATCCGCTGCCCTGAAATGAAAATTAAACGGGGTCATTGGTTCACATATGTGAAGTTCTCACACGGATATCTCTTCAGTGTATAGAAGTTGTATGTATACAGTATGTATATCATCATATGTGATGAATGCACTTGTCTTCTTTCTTTGCTTGCTTGCTCTACAGATATCCTTCAGGGTGAGAAGCCATGACTGGCTGTCATTTCAAGCCACTGTGAATCCTGATACCACATGCTGATATATGTCTGGCGATAATACAGGATTGTATGCAAGTGTCATGCCAAGGAAATATACATAACTAACACACAGGTCTGTAGTCTATAAAAATGGTCTGTAAAAATGTATATTTTTAACACATTATAAAAGGAAAAAGGGGCAGGGAGGAATACTGTATGTAAACTCTGGCTGACATTAGGCAAATCAATATTTTAGACAGATATGCAGCCATCAGAAGACTTAGCCTGATTTATGATAGTAGTAACAGCCAGTCAGAGTTTTGTTTTTGGGGATGCTTTGCCTTATTTGTTTGAGCCATCTTGTTTGGTAAAGGTTATTAAGATCTCCCTTTGTGAAGCTTAGAACAGCATAGAAGCAGGGCTGACCCTACTAGCAGGACGCATTAGACACCTCAAGTTACCTCAGGGGAGCAGTTGCTAGGAAGAGGCAGCGAGGTATTAGAGGAGAGAGCTATGTACCATTGGCCCTGCCCTGAGCTAGCCTACCATCTCCAGCTATAAACATATTGTCAGTGTTGAAGAAATATTCAGCTGCTAGCTGTTATGCATTTTGTACATCCCGTTCTTTGCTGTAGACGGCACTATGTGTTGGGCAAGCTGTGCACAGAAGACTGCACAGATAGAACTGGTCCAGTGAATGCTGCCACAAAAGGCAGTGGTCCAAATTTCATGCCTGACAAGTCAAACTTTCCCACCTCACCAGCCATGGTTCATAAATTCAGTGAGGACAGTGAGTATTTGTCAACCTGTCAAAATCTGAAGTCCCATGGCATAGTTATTTCAGCAGTATTTGGAGTATGCCAGATGGTATCTAATATTGATCTCTGCATGGCAAGAGATATTACCTCAAGATGGCCAGTTCAGCTCAACAAAGGCTAAACGTATGCTAGAATCTCTTTTCACACAGGCCACATGACCTCAGTGTTCACAGCCCTTCAGCATCAGCAGAGGCTGAAGCCTGGGTAAATCTTTAACAGGATTTACAGTCAAATTAGCCAGCTACAAATCACACCATGGACTTTTCCAGCTGCCTGATACTGAGCATTAGGCTGAGATATTGCTTGTTGTTTAGACAAACTGTTTTCTTTCTTTAAAACATTCACAGATTGCCTTGGTGAGGAAAGAAATTCTAGCTATCCTGCAGCAGGTAGTAAATCCAGGGTTAGGTGAAAGGCTGTGCACTTTTTGCTGTAGTGATCTTTTCTTTCTGAGGTTGCTGGGGGCATGGGGGAAATAGGCTTCCTCTCAACATAACTGTTTTCTCTTTCCCTAAATATGGCCGCTGGCCTTTTTCAGGAAATTGAACAGATATCTGCAAATGATTGGCATTCAGCAAACCAAACAGGGTACTTTAGGGCATGTCAGGAGTACTAGGAGAGATTGCCTCCATCAGATTGGTTATTCATTGGCTATGGCTGAGTATGTAACTCGATCACACACTGCGCACCTCAAGGGCTGGCTCTAGGTATGTGCAACACTTACTTCTGGTGGGTTCCACCTCTTATCAGTGGCCCCACGCCCCCAAACATTTCACAGATGAACACTTGGACATGTATGGACAAGCAACATCAGAGTATGGTCAATATGGCAACAGTTATTTTTAAAAAAGAACATAGAAACTGGAAAAGGCTGCCGTAGTTAGCTTTGCCTGAGCCTACTGTGAAGGATCAGATTCTGCCCCTCCTTTCTTTTTGATCTTGTTGACTTGATTAAATGCAAACTACTTTGCGCTTTCAACTCAGTTTTGCAGCAATTAAAGGAGGATGAGGACAAAGAGGGAAAACAGGAGAAAGAAAGAGAAACTAAGACATTTTGAAAGCAACTGTAAACTGTGAGCACAGAAGATTAACTGGGACTGTCTCTGCCAAGTGAGGACAACTGGACATTTTGTGGCCCATAGCCATGCAGTTTTGCATCACTAGGTTTAACCACCATTTAAATGCTATTGTATTACTAGTTCTAATCTGATAAGAACACAGGCACTACCAAAACGCATTCAAGGAGCTATGCATGATCAGAGAAGGGAATCATGTGTCCTTTCAGATGTTCTTAGACTACGGGGACAAACAGCCCTAGCTGACATAATCGCTGGTGAGGAATGCTGGGAACTGCAGTCCAACAACATCTGGAGGGCTAAACAATTCCCACCTCTGGTACAGAGAGATGAAAGACTGGAGCTCCAATACTCTGCTGGTTTATACATTATTGTAGATTACACAAAAGATTGGAGAAGTAAGGCTTCCATATTTACTCTGTTGCCAATTCCCCAGTCTCTTTCCTGTATATACTTTTATTGCATTTAAAATAAACACAAATGCAGCTGTTCCCATGGGAAGCAACTGGCTCTCTTGAAACAGGGGGAAATACTATGCATTCATCAGTGCCAGGTGGTATACTTCGCTGCTTTGTAAGCATGGTGGGAAAATGCCCAGATTGGTAAGATTTACATGTGCCTCACCCACTTTGCTTCGGCACCACCCCATGCTCTTAGCCTTGTCCATGTGGGATGAACAAGGCCCTCTCCCCTGCTGCACACATTTACCTTGGAGTAAGCCCTAATGAGAAAACCAGCATGGTGTAGTGGTTTGAGTATTGGACTATGACCTTGGAGACCAGCATTTGATTCCCCATTTGGCCATGGAAACCCATTAGGTAACTTGGGTTCATCACACAAACTCAGCCCTCTGGTTAAATTAACGTTCAGTTTTGTTTTGTTTTTTTTTGTCTTAACACACTATTCACATAGTTAACACATTATTCACATAGCAGTTCCTATTTGTTACATATACAACCTCTCCATAGTATATAGTGGGATTATTACTTCTCTCAGCTTGGAAACTATGCTTCCATAAATGCAGGTTAAAATAGCATTCACCTTCTTTTCTGCAGCAGCACACTGCTGGGTCATGTTCAACTTACGATCAACAATAATCCTAAGGTCCTTTTTGCATGTAGTACTGCTGAGACATGTACATCCTATTCCTGTGCATTTTGTTTTTGTGGCTTAAATGCAGAATTTTGCATTTATCCCTATTGAATTTCAGCCCTGGTTAGTACCTGGATGTGAGACTGCCGATGGATATCAGGTGCTGTAGGCTGTCTTTCAGAGGAAGGAACTGGCAGAACCACCTCTGAGTGTTCCTTGCCTAAGAAAACTCTATGAAATTCAGAGAGTCACAATAAGTTGATAGGTGACCTGAAGGCATGAGCTGGTAAGCCAGCCAGCCAGCCAGCCAGCCAGCCGGCTCTAAATGGGCTCACAAAATATGTCCAAGGCATGCAGTTGTCTCTCTCAGCACATTCTCATTCTGCAAAATCCATTCCCTATTAGGGGCTACCTCTTGGGCTTGAGCTTTTTTAAGTGCTATAGCTCTTGCCAAAGCTTAGATAAGTTACTTTTTTGGACCACAGCTCCCAGAATCCCCTAAGGAGCTTGGCTGTGGCGATATTGTCTAGAAGATTCTGAGACCCAAAGTCTATACAAATAACATTTCAAAGCTCTGGCTGTAGCCCTCATTGCTATTCTTAGCAAAAGCTGTCTGTCTGCTGCTACACTGCACTCCTCTGGGCCTCTGGAAGCAATAATCCTTCCCCACCCGTTTCTCTCTACAGGTGTCCTGGAAGGGCTCGGCCATCTGCACACTCGCTCTAAGACTAAGGCACTCACACACAGACTGAACAACCCTAACTTGCTTAGCAGGAAAGATAATCCCCCTCCCTCATCAGGTAATTTGCCCTCCTGCTTTTTGGCTTTTGGGCTGGGTGTGGCTAAAGAGGATTTAACATGTATTCTGGAGACTGACAGTAATGAAGCAATGACGAAAGATGTTTGAAATCAATCTGGTGATGGGTGGTGACAAATCCTGTTTCAAGTGAGTAAGGCAAGAGGGGAGACAATGTCTTTCCAAATAGGGCTCATGTCTCACCGAGATGCAGATACAAACTGCTGAGAGAGAGAAAAAGTATCCCTTTCTCACCATGCTGTGGGCATGGTTCTCAGTATAGAAGTCAGTATCCACAACATAATGACTCCACCACCCCAGTTTTTTTTCCTCAGCTTGGGCTGGCATGAGTGAGCTTTTTTTTTTTTTTTAAGTCTTTTAAAATCTTTACAACAGCCTTGTGATATAAGTGAAGCTGGAAGTAAGTGCTTGGTTCCAGATCATGGTGAGCTTTGTGCTTCAGGACCAAGTGGGGACAGAACAGTGGCTCCCACTGTTGGGTCCTCAGATTTTGCTGGATCCTGACCACTGACTGTGCTGGCTGAGACTTCTAGGAGTAGAAGTTCAACAACATCTGGGGATTCAGGACTGGGAGCAATTGGATTAGATCCTGGTTTTCTCCAGTCCTACTGTAGTATTCTTTTAGCCTCTCCAGCATGATGAGTATCTGCTACTTTGTTCCTGGTCTCCATGGCTGGAGCCACATGGTGCCTTCTGACAAAGTTGTTCTCTCTTCTCTGTGGCTGAACCGTTCGCCTTGTTGTCATGTAAAAGGCAAATAAGGCCAGGAGAAGAGATCAAGGCCTGCGACTGTGGAAAAAGCCAGAGTTCAGGGCAGGTAAAGTAACATGAGTTATTAAGAAAAGAATGCAGGGACTCCTTTGTTTCATACTACCTGTGGTTTTTCTTCAGGAATGCATGTATTTCTGGTTGGTTCTCTGTTTCTACGCAATCTCTTCTGAGAGTTGAAGGCATTTGCTTACAAAGCACAACAACAGAATGCTCTTCAACTCATGTTTGTTGCTATGGTCATTGTGAGGTGTTTAGTGATTTTCTGAGAGGTAGGAGGTTTATTCTCTATGAAATACTCTATAATCTCTTGTACTTTGGACATATTATGAGGTGACATGACTCATTAAAAAAGATGATAGTGCTTGGCAAAGTGGAAAGCAGGAGGAAAAGAGGAAGACCACAGCACAGGTTGATTCATTCTAACAAGGAAGCCACAACCCTGATTTTGCAAAATCTTAACAGGGTTGATAATAAGAGCGTGACCTAGAGGTCTCTTATCCACTGGGTCACAGAACCAACTTGGCATCAGTTAAGTGCAACAGCAAGAGAATAGCTTGTGAATACTAGTGGTAAACACAAACATTTCATGATAGGCTTCCTGAATCAAAACCAGTCTTTCTCTAAATAGCCAATGGATTTTATATTAATCAGTTTAATGTCTAATGTAATGAAACAATGAATAAATTGTGCAAATAATGAGTCATGATAGGTACAAAAGTGAGTGAATCCCTGGTTGTTTAAGTTCAATTAAAAGGAAGGATTGGACTCAGGTGATTAAAAAATTAGGTAGGTCTGAGTGGTGAATTTGGGAGGCCCTGCCTATAAAAGGATTAGACATTTCATGAGTCTAGTGTTTACCAAAAGCTTCAGATACTTTTTTACACATGGAAGTTGATTGTTGAATCACTTGTGGATAAATAAACATTGAAAATATATCATGTTTACATGTTATTTGTTTAATCAGATTATGTGTTATTCTTTATCTGGGATTATGCAGTTAGATTAAGACCTAATAACATTTTATGTTGGAAATATCTGACAGCCCTAACTTTTCTTGCCACTGTATAAATCCCAGCAAAGATTCTTGAAATATATTGTAAAAAGGATAGTAGCACACTTAATCTTATGACTTCACATCTGCGTTCTGAAGTGATAGGACTCTGTGCACCTTTCCGCAATTGAGAAAATAAATGGGCAAAAATGGGACTCACTGGCTTTCTTTTCCATCCTAGTGAGTCTGTCGGGACGAGGAACAGTGCGAGCTCGTCACTCCGCAGTGCTCCAGCATCCAAAATGGCGGCTTCCGGTTGGTGGAGGTTCTCCACCAACCAGAGAAGCTCGCCAGCCTAAAGCCCGCCCCTGGCAGATCTGCAGGCACGCACTTGCGCACGCCTGCAAATCTGCACCAGAGCGTGGCGACGGAGCAACATGGAGTTGCGCGCTCTGTGCTTTTCAAAAACCTCTAAAAAGAGGTTTTTAAAAAACATGCTGCGTGACCCGTTCTGGTTGCTCCGGAGTGGACTGAGGTATGGAACTACAAAAAGTAGTCCACCCCAGTCCACTCTACGGTGCAGAAGACCTCCGTTGGAGGTCGCTCTGCACCGTTTTAATAGCCTGGTGCGGAAAAGGCCTGTGAGGGCTGTATTATAAGCTCTTTCTGAATGGCAGATAATCAGTCTGCAGTCTGCTCCGAAGAGGCAAATGAATAGCTTACTTATCAAGATTGGAGGTCATTTCCATAAGAGGAGCATTTAATTCAAGATCACTTCTCACCACCAACCTCATACTGGTCTACTTTATGGATTTCTGTGGCATTCTTATCCCTTCTTCTCCAGTTTGCCAAAGCAGCCACTTTTTTTTTTATGAATGGTGACCGCACTAACCTGGTGAACCCTCTTAGCATTAGAGAATTTGGAAAAGATACTGCCCTCCCCAGCTTAATGCAGGGAACAGTTGGGGAACCCATGGCCCTCCATATACTATTGGACCCCACATTACATGTTTGTATGCATGCATGAAGGAACAGAAGTTTTTGCTGTGAGTTGGGGAGCAATGAAGACAATAGCAGAAGCAGCAAGCGGAAGTCACCTTGTGGGATACACAATGCCTCTATCTGTGGTTCTAATAGGGGTAATGAATCTTGTTCCCTGTGCTAATATCTCTCCTTCTCTGTTTGTACTGTAAATAAACAAAATATTGTACAAAACTCCAGTGTTTTTCATCCAAAAGAAATCAAAATTGGAGCAGTGCTACCGAGAAACATCTTACCACTTGGGGAAATGGAGAGCAAACAGCAATAAGTAGTAACAAGAATCCCATCTTATTTTCTGGGAGGGCATGTCACTCATGGATTACCATGCATTCTTTGCCTGGATCCCCCACCACTGTGTGCGTGTGTGTGTGTGTGTGTGTGTGAAAGAGAGAGACAGAGAGAGAGAGCCTTTGAGTCTTCTGTCAACTTATGTTGACCCTTGGATTTCATAGGGTTTTTTTTTTGGTGAGGAATATTCAGAGGTGGTTTGGTCGGTTCTGTCCTTCAAAATATAGCCTACAGCATCTGGTATTTGTTGGCGCTCCCCCATCCAAGTACTAACCAGGACAAACCTTGCTTAGCTTCCAAGATCAGATGGGATCTGGTGCTTTTGGGGTATTTAGGCGCTTATTAAAAAAAAAAAAAGGCCCCCAAAAAGAAAATTACTTGTTATTCTGAAGATCTCCAGAAAGTGGACCCATGTGCCTTGTTTTCAGTGCAAGTTATCTTCTGCCAAATCAGATATGCCTTATGGTCATTCTAGTTGGGCCAGAGGAATGATATTGCCACAGGTGAGGTTCCATAGGTGTGTGGAAAATGGTTCCTGGAGCTGCCAAAGTTTCCCACCCCTCTTCTGTCACTGGTCTATGTTCTATAAAATAAAGTTCACCTCTCTTGCTAAAATCTGGAACAATCCAAGAGAGCAAGTGGTGTTAGTACCTCAACTGATACAGTTTCCCTACATAATATCTGTGTTAGGTATTTTCATTTCAAGCATAGCAAAGTGCCTCTGGCTATTTTGCTTCAGAGAGCTTCTCAGCTTGGGCACCTGACAGAAGGAGATTTCCAAGACCAAAGCTAGCTTTTTCAAGTGGGAAAAGGCCTGGCTGGCTTGATTTATGATTACCAGGCTCTACAAAGCCACAGGGGTGTTTTGGTGTAATTCCTTACATGTTTGTTTGCTGGTACCCTGGCAGTCAGGGCCGTCATTAAATTGAATCCTTTTCTCCCAGCTGGACTGTGTGATGTTTGCAGCAGGAGTAGCAGCAGCATAGCTCCCACTGAGCTTTTGGAAGGGAACACAAATACCTTTAGCCCTCTACATCTCAATTAAAGAGTGGAATTTGCCATTGGATAGCTCTGCCTTCTCGTGGTGCCCTCTCTTCTTCTTCCTCCTCCTTTTGCACAGCCTGACAGGAATGAATATCATCTGACAGGATGTGTACACACTCTCAGGACAAACACAGAGAAGGCTTGTTTTACACGATGGCCTCAATGTCTGAAGCTTTCCTTCCTGTAGACCCTCAGCCTCCCTCCTTCCTTGCCCCTTGCATGAGGCCTGCAAATTGATGGTGAGGTGAATAACTTCTTTGACACCAAGAACTAGACCGAAACTATGTCAACGGAGACAGGGTTGGGGGAGTGGGTGGGAGGTGCTGGCTTTTCCTGTTTATCCTGTTTGAGCTTTTGAGCTGCGTCCTGAAAGGTCAGTTTGTAGAGGAGACATTTTTATCTGAGGGAGAGAAAAGAAAGGAAAACAGAAACCAAATGGCCCAGAGAGAAAGAAAGAAAGAAAGAAAGAAAGAAAGAAAGAAAGAAAGAAAGAAAGAAAGAAAGTCTTTAGCAAATGTCTTCCCGTGACATACTTCAGAAACCATTCAGTGTAAAAATGTTAACCCTAAGGAAATAAAGATCTCTGACGGACACACAGGATAACCTTGAGGACACAGAGTTTGTTCAGCGGAGGGCTGGCAGGAGCAATTGGAGGGCCAAATCAGCTAAGGTAGCCATGGAATGTATTGCACAACATTTCTCCTAGGAATGTTAATCTCTGCTATTTTGCAATCACAACTGCTCTGCATATATTTTTGCACAACCTGATTTTGACAAGGAAGCGCAACCTAAGTCAGGACTGTCTGACAGTATGTCACGCATTATTCATCAAACAATGAGGCAGCAAACAGGACAGGAGGAAGAGATACTGTGTGAAGTGACAGAACCCATTATTCACACTACCCAATTCACTATGATACCACTTTAATGGTCATGGCTGCATCCTGTGGAATCCTAGGGTTTGTCGTTGGTTCAGGGGAGCTCCCCGGCTGAGAATTCTCAATACACCTGCCTCAGATGCCAATCCCAGGATTCCATAGGGGAGAACCATGGTAGTTAAATTGAAATTAAAGGTGATATAATTATGTGGTGTGAAAGGTCTCATAGTTATGTACAACAGACCTCCCACTCATCTCAAATTCCAGATGATGGCTTTTTTTTTTTTTGGACATCACATGTTGTGCACAACCTATCTTCTTCTGTGGACCCTGAGAAGCAGGACTGGTTTATCAGACTGTATTTATTGGGCAGCACCAGTGGCATGCTCTAGGCTGTTAGTCATGAACTTCCACACATTATCCTCTATGAGAGGACTGAGCTGTGTATGCCATACAACATCTCCTCAGCCACCTATCATAGCTGCTACTCAAATAAACTATGACGTTCAACTGCAGGTCCAGTATGCTTCTGTGTTTCAGCTGGAAAGAGGGTGTCAGCTTTGCCTTTGCCTCAGGTAGAAAGATCTTGAGTCAAATGGGTTTAGAAGCTGGCCAGGGAAATGGATACCCAAGTGATGGAGAGGGGAGCCTTTAATGAAATCCATAAGCCCCAGCCCTGGCTGTCCCGAGTTTTAGCCAAATCATGCCCTGGAGGGAAAGTGAAAAGGAATGGAGGGCAGTCAAGGTGGCGAGGAGGAGGAGCAAAAAAATCCTAGTGATATTTTGCCAGTCATGTGATATTTTGGGTTATTTCTTCTCCTTTCCTGCAATATTCCAAAGTGGTTTTTGTTCCTATTGAAAAGGTGGTTTTTTTTTTTAATAAAGAAAACAATGCATTTGGTCATTAGGCAAATTGTGACACTGAATTAGGTGTGTACATGCCTTTGTTACCCTGTTTACTGCGGGTCCCGGGAGGGACACCTAAATAACCAAACAACAACACACTTTGGGGGAAAATTAGCTTAGAGCACTGCTGGCGAAACGAGAGACAGGGTAATGCAGCAGGATCTTGTAACCCAATGTTTACGGGGTCAGGCCAAGTCAAGAAGCAAACCGTGTTGAAAATAAATGAATGATCTTTTATTAAATACAGGCACACAATGCAAGCAACACATGCACACAGATAACTAAGGAAAATAAAGGTTTGAGTTGGATAGTGGGATTTTTGAGAGGGATAGTTGATTCGGATGATACGGAACCTGTTCCTGGAGCCTGGAAAGAAGATAGAGAGCGAAGCTGGGGTGTGATGTAGCTCAGCACTTGGGGCTGAGGGGAAGCTCACTGGGCAAAGTGGCAGCAAGATGGTCTAGAACTTGGGAGCGATCCAAGGAAGGTCTCAGAATCAGGGGTTTTTATAGGGAGAAATGTGACTGCAGGCTATGCCATACTTGGGGAAGACAATGCGATTTAGGAGCGGGACAAAGCTTTGGAAAAGTCAGAATTTAGCATGATTGAGTTAAGTCCGAATTGACAAAGAGTTAGCCAATATGCAAATACAGGGTGCTTGGCAGTTGAGTATTCATCTTACCAGGTTGCCTGCTTGGGGCAGGGAATCCTTTTGTAAACAGCATGCATACATAATGAAGGTGTTTCCAGAGAGGTCTCCTAAAGCAAGGATCTGGCTATTTCTGGCCTGCCTGGGTGGAGAATGGAATACCCAGCAATTAGTGACCGCGCCTAGTCTGTGCTTATTCAGGGGCCTCACAAACACGTGGAGAGGGGTGGTAGAAGAGAGCCAAACTATTGATATCAAAATGATATCTGGGGGTATCTCCAACTAGGCCTAGTAACTGTGGTAACACCTTCAACCTTCCCCATTCAAAATATTTCTCCTCTTTTCTGTATTTCTCTTCTCTCTCCCTTTGTTACTCTTTGTTATGCTTAAAAATGTTTTCTCATGGAGTCCTTAGTGATAAGCAGTAGACTCTTGAGCTAGAAAATAAGAAATACAATCCTGAGCTAGGCTCTTTTTGCATGGCATTTGCCATGCAAAAGAGGGCCTGGAGTGTCGTGCGATTGTGAGGAGCGATCTGCACAACACTCTCACAATTGTGTGATGCTCCAGGGGCCGGCAGGGGCCAATCATGCACCTTTTCATTTTTGGCTAGAAGCTGAAAATGGTGTGTGATTGCACATTGCTCCCAGGCCCCACGTGCACTTACCTGGTGTACGCAGCCTCCTGAGCCGCGCCGGTCATGCTTCCTGCCCCAGCCTGCGCTGCAGAAGGAAGAGGCGGGGCTCTCATGCGAGTAGGCAGCTCATGCGGAGCCGAAGGACCCTGGACGCGAGAGCATCTCGCCAGAGGCTGCTTGTGCGATCCCCGCACCCCAGCACCGGAAGAAGATAAGGTGTGGAAAGGGCCCTAGAAAAGATTAATCCTCTGCCAACTAGTTAATTTCAACTTGAGTTGAAGCTGCAGGATTGGGAATGGAAAGCCTCCTCAGGGTTCTTTCTGAGCAGAAGAACCAACTGAATTTTTAAAATAATGTCTGGGATGATTTCTTTTTTTAAAAAAATTCTGAAGTTATAGTTCAAAAATGGTAAAGAGTACTGGTGCTATTCCTGAGACAAAATGGTCAGAACAATGAAAAATAAAAAAGTACATGGTCTAAAAATACAGTAGTGGTCGTGGTGGGAGTGATGATGATGATGAAAAAGAAGACAGAATGGGATAGGCACTCTCTTAGTGACATGTGCACCTGTACCTTGCACTAGGGATATGGGGTGAATTATTCATCCCAGTGCAACAGACATATTCTGCTGACAGCAGCGGAAGAAGAGTTGCACATAGAGCAACACTATGCCTTTTGTGCATACAGCAACATTATACACTGTGCATTGTGGTTGTGCATTGCACATTGTGATTGTCATGTGTTATGCAATGTTGCTATTCTGTGTGGCAGTTGTGTAGTGCTGGTGTAACATATCTCTGCATGTGGATATTTATGCTGTGATAAGGTGATGTTGGATTGCAGCCACAGACAGCCACACAGACTGACCAACTTTTTAAAAAATCTGCCTCAGAACTTGAAAAATTTAATTTCTTTTGGACTGCAGCTCCCAGAATGCCCCTACTAGCATGTTTGTGTATAACTGTCTAAACTGTCTAAAAAGCCAACTTTTCCAAGCCCCTACCTACTTATCTACCTACTTACCCACTTAGCTATCAACCTACCTACCTGCCTAAGTGTAGAGGTGGGAATTGTGTGCTAGCAGTGCCCACCATTGCCAGTACTGGCTGGTGCTGCTAGGAGATGCAGTTCCAAAACATCTGGAAGGCTGCATTGTTTTCCTCTAGTGATATACTGGAAAGCTTTGTATTTGAGCAGAGCTTATAAAATTACTTTTAAGGAAAAAAAAAAAAAGAATTCAGTGACATGCTGAAGCCATCCTAACTGAGCAGTGGTAGGATGATACTCTGGCTCCCACAATATCTTTCCAAACTCTGTTTTTGAGTAATGGCCTCATGGTATTAGAGAGCTGATTAAAACCTCTAGCAACTATGAACAGAGCAGTGTCTCAATTTTCTTTTCTTGTCCTTTTAGTGACACCTAGTGGTTTGTTTGCAAAGACAATTGGTAACACTGCTCTACATAAATTGCAAATTGTTTGTTATAAGAAGCAACAGGTTATAGCAGAGCTTTCCAAACTTTTCACGTTGTTGACACACTTTTTAGACATGCATCATTTCATGACACAGTAATTCAGTTTTACTAGAAAAATGGAGGTTAAAATTAACCCCTTATAAGAGATACAGACACATACATAATTTGTAATAACAAAATGGATGGGGATACAACTTTTCTCATGAAAACCTTTCATATATTTTTAAAAATATATGATTTATAAATAATAGCATACATTTCCAAGATTGTAGGCAACACACTTCAGGCGACACACTAACATGTCACGGCACACTGTTTGGAAAGGCCTCGATTACAGATTATATTTATTCCGACCTGACTGCTTTTGACTTGAGACAGTGCTTTATGTATGTAGACTTTCTTATTATAATTCTTGGGATTACTTTTAGTAGTGCTCTGTGCTTGTTTACCTTTTTGTTTTAAATGATGGTATTCTATTCAGATCTGTATTTTTGTATTCATGATCATTTGTGATGTGCATTGGTTGTAGATATTATCCTCATTGGGTTTGTAACTACATTTCATAACATTTATTATTTTGCTATTTGTTCATGTGTTTGTGATTGTCTTTAGTTGAGACTTTTCTTTTCTGTATTTGTTGGTGAATTTGCAAATTGGTCACACCACAAGGCTGGTTCATAGAATGACTAGGCTCATGAAGTGCTTTTTCTGTACTTCAGTTCCTTGCCTATGGCAAACTGGTGATGTGTAGCTGCCACAGTAACCCCTGGACGGCCCACTATATATGTTAATAGATACAAAGATAATCTACAGAGTGCCATATACTAGTGCTGCTCAAAGTGGTGACTTTTACCCGTCCCTGAGCCATCAGCTGCCAGTCCCTGGCAAGTTTACAGGGAAGAAAGAAATAATTGTACCCAATGGGTGCACAATTAGTTTGGGTCTCAGGTACACTGGGAAAAAAATTGCTGGTCCTCCAGATCAGATAGCCTGAGAAGCATTGTCTTATGCCACCCATCTGGAGTTTCCTCCAGGAAGATGACAGACTAGAATTTAAAAGGCAAATAGCATGACTCTGAAGCTCTTTATGTGTGAGAGTACCTGATGAAGAGAGGAATATTCTCAAGTGTATGCTATAGATTAATGGATGAAAAGATGTTATAAATTAAGGGCAGAATCTGTTGCTAGACATCTGATGCAGACCCTAGAATCCAGAGGAAGTGTGTGGGTGGGCAATCTTTCCTCTCTACTACTGTGGAGTAAACAATTCAGCTACTGATGCAGTCTAAACTGGCTGTAACTATCCAAGAAAAAAGATCCTGGGGTCAAGACAGAGGTCAATGAAAATAATCATTATGTGCTAATTAACATGCACATTATGTATTGGCAGGGTTTCAGTCTGCCTAAAAGAGGCCATAGTGAGGACTTTATTGGGGGGGGGACCCATCCCTGAACCCTACCATACTGGACAACTACCAAACTGCCAATCTCCAATATTCCCTGTTTTGTTCAAGATCCCATAGCACATCGTGGTTCCAGGATGAGTTCCTGGGTGAGATTCATTGCAGTCTAGTTTATGGCAGTTATTGGGTGGGGTGGGAGTTCCCAAACTTAGGGTCTCCAGGTGTTTTGGACTTCACTTCCCAGAAGCCCCAGCCAACTAGGCCAATGGTCAAGAATTCTGGGAGCTTACATTCAAAATATCTGGAGGACCAAAGTTTCGGAACCACCATGGAATGGATACAGTTATGGTTGCTTTGGCTGATGACCTATGGTGGGAGTTGGACATATGGAGTATGTCTTTGTTGGCTCTACAGGACCAAAATCAACCATGATGTTGTTTCTGAGTATCCTCTTTACAGTGGGACTTCGAGGCACTGTTTTACATTGCTTCTATTCCTTCTTGGAGGGACTGATTCAGAAAGTAGTATAAGTGGTTCCTGTTCAATTCCTTGGCCACTGGCCAGTGGGGCACCTCCAGGCTCAGTTTTGTATCCCTTGCTGTTTAACATGTGCATAAGACTTCTGGGAGCATCTGACCACAGGAAGGGATCTATGGGTCCTATTTCTATGTACTTCCCCAACCCTGCAGTAAAAGCCTAAATGGCAGGGGGCTACATTTTGCTGGAGTCAAGATGGTAATCATCTGAATCTGTTCTCCAGGTGCCCCAATCAAATAAAGCAAGGTGGCTGGCTTTAAGAGAGAGGGCCTGTTCAGTGCTGGTGTGCTGCCTACATTGTGGCCTAAATATTGCTGTTAGTTCTCACTAGAGTAATCCTATTAAATCAGTTGGCTTCACTATTAAACAAATGTTTCAGTAGGTCTACTTTAGAGTAACTGCATGATTTGGGCCTGTGTGATGCAATTGAAACACATTAAAGTGCTAAATAAATGCTAAGAATCATCATTTAAAAAAATTCCTAGAAATGGGAGGATAACATTAATTATACCCAGGGCTGCTGGGCCACTGAAGTTCACTTGGAACTCATTTCAAGTGCAGGGAGCTTCTCTGAAATGTGTGAAAGAAGGAAAATCTGTCTCAAAATGCGTCAAATACTCTTTTTCTCTCTATGAGCAACACAACCATCTTCTATGTCTTCTGCTTTGAACAGACCTCACCTGGAATACTTTGTCCAGTTCTGGACACCACAATTCAAGAAAGATATTAACAAGCTGGAATACATCCAGAGGAAGGTAACTCAAATGGGAACCATGTACCCACAATAGTCAGCTTACAGTGCCTTTACATTTTGTACTAAAATCCAGAACAGATTTACCACTCCACTGTAAGGGAGCTGCCTACTGCCACTAAATCAGAGTTCTCTCTACTCTTTCTTGTTGGCGTTCTTCCAATAATGTGCATCCCGTGTACTCCCCAGGTGGTGTTTTAAGTCTCTGAGGACTCTGATGTTCAAGTTTTGTAAAAACTACTATTATAATAGGAAGGATGGAGAAATGTGGATTAGATTTACAGTAATAAAGTACAGGATTTTTAAAAATAAAAAAATAGAGTTCATTGCTGTTTTGGAAAACATACTGGCCATCTGCATTTCATTTTCCTTTTGAAAGACATGATCAGTGAAAGTTTTCCCATTATACACAGAACTGTCTTGTGTTTGGTCAACAAAAAGTTCAATGATATTCTGAGGATTTTTTTTTAAAAAGGCCATAAGTTAGTTCAGAGCCAAATATTCTTTCAAGGCTTGGGAAAGTTATTAGTTTTGGACTACAGCTCTCAGAATCCCACATTCAAATTTTGCCCTTCTTCTTATTGCCCCGGGAAAATCTACCTGGCACCAACACTGTTTCTTTTACATCTCTAGGTTGAAACTTTTCTGTTCTTACAGGCTTTTCAACCTTTGTCATTTCAAATCTGTTTACAAACTGGTGGTTTCCACTCCTATTTCTTTCTCTTTCTGCCCCCACCTCTTTTTACTGTCTCTTAATCACATTGGCTTTCTTTTGTAGTTTTAGCAGGTTGACTTTCTGTTTGTGTTTCTGTTTTTCTGTCATTTCAAATGTGCCTAATGCCTACAGAATAAGTTTGATAGATGTCATTTAATTCTAAATAAATAAATTGTGTTCTATTTGTCATCTTTCCACCCTTCCCTTGTGAAGACACATCAGCTAACCTCTGAATTCTGAGCTCAGGTGCATGTTATGTGTTTTGGAATATTTCCAGTGGAGAATGGGAATTGTAATATCTCCATCCATATGATTCTCTGTGTGTGTGATAATCTGTTATATCAAAGACAAACACTAATAAGAATAGGCATCATGGAAACACACTAGCAAGAGCAGAGGTGAACAACTGTTGGAGGCTAGGGGACTGCATTGTCAACCTGCCCACAAAAAAATAAAAAAAAAATTACACACACACACACACACACACACACATTATCCTCAAATTCCATCTAGAGTGTGGTGGCATTTTCACCATGTTTTTGGTCTCCACTGAGCCATTTTAAGCCACGGACAAGTTTTTTTATTTTTATTTTATTACAGGAAGTAATACTGGATGCCCTTCCTGTTCACTTGTCTCTTCTAGGCTTCAAATGGCTGGTGAGGGGTGGGGAGCAGCAAAATGATTGCACCACAAGGAACATTTTTCACTGTGTGGCTGGGGAACCACAGAATTGCCTGGGGAGAGCCATGTGACATGCAGGCCGCACTTTGCCCATTTATGACCAAAAGGCCATGTTCTTGCACTTTGGAAGCAATGGTAGAAGATTAGAGGCTAATTTCACGGTGGAGGTTAGTTTCATGGTTTACTGCCTGGTAAAGTCAGGAATATAGCTGTTCTCTAGCTTTATACCACCTTCTGTGTTTGGGTTTGTGTGAAAGGCACTCACTGGCTGCCATTCTGTCTGGCTTGGCATAGTGTAGTAGTTCCACATACAGGTCTGCAGTAGGCAAAGCCACCCCTTGACCTATTATACTGCCACTCCCTTCTCATGGGCTTTTGTGCCTGGAAGAGAGTGGGAGGGATTGCAGAAGCATCTGGCTACATCCCTGTAGCCATACATGACACAATTATAGCATCTGCTGAAGTTCTCTAGGGATTTCAGTGGCTGATGTAATCATTTCACGTCTGGTTACAGGGACATAGCCACATTCTTGGGAATCCTCCCTCCAAAGGAGGGGGGAACTTCAGCAGCTCTATGGTAGTTTGAGGGGGAACTCTGGTAACTGTAGATGGAAGAAGGGAACACCAATTTCTGCAGCAGCCAAAAATAGACATATGCAAGCATAGGGTTAACTTAATATTTGTGCATGTCACTAGCAGGATGTCATCCATTAACAGCAACAGTAAAAACAGTGATAGCATTGTTTTCAGTTACTTTCCCAAATATTTATGTCATTTCGAATTCTCCTGTCTTAAAGTTATTAAATGTGTGGAGCTTGTGGAGCTCTTGTAAGAGCTTCCTAACATTGTGCCATGGCAGTTGCAAATTAATCTTGCTGATTGACTATAAACTTTAAATTGTAAATTCTTAGAACAAATAGAAGAACTGTGAATGGTGTTTCCTTTGGGCTTATTCCTCCATATATGTGTCTTTCCCCAATGTTGTTTGGAAAACTTCAGAGAATTGCAAATATGGAAGGATAACTGCTTTTTCGTTAAGATGTTGATTTGAAAAGTGCAAATGTGGGCATTTCTTATTGAAATTGAACAAAATTCTTCCCATATCTAGTTGAGACACATCACAGCTTATAAAACCATTGTGGCTAAGCCAGCTCATCATTCAAAGAGGAATGTATTTTCTGTGCAAGGACTTTATGTGGGTTCCTGCTTCCCTTTTCTGACTGCTATGTCAGATCGTGACCCCAGCTTGCCTTGGGGCTTTCATCTCCTTCCAGTTCCTCCGACACAATCTATGTTGCCTTGGAACTTGACCCCACACTTGCTGCTGGCTTGTTGATCCTTGTCTTCCTGACCTGGTGCTTGACCTCCAGTCCATCACATCTAATCACATCTCTGACATTTCTGACCCTTTTTTGCTGCACCAGGACTTCAATACAGCCTCTATTGACTGCAGTTAGGCTACTAAACATACTTTAATGAACAAGCCAAGGAAAAGTATTTGACTTTCAAATACGGACTCTTTGCCTTGTAGGAGTTTGTTTCAGTTTAGAAGAGGAATAACAGGACCGTCACAACACACATCACAACAGAACACCCTTCAGATGCATTGGTCTACAATTGCTGTCATCCCTGGCTGCCACCACCAGCAATACTAAGGCCATTTCCACCCTACACTGATATAGTGCTATTATTCTATTTTCAACATCCTAAGGAATCCTTGGGTTTGCAGTTTAGGGAGGGGCCTTGAGAATTCTCAGCCAGGGAGCTCTTTGGCTTCAATAAACTACAACCTCCCAAATTCCACAAGATGTTGAAAGTGGAATAACAACACTATAACAGTGTAGGGTGGAAATGGCTTAAATTTGCTTTACAATAAAGGAGGGCATCTTGACAAACCTTTACTGTTTAAAAACAACAGTGAATACAAATACTGCACTATCAAACTTTTCAACAGAATGATGGAATTATATCAATGAACTTTGGAAAACTTCAGAGAACTTGGCACACATTATTGGATGGAGTATTGAATTATTGGATGGGAAGAAAATTCACTTTGACAAACCTTTCAAACCATCTGATTGGTTGGTTTCCACTACACTCCCCCCTTAGGCATATAAGATCTAATGATCACACAAGATGTTTTATCAAAGTCAGAACATTTATGTGATTTATCCCATGTAGATTTTCTGATGTAAAGCAAGAATGCTCCTTAAATAAAAGTCATTAAATGACCCATATTTTTATGTGCTTTCTTTCATGTGCAAATGCAAACTAAGGTTGCTACCAAAGAATAATTCTTTCTATCTGATGGAAATTTCTATGGTTTGTGTCTTGTATGGATTCTCTGCTGTGACATACAGCTGCTGACATGTCAAAAACGCTCCCCATATTCCAAATGTTTATATGGCTCATATGAATTTTCCAGTGTAGTATTCTTTCCTGTTTCTAGATGGATGTTTCTGTAGTAAAGCATGTTCACTTTGTGACTTTTATTTGCTCCTTAATCCGGCCACAAAGGCAGACTCTGCACTCACTCTTTTCACAGAAGTGAAATGCTTCAAGCAGGTCTGAATATGTGTGGGACATCCAACAAAGAATTCCCCATTCCTTCTGATGAGGGCTTTTAAACTGCTTTTCCCAAGATTCTTTGGGGTGAGGGCAGCCAGGAGCTCACTTGTTTGTTTGTATGCTGTTTCTCATATCAGGATGTGTTGTTGTCAAGTTTTCATTATGTTTGAAGTATGTGAATTATTATTATCTGGCTTTTGGCATTTTATATTACATTTTCCACTTTGAGTGTCCCTAGTGAGGAGGAAAAGGTGGCTTGAAATTTCTCTATATATGAAAATAGATATAACATGAGAGTTACAGCTTGGTATCTCATCAGTATAGACTGAGGGAAGTTGGCTACTGGCCATGAAAGCTCATGCTCTAATAAATTTGTTGGTTTTTTTATGGTGCCCCAGGACCTTAGTTGTTTTGTTGCAACAGAGTAACTTGGCTACCACTTTGGAAAATGTTTAATATCTTCATCCCCCAAATCATCTTGGATCTTTCTCCCTCATAGCCCTCCCTTGAAAGGAAAAAGAAAAGTGCTGGCCTCTGGTAGGTGATAGTGGATGAGTTGCAGAGATATCAGCTAGAGCTGCTTGCTCTTTTGTAGCCTGAAATGTCAGCTGGGAGTGCAGCCACGGAAGGGAAAACCAAGGCCAGCCTGGAGGAAAGCATCAGAGAGACACCCTTTCATCCAGCTATGGTACAGGACTGGAGCTGCTCAACAGAGACACCAGAAGCGGTAGAATGGGCCAGAAGAAGTAGGCTATGGAGCAATGAATCCCAGAATCTGGGGGTATGGGAGGCAGAGAACTTGGCATATGAGGCATACAAACCTCTAGGGCAGTGATTCCCAATGTGGGGTACAAGTACTCCCAGGGGTATGATCGAGGACATTTAGGAGTATATTTATATAAAAGAAAGAATAATGGAGGGAAAAGGATAAAATATAAGCCATTCTTGGAGGATGTCACAATGTGATGCAGTGTTGGTGTTCCTGTCCTGGAAACTTGAGGGGGGGGGGGGACATAAAGAGAAGAGTGACACACAACCCAAGCTTCCAGCTGCCATTGGTTCACAAACTTAAAAAAAAAGTCCTTCTCACATGCATATGCACACACAGCCTTCTATTCAAGTCCCTAGTCCCCCACCACTAGGTGGCTTCTTGAGCCTTGTGCACATGCACCCTTCTCTCCTTCATGTCTCTCTCCACGAGAAGAGAGCACACGTAGTAGAGACATCCAGTTCTACTCTGAATCCATCTGAGGGAGGGACACACAGCACCAGTTGCTCCTTCCTGTGCTTTTGTCAGGGAGCAAACTGGATCCCAGAGTGCAGAAAGCATCTAGGAGGGTAATGGAGTATGATGGGATGGAGAGGTCTGACTTTCTGTGGGTGTGGGAACATCTCCTCAGAGCTCATAGAAGCTTTCTGGTGGAATTTTTCCTTCTCAGCAAAAGAACGTGGTGGTGGTGGTGTGTACAATTTATGGAAATAGGATGCCAAGGGGCACACAAGTGAAAAATGGGCTGGGAAATACTACTCTAGGGTTGCCAGGTGCCAAGTCAGGATTATTCCAGGCCCTGAGATTTTGGGACCAAACCCTGAGACCTAGGGGCAGGGAGGCAGGCCCTGTTGATATTACAAGGGCGATGTTACAAGGGACAGCCCCTGATGGTGTTCTTACATGAAGCGTCATTCACAGTTACATAAAATGTGCCATTCAAATATAAAACACCAAGTTGAACAAATGAGGAAAATAGATATGGGAAGTCAGTCCTCTCACTTGGAGAATCCTCTCCTTTGTCAGAAGACGAGGGTCTGGGATCTTAGACCTGGGAATCCTACAGGCTGCACCGACATGTTTATCAGGAAGGGGAAGGAGGGTCTTCTCAATGGCTGCTCCTAGGCTCCAGAAACATCCTTCCTAGAGAGCCTAGGCTGGGTCCATCTTTGGTATCCTTCTGGCAGCAGGTGAAGACCTTCATATTCAAACAAGCCTTAAGGGAAGTAACTATTTTATGATAGTTTTTGTACCACTCTCACACTTTGCTTTTAAAGGGAGCTGTTTTAAAAGCTGTTTTTCAATTTACAGTGGGCCTTCAGTCTCCACTAGGGTTTGTTTCTAGGACTCCTCCACGGATACCAAAATTCATGGATGCTCAAGTTCCATTATGTGTACATCGATGTAGTAAAATGCTGTCCCTTACAAAAAAGAGCAAAATCAAACTTTGCCTTTTGGGATTTTTTTTTGCTTGTTTTTGGCATATTTTCAAGTCATGGTTGGTTGAAACCATGTTTACAGGATCCATGGATATGAGGGGCCGATTGCATAGACACTTTGATGCCATTTAAACACCATTGATTATATGTGTTCTACATATGCTTATACCTCTGTTTCTTTTTATTTTGTCAGCTGCTTTGAATCTAGCTTTGGAAAAAGGAGGAATATAAATAAAGTAATACAACACAAAATAATAATACCCTCTCCCCACCTCTGTTTATTCACTTGGTGGTCTTTAAGGATTTCCATAACACAGGTTCTTCCTAGTCCAAGTGTGTCCACTGAGAGTATCTATCCAATGTCTCAGCTCGAAATTAGGAAAGTTTGGGATGGTTGCGGGTGGGTGGGGCTTAATCTTTCCCCAGTTACATACCCTCCAACATTTCACAGATTAAAACTGGGATATGTGTGGCCAAGCAACATCAGAGTGAGATCACAATGGCAAAAGTTAATGCAGAGGAGTAAACAAGCAGCAGTTTGCCTTTGCCTAAGCCTACTGGGAAGGGCAAGATTCTGCCTCTCCTCTCCTCTTCCCCCCTGCCAAGTTGACTGAGTCCAAATTGCTTTCACACTTTGAACTCACTTTTCAGCAATTGAAGTAATCTGAGGATAAAAGGGGAAAGTGGGAGGAGGAGAGAAACTGGGACAGCTGAAACAGCTGAAAAGTGGGGTAAGAGGGGATTAATCAGGACTTTCCCTGCCAAATTGGCATGGTTGGAGCATCTGCAGTTATTACAAAAAGATGATTTCAGGAGGCGCTGATTCTTTTATCCCTGCTCCTTCTCTCACAATTCTAAACCTCATGAATTTAGGCAATCTTTCTCTAGATGGCCTGCTTCAAAACCACAGAACATAATTTTTTCCCAGTACCCCCCACAGGACTTTCCCTGGGTGAGAGGAAAGACTGCCTGGTCACATCTGCTGATCTGTTGAGCAAACAAATCTTGCACATTTTTGCTATCTTCTTTCCTATTTGGGAAATTCCTCCGTATCCCTAACCTTCCACAAGTGGGATGATAGCAGTTGCAGAGCACAGGTCCTTTCTGTGCAGTCTGGCTGGAACATCTAACTTTTGGTTTGAGATCCAGCATCATGTAGGTAGAACAAAAGCATGCAGTTCTGAAGGATGGATGCTTTTTGCAAAATTAGCCCAAATGAAGGCATATTATTTTTCTCTTTGCCTTCCACTCTTGGAAAGCAGCTTCTGTATGTCAAGGCATACCACCTTGGCCATTTACTAGCTCAGCAGGGTAGAAGAAGGCAGCAGGACATGTCCAGGCAGAGAAAGATACCTAACGTCACTGTTCTGAATCTCCAGGGAGTTTCCCTGTTTTATTCATTAGTTGTTCCTCAGTTGCTATAAACTTACCTCCAAACAGTGACTAAAAGTAATTTGCATGTGGTAAGCAAGAATCCATCTTTGACTGTAGTATGGGAACATAGGCTACTGTCCCATTTCATTCCTCCAATCAAAGCCATCTATGCCTTAACAGCTCTATGTGGGAAGGGACATAGTTCACCCAAGAGGTCATGGGTCCCATGCTGGTTAGCCCACAGTAAGACTGGAAATGATTCCTGTCTACATTCATCAAAAGCTGCTAACCATCAGGGTACATATACCAACAATTCTGCTCAGCGATAAGATTACTTCTTTTGTTTCTATATATTACATGGAAGGATATTATGCCAGGGGACTGAAAAAATTATGAGGACTTTCTGGTTGTTATTGAAATCCAATTCCCATGATTCCTACTTGGCCTGGCTAATTGTGAGGTATGATGAGAATAACAGTACATCAGCATCTGGATGGTCTTCATTTTTGCAATGCATCATTTCAAGATATTCTGTTGTGGAAAGTCCTTATTGAATTTGTGGCTGTTGTTGTTTGTTGTTAACTGCTGTCAAGTCAACTTTGACTTATGGTGACCTTATGAAGGAGAGATCTCCAAGTCACCCTGTCATCAACAGACCTGCTTAGGGGTGTAGCTACCTTGGTTGAGTCTATCCATCTGTAATACAGTCTTCCTCTATTCCTACTGCCTTCTAACTTACCAAGCATTGTTCTCTTTTCTAGTGAGTTATGTCTTCTCCTGAGATTCCAAAGTATGACAGCCTTAGTTTAGTCATCTTGGCTTCTAGGGAGAATTCAGCTTGATTTGATCAAGGACCCATTTATTGGTGTTTTTAACAGTCCATGGTATCTAGAAAACTCTTCTCCAGCACCACATTTCAAATTAATTGATCTTCTTCCTATCAGCTTTCTTCACTGTCCAGCTTTCACAACCATACATAGAAATTGGAAATACCATGGCATGGACAATTCTAACTTTAGGCTCCCAGTCAATTACATTTAATAGTACAAATATATTTTTTACATTCTTTAAAGTCTGTGGGATATACTTTGGGTTGTATTTTGGCACAATAGTATAGCATTCTTCTTAAACTTTAATTTTTGATATTAGCAGCTCATGGTCTCTGTCACAATCTGCTCCTGGACTTGTTTTTGTAGAAAGAACGGAGCTTCTCCATCGTCTGCTTCCAATTATGTAGTCCGTTTGGTTTCTATATTGGCCATCAGATGATGTCCATGTATACAGTGACTGTTATATAGTTGTTATATAGTTAGGAGGAAAATGGTGACAATAAAGAAAAAAATGACAACATATCTGAAGGTATACATAATGTAAGAAGTTGTGCAATGCTACTTCTATTGCAGTGTTTCATAAGAACCACAGGTTTTAAAAAAGTAACAGTTGAAATCCTGTGTGTGTCACTTTCTCAGAAGTAACCTCCATTAATTTTAATGCGTCTTACTCCCTGTTGTAGGTGTAAGATTGCAGCCTGAGACCACTGTGATCCTTGAATATGTCTGGAATACTGCTCTTTACCAAAATATCATGTCATTTCAATTTGCATCCCATTTTTGACCAATGATGTATGTTCTTATAAAAATTCAAAACATTTTTCATGTTAGAAAGCCAAGATGAATGATTATCATCAAGCGAGTGGTGTCTAGTCATACTTAAAATATGTCTAACAGTGGACAAGCTATTATACTATTCACCATACTGTTAATGTCCATCTTTGCTCATGTTTCTTTTCAATGAATCTTCCTTCATCTCCCATCCATTATTTCTGATTGTGATTTATCCTATTAGGTGCAACGTTTCTCTACATCAATATTGTTAGAGTTCAATTCCTTTCCACTGCACTTTAATGGATGTAAAGCAAGAAAGGCAGGGATTAATTTGTTTTTCTGTTAATAAACAGGATTCAAAATTTTGCAAGCTTCAATGCATTTGGGCGGTTTATATGATTCCCTGGAAAGTTTTCGTGGTTTGTTTTGCTTTGTGTGGCTTGACTGTTTTTTATGAGCAATAAAGAGAATGTAGGTTTTCCCCATTTTGCAATGGAGCAGGAAGATGCACTTAATTCTAGGAGCCTTTCCAGATGGTGATAAAATCCAGATTCTACTCTTAGTTCCAAAGCAGTGCAGCCAGAATCTATGATATTCCATCCCCATATAGTGCCAGTATTCATTTTGTTTATGTTGCTGGGAACTTGGTGTCCAAAGTAGTACTTCTGCTTCCATCTCATTCTCTCCCCCTCAAAAAGCACCTTCAAAATCAGAATAGAGGTATGCTCATACAACAATTTTGTAAAGTGAAAAAAGCAGTTTTACAGAATTGTTGGAGGAGGTTTACTTGAGGCAAAGGAGAAGGTAGTATCCCTGCCTGTTCCAAATACCAAGGAAAACTGGACTGAGTGTCTTTCACCAGTACATTGGCCCCTCCACTTTTGCAAAGGTTTGGGGTGCAGAACCATTGTGAAAGTGGAAAACCCACAAATAACTGTCATCTGCACTCCCCTTCCCATTCCTTTCCAGGGCTCCATGCCTGGGCAAAAGGCAAGGGAATGGGGGAGACATGCGAGTGTCCCCCTCATTCCTTTGCCTTTTGCCTTGGTGTGCCTTCCTTCCTTCTGTATGCATGGGCAAAAGGCAAAAGAAAACAGGGAAGGCAATCATGTATCTTCCTTCTCTCCACACAGTGCTCCACCTTCCCATTCCCTTGCTTTTTACCCAGGAATGGAAAAGGAATGCACAATGTATCCAGGAAAAAGGCAAGAGAATGGGAGAGGGAAAATGAGAGGTTAGGTAACCAAATGACTCGCAAAATAATTTGTGACCTGTGAATGTGGAGGCAGGGCTACATTGGGCTCCACAACACCTTAGGGCAACAACTTAGCTTAGGTCAGAGATAGGGCAAAGTGCAGCCCATGGCGCAGCCCAAAACCATTTTAGAAGAACCTTCAGTGGAACCTGGCACCCACTTTTTTAAAAATGCGCCTTTAGTCAACAATGGACAGACTATATTAGCTTATTCCTCTATCCTCCAACAAAAGCCATGGCCAGGAGTCTCCCAAGTCCTGACTAGGGAGGCTGCTCTTGCTCTTGCTGCTATGCCTGCTGCTTGCTCTTCTATCATCTGCTGCTGGAGGCATTTGCTGAGATGAGGCTTGGAATCTCTTGTTTGAATTTGCACAGCAGGAGATTGTTAAGCCAGTAATTTCAAGGGAAAAAGGCTTTGTTAGAGTTAGCGAAATGTGCATTTTTATATTTCCTAATGGTTAGCTTCCCTATTTGCTGACTTCCTGCTTACTTTCCCACACCCACCCTCTTCCTGCCTCACTTTAACCTGCAGTCATTTTTTCTTTCTTCTCTTTTTCCTCTACAAGATCATGCATTTCATTATGCACAAGCATTGTTTAAGTAAAGCTACTGCAAGAACACTGGCCAGAATTCTATATGTATGTATGTGTAAACACTCTAGTTACGGTGGCATGCAGTGAATCCTATCCCAATTCTTCCAATCCCCACTTGTGAGGAGCAGCCATTGTGATTAATGGGGATCTGTTGTTGATCAAGAAACATCTGGCTGACATTTCCCCCTCTCCTGTGAGCGATCGTCATTGTGACAGGCAGAAGTAGGATCCCATTGCAATTCTCCCTCATGCTGGAGATCACTTGCATGAAGGGACTATCAGTCAGATACTTCCCAATCAACAGAAGAACAGACCTCCATCAATTGCAGCAGCTGCTACCTGGTAAAAGGAGACTGGTAAATGCTCCCAGTCCCTATGTAGCCCCTAAACTAGGGGCTATGCTGGGATCATGAATATGAAACAGTCACAAGTGCATAACTCTAGGTTTCAGATTCATGACCATCCAAGAGGATTCCAGTCCTCAAACCTATTTATTTTCTTTGCTAGACTATCTCTCTCTCTTTCTGCGACTGGCTATTGTTCAGTTTCTGCCTTGCCAAATGATCACTATTGTCTCTCACATTTCACAACAGACCTTTCACCAGTCATTGTGATATCAGGGACAATATCTGATGCAAAATCTTCCATTCAGTAATCAGTCTTGCACTTGCTGGGGAAACAGTAACAACTTGACAGCAATACAGTGATTGTGACCTGGGTGTTGTCACTTGGCTAAATTTGCTATATGAGATAATTAGATGGTTTCTGTGCGTATTTTTGACATTCTTGAAATGTCTTCCCTTCTCCAGAGTCCAACAGTAACATTCACTAACAAAATAACTCTGGGAAATGTTTTCTGTGATATTTGGCTTGCTCTGCTTGTTCAGCTATTTAGAGAAGTCATGGCTTCTTAAGAAATATGCAGCATCCCTGAGTTGCAAACTAGCAATCCTATATGGCAGTGTGGTTTGTAGACTTTATTTCTCCAGTGAATACCTTCCACATCAACTAAGCTGTCAAATAGTTCCTGCATTCTGCAGATGATTTGGAGGGGAGCATGCTCTAGAGCATACAGAGAGTTCATATGGGGTACTGGCAAAGAGATGATTGGATCTCATCCTTGGTAAATGACAGAAGTGGCTGGTGGTTTGAACAGGGAGGGGCCTCAACCCAAAGCCTCACGAAGAAGACAGAAAGGTTGTTCCAGTGGAAGTGAGAGAGGAACTCTGGCCTTGGAAATGTGAAGGAGGTACCATGATAGGAAAGGGAAGAAAGATGCTAGAAACATTGTGGAATAGGCTTCAGAGTGAAGCAAACCCAGAATGATTCTTGGAATAGATACTCTGTCTATACTGATTCCTATGATGGAGTGAATAAGAAAAGAACACTGAAAGAACACAATGGGGGCATAAATTCAAGGGCAGTTAAAACAAAAGATAGAGAAAATCAATGTCTCTCAGCTAGACTTAGGTATGGCTTAGAGCAAAGGAATTAACTGTTTCTCTCTGGTGAATGATGGGAGACCTCAGGAAGGTTCTGAGCACAGACGAGACTGTTACCCTGTTTACTAGGGGTCCCGTGAGGGACACCAAAGTGCGCTCTCAAAATATCGAAAGGTGGGGAAATTAGCACAGAACACACCCCAAGTGCGGCTTAGGAACTGCAGTAACAAGACACTAAATTCTGCTGGTATATACACATACACAAACACACAAAACTTGTAGTTAGGTATGTCAAGGATAGTGCCATAGATGGCTCTGGGGATTACATCATGCCCATCTTGTCTTATCGCACAGTACTTCTTAAGCTAGATGATGTAGGAGACTGTCATTCCTGCCCCCCCCCAGAGACCAGGGACTAGTACTTTATTTAAGACTATGGGCCACAATTGTTTCTTTCTTTCCTGGAAACTTTCCAGGGACTAATGGTTCAGGAACCAGGAGCAGTCCAGGGCCCACCACTTTCAGTAGTATTGTGCTGATAGAATTTCTGAGGCCCAAACATGGTGGGAGGGAATCTTGTATACATTCTAGGCATCAGTGCTGGAGGAAGAAATGTTTATCTTTCATGCTGCTTTGAATATCTCAGTAACCCTTTCCTTTAATGCCAGGATTAACCCAGTAGGAGATTTTTTCCCCAATTTATTTTCACGGCAGGGCTAATAATAGCATTGAGAAATAATTAGGGCAGCTGCTAATGCTTCTCCCTTAGCCCAAATGCCTAAAGATACTTATTTGCTTTAAAATATGAATAAGCTAATTTATATGTAAAGCTGAACATCATTTTGGAAATGATTGCTGTAATTTAAATAAAGATATGTTTTTCCCAGGGAATAGTAGAAAAGACTATGGCCATTTCTGCCTTACACTGTTGTAGTGCTATTATTCCACTTTCAACATTATGGGGAATTCTCGAGTTTGCAGTTTACTGAAGCCAAAGAGCTTTCTGGCTGAAGACTCTAAACGCCCCTCGCTAAACTACAAACCCTAGGATTCCACAGAATATTGAAAATGGAATAATTGCACTATAACAATGTAGGGCAGAAATGACCTTTGACAGCTAAGTGACCTGTAGACCTATTCACTCTCTTGTGACTTGAAGCTCTGGGCAACTACAAGGCCCTTGGCCTTCCTTCCATTTTTTAAAACTAGAATTGGATTAGACAGTCCTGCAAGTAGAAGATGCCTTCAAACAGAAGTTTGTCCTACGCTCCTTCAGACAGAGGATTAGGGTGCATAACACTGTATGGGTAATCTAGATCAGGGTAAAAACACAGAAGCAAAGGGTCTCTCTCTCAGCAACCGCCCCCCCCCCGGTGTCTATTTTGAAACAAGCTCTCCTCACAATACATTACACTGGGAAGGTTAGCCACAGGTTTTCCAGATCACATGTGGCTGTCTCTAAGAAGCTCCAGCCTTCCCTAGGCCATAATCTGAATAGCACAACTCTATGTGGACTGCTGAAAGGACACATCAAAATTCATTCAATTAAGTGGTGGCGAAGAAATTGGTACCGGAGGTGGCTGCTTGCCCACTGTGTTCATTACCCAAAGATTTTGAGACCTTCAGGTAAAGGCTCAATAAATGTTTTGTGCGGGCAGTTTGGTATTAAATTACAAAATAACATGTTGATTCTGCCCTCCCTTCCCTGCAACTATTTTTTTTAAATAATACCTTTCGATGAATGATTCAGCATTGCAGATTATGTAATCAGCCTTTAGAAACTCATTCACCTTGAAATGTCATACGTGAAAGTTCTGTATTAATCAGCAGGTATATGAAACAGCATATAACAGGTTCTGGTCAGTATGTACGATAGATCATGCAAGGAAGCTAATTTTGAGTTTTCATAACCACTACTGCTCCAAAAATCACAGTTGCCAAGTTGTTTTTGCCTCAGAGGGTACTGTCTGAATCAGACAGAGAAGATATATCAAGAAAAATCAGATTTCTGAATGCTAAAGTCCACATTGATAAAGTCATGATCTTGCACAGAGATCACAGAGCTTGGAAATGACAATTATCACTTTAGATTACAACTCCCAGAGCCCCTCAGCAAACATGACCAAAGTAGCCAGGGGATTATGAGAACTGTAGTCCAAAAGTAACTTTTCTAAGCAGTAGTGGTTGGAGCCTTCAGTCACTTGGGCAGTGAATCTCCCTTAGGTTTTCTTGTGAATTTTAAGGATAGAATCCTGTTGGTTACACACAGTGGCATAACATCCAGTCACATTAATGTAACTACTTCAGGGCCGCTGTAGAAGTAGGTACCCAGCATCTCCTTGTGCAATCCCTTCCCTGGGTGTACCATAGCTGCTGTGTGTGTGGGGGCTTGGATATAACTATATCCCCTCTGTCATGAGCCAGGCTGAGTGTGCTGCCAATTCAGACGGGGACTCCGAGTTAGACTTGGACTCCCAGCTGGGAGAGGATCCCTTGGAGGGAGAGGGGGCTCCTTCAGAGTCAAGGGAGGGGCCTGCCAGCGGCCCCACAGCTGTCCCAGGGCCAGATCCTGACCCAGTACCTGCAGCAGATGAGACCAGTGCTTCTGGCTCGACAGAGGCTGCTGACTCCAGTCCAGAGTTTGCAGTAGACCCTCCCCCACGTTCCTCCAGAGGCGGCTGGAGAAGGGGGTGGTTTGGAGATCGCAGAGGCTGCGAGAGAAGCATCTGTTGAATCAGCCCTGAAGTCTGAGGGTCTCCAGCTGTGAGCTGGGCCAACGGACATTTGATCAGCCCCAGCTGGGCTAAAGACTGTGTATTTAAGACAGAGAGTTGGGCAAGGGGCAACAACCGTCTACCACCTGGGAATCTGCATCCTGTGTCATGGGCTTTCTGTTCCAGGCTAATCCTTGCTGTTGAGTTTGCTGCCTCTGTTTGTTTTGGTGATGTAACCTCTTGATTTCTTTATTACTAAAGCCATAAACTCAGCTCCTGCCTCTGTGTCTGCTTAAGCCACCACCTGACATTGACACCCTCAGACACTCACTGGCTGAAGACAGAGGCTAGTGCTTCTTTCCCAGGTTCTCAAAGACAGCTAGAAAGTGATTAGGCATGCCTCTGCAGTTGATCAGTGGCAAGGTGGCCATGGAGTGTCACCTAGGACTCTCCCTGCTCTTGTGCACCCAAAAAAGAAACAGGAAAGGAGGAACAGCTGCTGCCTCAAGACGTTCTACAGCAGGCTGAAATGGTTTCAGCTTAAAATGTATATTCAAGCTGCCAGACCCTACTTCAAAACAGGTTCAGCAACTTTGTTAGCTCCTTTAGCATTAACACTAAAAGGGGAGGCCAAAAAAGGAATAATGAAAGGGAATGATTTCGAAGCAATATGGAAGATATTTGTGGAAAAGTCGTTAATAAAAGAGGAAGGTGTCATACCTCCACAAGAAGAATTACAATTCTGGAAAGTGGAGTAAGTTGAAACATAATTGACTCTGGGGGGTTGGTTTACTTTTAGAAATAGTTTGATATGTTTAGTAATAAGATCATATATAGTAATAGTAATCGATTAAATGTAATGGAAAAGTATAGAGTTAAGAATGAAATTATTATAATAATAATGAGTATAATGAGAATGAGATCTAGATATAGGTAACAAAAGTATATAAGCAGTATGATACAGAATATGCTGAATAAGTATATGATTATAATGGAATTGGAGAGAAATAACAATGTACGTTTGGTTTGTTGAAATTTTCTTTTTTCACTGTTATGTGTATCACAGGTGTTTTTCTTTTTCGTTCTGTCTTTTTTCTTTATAATCAATAAAAAAAATAAAAAAAATAAGACTAACAGGGGAAAGAGATTCTTCAGCTCCAAAATCATGAAACTGAGATGCCTGAAACTTGGCATGAATACTGGTGGGATCCCAATGGTACTCATTTTACAAATTTGACAATATCATGGGTTACTTTGTTTTTCAATTAGAATAAATAATTTTAGTTAATTAAACATTATCTGCAGTTTGTAGTACCATCACGAGCCACTAAATGTAAAACCCCCTATAATTAAGAATGGCAGACTCATGTACTCCTTTCTTCTGGAGGGCACCAAATTCTTCAGTCAGTTAACAGATAGATGGATGGATGGATGGATGGATAGAATATGCATCAGGGAGAAATATTGCTACAGGTGGTGGGATAGTACAATAAGGGGAAAAAAAATTGACCAAGTGCCAGACTGGAGAGGGAGAAAGATCACCAAGAAGGAAAGAGAGGGGACAGAACAGAAGCAACAAAAAGAGAAAAAGAGAACTGGGGTGCAGTGCAGTGGGCTACTACAGGGTTTTCAATCTATGGAAAGCCAGGACTTCTGCAGGTGCTTCATAACTCTGCTTATAAGAACTGTGCTGTATGTATAGTAAAAAAAATAAAATTTCTTTGTTGGTATTCCCTTGTCCTAATAGTGTTGGTGAAATAATGCAACATTCATGTGAGCATAGAGATAAGTCAGGGCTAGATGAGTTGAAGGGAAGAATGATGCTGAGAAAAAAATAAGATAATAGAAGAAGCCATCATAAATTTCCTTGCTTTTCCACAGTGCACTGCTAGCTCCGGAGGTTATCTGAATATTCAGTATTCAGACTAGAGTTCCCCACTGCCTTTTAGTACCTAGTCTTTTTCCTGATGGTGCAGATGTGTGAAAATGTTTCATCTGCAAAATGTTATGCACCAGTTCCAAATCTGTCAACACAAAACCCTCTTGCCATCTGTGTTCACGTAAGGAATATTTTATATGAGGAATATGAGCCTAGAAAAATGCACATGATGTCACAGTCTAAATTTTGGCTTCAGTTAAGTATTAGTGTCTCAACGAGTAGTGAAGTATTGTCCACTACCAATTTAGGGACTTGTGATCGAGTTAAGATTTAATGGAGGGTGACTGGGAATTTGGAAGAGGATACAACACACTTTCTTCTTTAGAAAGTTGGTAGCATCTAAACCAAGGCCACCCTCCCTCAAAGACAGTGAGCCAAGGGTCAGTTGCTAACAGTGGGAAGGGTCAGTGTTGCTGTGAGGCTGAACCAGTGTTGCGGGGCTAGTGCCAGATTTGAACTTTGGAAGAAATAGTGCCTTCTGATATAACACTTTACCTTAAAATAAACAATCAGTGTGACTGCACCTCCAGCTCTGCAAGGTAGGACAAACTTGCACATTACAAGACACTTCCTCACCCTCCACTTATATTTTAAATAATGCTTACATTGTCAATATATGAGAAACCTGGCTTATATACTTGTGGAAAAGGACAGACTCCTTTCCAGAGCTTTCTTTAAACCCCTTAACAAGCCAGCTTCATGTTTCTAATGCATGGATGAGACCAACGGCCAGGCTAAACATGCAAACCCAGATCAACCTTTGGCTGACCAAGCAGTATGAAGTTCAGAAATAAACATTTGTACTTAAAATTAAAACAGAGAGAGAGAGGGTGAGGGGATCTTGAGTATAACTTACAGATGTAGATTCCATGGCTCAAGTCTGCTAGCTGGTCTCGCAGCAAGGAAAATCCACAAATACAAAAGGATTCTTCTTATTATTTTATTCATATAAATTCAAACTTTTCTGCAGTAATGGAAATCATGGTGGCTTACAACTGATTAAACTGATTAAAGCCAGTACAGATTAAAAACAATACAAAAACACCAGAAAACCAGTAATATGCACACACACGAGAGAATGATTTTAAAACCATTACATTTATATATTATTTAAAAGCCATTAAACAATCTATAGCGCTACAACCATTTAAAATTCATTTAGAAGACAGTATATTAAAAAAATGAATAAAAATGAAAAAAAAAAGAATAAAACCATTAAAAGTCCATAATTGTTATTTCATAAAAGCCTGACAGAATAGGAAAGTATTTACTTGCTGGCAGAATGACAGTAAGGCAGGAACTATCCTAGCCTCCCTAGGGAGGGAGTTCCAAAGCATCGATGTGGCCACTGAGGAAGCTCTCTCCCTTATTCCCACCAGATGAGCCTGGGAAGGTATGTGACAGAGAAGAGAGCCTCTACTGAACATGTTAGAGCCTGAAAAGGCTCGTGGGGAGTGATATGCTCCTTCAGATAGCCTGGACCCATGCCAAATAGGGCTTTATAGGTCACAGATAGTGAAGGGGCTACAAAAATAGATTTGCATGTGATAATCCAAAAAATAGGCTTGTTCTTGTGTGCCTTCAAGTTGTTTCCAACTTATGATGACCCTAAGGTGAATCTATATGGGATTTTCTGGTGCTGAGAGTGTGTGACATGCCCAAGGTCACCCAGTGGGTCTCCATGGCTGAGTGGGGAATCAAACCCTGGTCTCTAGGGTTGTAGTCCAACACTCAAACCACTAGACCATGCTGGTTGTTTACCTGCCAGGAGAATGTATATGATCAACTGATGCGATCAACTGATGCAACAAAATTTCTACCGAATTTGTTAGTTTCATGGAATTTTCGCAGTGTGTGTACTTTACAGTAATGACTTGGCAGCCTTGGCAAAATATATGAGTGTAAGAGCTTGTCACTCAGGATTCTCATTCTTTTCAGGTTATGGTCTGTTAGAGTGAGAAACAGAAATGCATTTCTTTCCTTTGATTCATCAGGCCTGGTCTTCTAATTTGCCCTAAAGTTACTGGGGAAAGAAAGTCCCCTTCAATAGCACTTTGAATTGTACCCAGAAAGAAGGTACAGCATAGTGGAGTTGTTGCAACAGGGGAGTCCTATGCTTCCCATAGCCTGTCCCACTTAACAACTGTTTGGGCCAAGTGACATTTCTGAGTGCTTTTTAAAGGCAGATCCATGTAGAATGCTTTGTGCATGTTTGGTTGTCTTCAAGTCATCTGTTAACTTGGGGTGACTCCATGAATTTCAAAGGGTTTTCTTAGGCAAGAAATACTCGGAGATGGTTTTGCCAGTTCCTTCCTCTGAAATAAAGCCTACTGCGCTTGGTATTCCTTGTCTGTTTCCTATCCAAATACTAATCAAGACTAGGCCTGTTTAGCTTCCAAGACCAGGCAGAAACTGGTGCCTTTAGGGTATTTAGCACTTTGCTAAAGCATAGTAATTTGGCAGGGACAGTTCTGATTAATCCTGTCATCCCAATTTTTCAGCTACTTTTAAAATGTTCCAGTATTTCTGTCCTTCTCCCACTTTCCTCCTTTGCACCTATCTTACTTCAACTGCTACAAACTTAGGCTCTTTCCTCACTCTAGCTGATCCCAGCAGCAGGGATCCTGGTAGAGCCTGTCCCGGGAGAGCAGTGTGATAGGAGCACTCCCCTCTGCACCAGCTGCCTGTGGGAATGGAGGCTGCGCTGGGCAGGAAGCATGGTCATCGTGCTTCCAGACCCTGGCAATCCAGTCATTGACAGGTGAAAATATTGTGAGCTTGTCAATGCGGGATGATGGCATCCTGTGGAAAGGACCTAAGTTCAAAGTGCAAAAGTAGTTTGTTTTCAGTTAACTCAGCAAGGGAACAGGAGAGGAAGGGACAGAAATTTGTCCTTTACAGTAGGCGCAGGTAAAAATAAACTGCTGTAGCCTATCCTAGCTTGTGTGTTCTTCCCCATTAATAACCGTTGCCATCTTGTCCACTCTCTGATGTTGCTTGGCCACATGTCACCCAGTTTTCATCTGTGAAATATTGGAGGGTATGAACCAAGGCAAATGTTACCGTGGTTGGATCAGACTTTTTGAGGAAAGAGCACTGTTGGTGCAGTAGATTTAACTGTACAGATGCACTCCTGCCCATCTCAGAAATCTTGACTTCAAGGTTGAGTCCGGGAATACACCCAAACTGTAAATCTGTGTCTTCAGGGGAAGTGCAACCCCATTTAGCACAGACTGAAACCCTATTCCCAACATCTGACTTTCAGTTTATGAACAGGAGCATCTCTGACTTGTCTGGATTAAACTTCAATTTCCTCACATTTATTCAATCAATTACAGGTGCCAGCAGTGAGCTAGCACATAAATTGTCTCTTTGAATTGGGTAGGAAGGGGTAATGAACCTGGGCATCATCCTGATGGCACCGAACCCCAAAACTCTGGACAAATCTCTCCCTGAGCTTTCATATGTATGTTAAACATATACACAAAAGAACCCTGAGGGACAACATAGAGCAATGGCCAAGGAGTTGAACAGCAATTCCCTAGCACTACCTTCTGAGAATACCTTTGCAGGAAGGAATGGAACCAGTGTGTAAAAAAGTGACTCCAAGCCCTATCCTAGCAAGCTAACCAAGGATACCACTTCTGTGGAGCTGGACAACTTCCAGAGGGGAAATTCAAACTTGGGAAAGTTACGCTTTTTAGGCTATTTCTGCACTACATAGTTAATAGTGTTCTTATTTGACTTTCAACCTCCTGTGGAATTCTGAGGTTTGCAGTTTACTGAGGCCAAAGAGCTCTCTGGCTGAGAATTCTAAATGCCCCTCCTTAAACTGCAAAACCATAGGAAGTTGAAAGTGGAATAATAGCACTATAATAGCGTAGTACGGAAATGGCCTTAGGCTGCTATTAAGAGAATACTGCTTCCATCTAAGATGGACAGTGACTGCTGCTAGCCTTGGAGGCCGTAGAAGCACCTCTTCTTATCTAGAAGGTTGAGTGAGATGGATATGGCTATAGAAGTGCAGATAAGGTATACAGCTACCAGGCATGCTCTTCCATGTTCTTGGACAGAAACAACTCTTCACTGTTACAATTGGATTTTTTTTCTAGTTCTTTCACCAGAATGAAGATACTGCTTCATTTCCTCCTTTAAAAGAAGAATGTAGAATGCAGAAAGAAAGAAAGCAAAAATGAGGATGGAAGAATGGGGGAAGAAACAGGACAGATTTCTCTGCAGGTCTCGTAAAACCACTATTAAAACCTGAGGAATGAACATTTACATAATTTCTCCCTCCACACTACCACCTAAGCTTCCACCTGGAAATGCCAGGAGTTCTGAACTGAGCTGTCTAAGTGAGAAGATACCATGTCCTCTAGAACAGTGATTCCTAACCTGGGGATTTTTAGATCTAGTTTGACTGTGGTTTCTAGAATTTCCCACTACTGACTAGGGCCATTTCCACACTACACTGTTATAGTGCTATTCTTCTTCGTAGTCTCTGTGCCTCACACATTAGGAGCTTTCGCGCCTGCGCGATAGCGTTCGGAAACTTCTAGAGCTTGTTCGTTTGGCAGGAACCCCTCCCCCACGCCGGTACTGTGCATGCTCCTCCCGCCGAGCAACGGTCTCTCCTCAGTTCTTTTTCTTCCGCCATCGCGTACGGAAGGTTCTTTGGCTTGTTCCTCGCTTCTCTTCTGCTTGGTTGGTTTTCTTGGACTTTTCGGACTGTTTTTCGACCCTCCTTCTCGGCTTCTCCTTCGGACTTGGTAAATTCGGACCTTCTCCACTTTTTTTTCTGCTTCGTCGGTCATTACACTGTTATAGTGCTATTATTCTACTTTCAACATCCTGTGGAATTCTGGAGTTTGTTGTTTACTGAGGCCAAAGAGCTCTTTGGCTGAGAATTCTGGAGGCCCCTCCCTAAACTGGGCCCTTTTCGCATGCTTTTTTTTTTGTACGAGCGCCCCTTGAGCGTCGCGCGAATGGGAGCGTCGCTCCGTATGATGCACTCCCACTCGCGCGACGCTCATGAGGCTAAAAGCAGGGTGTGTGCGCATTTTTTGATTTTCGGCTTTAAGCCAAAAATACTGCGCACTCGCGCAATGCTTGCGGCGCCTCGCTCACTTACCTGTGTGCGGTGTGTTGGCAAGCCAGCCCGGTTACGCTTCCTTCCCTCTGTGCAGCCTACAGCTCCCAGACTGCGCTACAGAAGGAAGGGGCGGGGCGCGAGTGCGACGGTCGCGCTACAAAGAAGCTGAGGCGGGAGGCAAAAAGGGCTGTCGTGAGCAGCTCGCGCGAGTGGCTGCTTGTGTGAGCGCCGCTCCCCACTGCCGCGACGAGGTAAGGTGTGAAAAGGGCCCTGGAAACCCCAGGATTACACAGGTTGTTGAAAGTGGAATATTAGCACTGTAACAGTGCAAGGTGGAAATGGCCGAGGATGGCTAGGGTTTCTGAGAGCTGCTCCAACAGGATCAAATGATTCATGTTCGCTCTCCCTCTTTGCCAAGCAGTGCATTTCTGGGTTGTCTATTATTCTCTATGACAACGGTGGTAACCTTTGTGCCCAGTACAAAGCAGCAGTTGAAATAGCAGCAGAAACTGCAGCCGCTTCCCATTCCTAGAAAAAACTTTATCCCCCCCCGCCACTCTTCAACACTCCATCCACACTATCATAATGACAGCCTTACTATGTAATTTCTGAAGAATTAGAGCCTGAATTGGTTCCATTCCGTTCCTTTAGTTTGATTCCCATCCCATTTTCCTTTTGTTTCCCCTGTAATTAGATTGTAAGCTTGTGAACAGTGACTGTTTTTGTTTAGTTTTTAATATATTTTTTTTGTACAGTACTTAGTAAAGGTTATGCATAATAATAACAATATTAATTTCTGAGGAAAGGTATGTGGAAAAAATTAACAGATGGACAATTTCACATTTATTAAAGTAAGTGTGACACATAGGGTAAGAGGCACATTAAAACAGGGTTTTTTCACAATTACTCTAAATCCTTCCGAGTGATGTTTCACACAAAAGCAAGACCTGGCCTGCTAACATTGCCATAAGCTTAGTGATGGAATGACTAAGCGTTCCAGGTACTTGCTGAGCAGTGAACCAGTCTCTTTAAGTTAAGTGGAGGAAGGTTTTAGTCTTCTCTGCCTTTTCAAAGCGTGGGAGATAAGCTGCCTGTGGGCTGGCACTTATCCACAGCTCTCTAGGTATGGAAGAGGCCAAGCACGCCCATTGCTTAGTTCATTGGATCAGAGGCTGCACAATCTGCAATCATGCTCCTGGAAGGCGGAAGTAAGGAAGGAGTTAATATCTTGAGGCACCCGGCCTCTCAAGAGCATTCAGGTGTGACTGTTTCTTCATTTCTTGCCTGTGCAGTTATAAGACAAACACCTTGGAAAGCAGCAGTTCCTGGAGTTACTGAAGTGGCTTTGCTGAGGAGATGTTAGAAAATGGCTGATCCAGAATCAAGTCATCCTGAAAACATATCTCGAGAATTGTTTCTTAAGGACCCCATCTCTGTGGTGAATGGGCCACCCGTCTGTAAAGGAGAATATGACAGCACAGGGCTGAAGAACAATGGGGAAAGTCTGTCAGGATCTGAAAGAAAATACAGCCATGACAATGGTGAAGCTTTTGGAGATGATCTGACTAAAAAGGGGACCAAGGAGGAGCCACCAGGTCCCCCAGCCTCAAGCGGAGAAGGGGACGCAGTGGAGGAAGAAGAGATTCTTTGTGATTTCTGCTTGGCTGAGAAGGTGCAGGCAGTGAAATCTTGTTTGACCTGCATGATCAATTATTGCCAGGACCACTTGCGGCCTCACCTGGAGAATGTCAAGCTGCAGACACATAAGCTTATGGATCCACGGAAAGATATTGATGTAGAGAGCTGCGAAGCCCACAGGGCACATCTCAGTTGGTTCTGCCACACTGACCTTGTTTGTGTCTGCGAGGAATGCCTTGCTGATGGACACCAGGAGCATAATGTGGTTACTTGTGCAGTAGCCAGGAAAGAAAAGGAGGTAAATTGTGAACTTAACTTTACTATTGATGTGTTAGATTGTGTGCGTGCTATGGGGGAAGTGTCATGGCACACTGTAGGAAATATGAGGCCTAGCAGTTTTGTCTTTCACTCACAGTTGTTGATATAGGTGTGGCTTATTTGCACACCAAAGGGAAACAGAACGGCTCCTGTTAGATATCATTTGGAGTGCAGTCTTCACATGCTCACCAGGGAATAGCCCCATAGAAGGGAATGGGACCTGCTTCTGAGTAAACTTGAATAAGGTTTTGATATCAATGTGGGATACCTGGGGCTTTAAGAGTGTGTAGCTGGAGTACTATGAAACTCAGTCCATCCTTATAAAAAGGATCAATTGCTTCATACGGGGGACATCTGGCAAATGTGGATGAACAGAATTAGGATTTGCTTGCTTTCTGTTAGAGAAAATGGCTGCATTGCCAAATGTTATCTACACTCACACCAACCTTGGCTAACTTGAAAAAGACCAAGCCAGTTTTGTGACTGCTAGCAGAATACAGTATTCAGAACCTGGTATAGATCATCTTTTGGCATTGGGACACAGATGGGTGGAAAGCTGTGTCTGTGTCTCAAATGTTGGTCTATGCATGTATTTCTGGCAGTTGTATAACCTGCTCAGTCATTAGCAGTATAATTGATATAAAAGTGTAGCTCCCGTAAAGCCACTGTATTAGGAGAAGCGCTGATGAGTCACGACTTTATCACACAAGACAAATTGCAATTGCAACAGGATAATAGCATCTTTGGCTCCCACCAGAAAAACAGCAGAAGTAGAACGATGTCATTTGAAAAGTCCCATCCAAAGATGTTATTATCTTGCTGTAATTATGATGTACCCACCTTTTGTGATAAAACCTTTATCCTTGCACTGTAGGTTTAGTCCCCAAAGTTCTACTGATGGCTATAAGTTGAACAACTTTAAAAGTGATTTGAGCAGATTCAGATTTGATGATGAGGGTTATCAAAGGCTTCTAGTTATGAACACTCATTCTCTCTCTCTGCCCTTCTCACCCTCCACTTCAGTATATCAGTTGCTGGATAATGTATGATAGAGGGTGTAGTTGTACTTGTAGTTGGCCACTGTATGTATAAAATGAGGGACTAGATGGGCCTCTGGTCTGATCCAAGATGAGTTTCCTTATGGTTTCTAAGATGACATACCAGATTCCTGTGTCTTGCTGTAGCAGACAAAAGGTTTACATTTTTCCTGCTCAGCATGTTGCCTCCGGTGCTGCTGGAATGGACTCTGTGTCTGTGGTTTGCTGCTTTTACACCAGATGCACCTAAATCACTGAACCGTGCAATTCAGATCAAAAATTTGAAATCCTTGAATTGTTGTTATCTGAGAAAGATATTTTAGAATTAGCAGAGAGGGAGAGAGAAATACATGGTGTATGTCTTTGCCTTCAGGTTGCCCATGAATTTAACTGGCTTTTCTTAGGCAAATAATATTCAGAGGTGGTTTTGCCAGTTCCTTCCTCTTGAGATATAGCCTATACCACCTTGTATATTTTGATGGTCTCCCATCCAAGTGCTAACCAGAATTGAACCTGGTTTGCTTCCAAGATCAGATGGGATCTGGTGTCTTTAGGTTATTTAGATACCCATGCTCCTCTTTAAATTGGAGTTGGGGGCACTTTATGAGAAATACATTAGTTCAAGTGTAGATGCATATTCACTTTTCACTTTTTAATATTTATTTGTATTTATCTAATATTTACATCTTATCCTATATCCTATCTGGAGAGCCAGTGTGGTGTAGTGGTTTGAGTGCTGGACCGCTACCCTGGAGACCAGAGGTCGATTCCCTGCTTGGCCATGGAAACCCTCTGAGTGACCTTGGGTGCATCAGACACTCTCAGACCTGCAGAAAATCCCATGATAGATTTACTTTAGGATTGCTATAAGTCAGATGTGACTTAAAGGCACACATCAACAACGTATCCTACCTGAGATGGAGACTGAGGGCATGTGACTTCCTCGTGAATTGCCCATTGAGCTTTATGGTGAAACCAGATCTCTCCAGTTGAAGTATAACATTTAACAGTGATATTTCCCTTGCTATTTATTTACTATAGCACATACCCACCAAAATGTCTGAAAACATTTGAGGTTGGACGGTGGTGAAGAGGTTGAAGAGGGAAAGACAAATCCTAGTGTAGGGATTGAATAGGAAGCCAAAGTCAAGGGATGCAAAACAGTAGGTCATGGGTCCTGGCACGGAGGAGGGTGCTTGGTTAGATAGACGATTAGGCCTCCTTTGTATTCCTTGAAGTGGATGACAGAAAATGGGAAATTGAGAATGTTCTCAATGACGATAGCTAATATCATAAGACATGTTGCCTTTAACCGTGAATGAAAAACTAAGCCTGTTGTGGCAGTTGAGCACGTGGTAGTTCTTACAACATGATTATAACTTCCCTTTTTTCACCTTTCCATTCCATCTTAATGAGTCATGTCATATCATATCTCTAGCAGTTATGCGAAGGAGTGAATGTTATTTAAAAGAGTACACATCCCTTTCATTTAGATGTTTGGGCAAAACCAAACAATAGCATTATCTAGAGTTTCTAATACATCTTGAAAATGCAGAGTTTAAAAGAGAGCTGTCATAAATGATCTCCTCAGAGGTCTGTCTGCTTTGCTAGACAGTGGTTATTTGAATTCCAATGCACTTTTGAAAAAAGAAGTAAAGGTTTCAGTTTTTCTCTTATTGGATAATCTTTTCCATATCCCACATTTCCATGCTGAAACTTTCTGAGCCTGAGGCTTTTATAACATGAAAATAACTCCAGAAATGGCAGAAAACATATCCAAGGGTAGCCATGTTGGCCATACAGCAAAATACAACATCTAAAATCCACAAAACAGCAAAACTGTCTTTGGGCCAACCAAAAAATGCACAAAATACATTATGTAAGCTTTTGAAGCTCCACTGGTTCTTCATCAGGCAAAGGCGTTAAAAATCATATAGAAGAGAAAAAAATGATGATGTTAGAGTCACAGGCCTACATTTTATCAGGGTGTTATTTTTGTTGTTGTCAGTCAAGATGATCTGGAGGGAACATCTATGTAGGCAGAGGTTATTTCCTCTCCTTAACTTGGAATTTCAATGGCTCTCCAGATAGAATTTAGGATAGGATGTAATTTCATTCCAAGGAAATGCACAGGAATTCATGTTAGGTTCATCATTGCTGTTTCCCAACAATTCTGCCTTAGTGCTTTTCAGTCCTAGTGGGTGAATCATTCAGAGTGATGAAACTGGAATCCTTAAAAACAAAACAAAAATCTATTTTGAATCCTGTCTGGTACATAGGATTCTTCTCTCAGATACAAGGCACACAGATCTGTGGTCTAGCAATTACAATATGGGACTAGAACTGGGAGATCAAGGTTCAAATGCCCACTTACCAATGAGATAAGATGATCTCGGACTGTCTCTGCCTCTCAGCTTGACAGAGAGCATGGTCTATTTAATTTTTTGGACTAGAATCCCTCAACCAGCATGACTACTATGGGCGTCACCTCTTAACATAAAGATATGCAAAGTGGATGGAGAAGGCTTCTTTTTCAATCTAATTCTTAAATTTTTGAATGGGTCCTACATTGCTTGCTTCTAGCCTACAGTAATCCTTAGGACCATGATGCAAGGCAGGAAGTGTGGTTAGCTACCAAGTTGTGGCCCATGTATCTCACAAATGCAGAATGAGCTTGTGAATATAAAAATGACAGAGGAAAGAAACCAGGTATGCTGTTTTAGGGTCCTTGGGAAAAAGACAAGCTCTCTCTCTCTCTGGGACACACATGTACCCCTTGGTCTCACTATTGGAAAAAAGAGAGGATATAAAATTGGTTCCCACATGACTGTCTTCATCGTGTGGGAACTAAGATATCTCAGGCCCTTTTCGCATTGAGGCTTCTCGCGCGAGTGGGGGAGGGCAGCTCGCGCGAGAAGGCTCCTCTGGGAGGCTGCCGTTTCCCCTCCTTCCTTCCGCAGGCGAAGGAACGAGGGGGAAGCAGCACCGGAGGAGGCTTCTCGCACGAGCCGCCCTCCCCGCCGGGTGAAGCAGGAGGCTCTCGCGTCCATCCCCCCCGCGCGCGCAAAGCAGGAGATGTCGTGTCCATCCCCCCCGTGCGCACAAAGCAGGAGGTGTCGCGTCCGTCGCGTTAGCGCCCCGCCCCGCCCCTTCCTTCCGCAGGGGCGGAGGGAAGGAAGCGCGACCCGGCTGCCTCCCCGACGCTATGCACAGGAGGTAAGTGCGCCTGGGTGCCAGGAGCATTGCGCGAGCACGGGTGATTTTCGCGTTGAGGCGAAAATCAAAAAACCCACGATCGCGCCGCTGCAGCCCCGTGAGCGCGGCAGAAGTGGGAGTGCGTCGTGCAGAGCGACGCTCCCACTCCCGCGAGGCTCACAGAGCTGTCGCGCGACAGAAAGCCCGTGCGAAAAGGACCTCAGTAACTTGTGAAAAATACCAAGCCCTTCCCTACCGTTAAATGGCCTTATGTGGTAGATTCTGGGGTTGGATGAGGCCAGGGAGAGGCAGCAAGATGTTGGACAAGAGAGCTGTATGTGCCAGGCAGACTGCTCTGTCCCTTCTAAACTAGCTCTCAAACCAACATATGTATACAAACTGATTTCACTGTCTTCTCATGCCTCTTATTTATTCATGTATTTACTAAAATATTAACAACCTCCCTTTCCATGTAAAAAGCCCCCCAAAGTCTCTATCCTTTATTTGTTTACTCACCCACAGTGGCATATCTAGGCTCAACAGTACCTAGGGCAAGCATGGAAGTTGTACCCCTAGGTACTGTTGCCACCACCACTGGGGCAGGAAGGACCCTGGTGGGGGCAGGGGGTAGCATGGGCCAGGCCCGAGTGGGAGGGTGGGAGGTTTTTCAGCTTTTTTGCACCTCCCTGGCATTGGCGCACAGGGCACATGCCCCATTTGCTCCACCTTAGATATGCCTCTGATCACCCATCCACAAGTCTGAGTGAACTCTGCCATACAATAAAACATACAATACAAACCTCCAATGATAATACATCAATTAAAAACATAGAACTAAAAAGACTCATTGAAGAACTTACTAATAGTGGGGTAGAAGAATAATAAATGCTTAACAAGATACCAAAACTGGTGGAATAAAAACATTTTTACCACAATGGGAAGCCAACAGGGAAATGACTTGCTGGGATTTGATTGGGAGGGAATTTCATCAACTGGGGGTTGCACTTGAAAAGAACCCCCTGCCCTGCTTCTTTGCAGGGTGCCAACCAAATACTTTCAAGCAGGTGGTACATGAAACAAAGCTCAGATGGTGCTTAGAGTGTACAGACAGGTTCATGTAGGAAAAGACAACAGCCAGCCATCATGCATAGACTGGTCGCAGAAATTAAGCTGCAGCCAGTCCAGACCAAACAACTCTTGAGTATCAAGCTCCAGATAACAGTCTGGCTATTGAGATTGCAGAAGATGAAATGACTGAATACTTTACAATGGTAGTCCTGTGCAGAATGCGCCACAATAATCTAATCTAGATGGACCAAAGCATGTGTGATAATATCTGAGTTTGCTGTGTTCAGGAAAGGGGGGTCCTGTGAGGGACACCTAAATGTGTTCCAATTACTGGGGAATGGGAATTAGCAAGAGCACAAGGTAAGCAATACAAGAGGCAGGGCAACCTAGCGCGATCTTGAACCCAATGTTTACAGGGTCAGGCCAAGTCAATAATCAAACAGAAGTAAATAATAATTGTTTTCCTTTATTTTGAAACACAGTCAAAACGTATGTGTGCAAACACTCACACAGACCTAATGAAAGAAAGGTAGGAGTTGGATAGAGGGTTTTTGAGAGGGATTTTTCAGGGGAAATACTACACCTGATCCTGAAGCCCAGTTTATCAGAAGAAATGTCAGTTGGAGCGGAGATTCTCAGCACGTGGAAGCTGAGGGGAAGGCTCGGTAAACGGAGCGACAGCAAGGCAGGATGGAAGTCAGGAGCGATCCAAAGAAATGCTCAAAATCAGGGGGTCTTATAGGGGAAAATGTGCCTGTAGGCTAGTCCTTCCCGGGAGAAAACAATGGGTTTCGGGCTGGAGACAAAGCCTCCGAAGGGTCAGTATTTTACATGATTGAATTATGACAGCATTGTCAATAGAGTAGACAGTATGCAAATGTGGAGTGCTTGACAGTTGAGTATTTGGCTTGTCAAGCTGCCTGCTCGGGGCAGGGAGTCTTTTGTAAACAGCGTGCATACATAAAGTGATCTTAAAAGGGTACTTGCCTGGAGGTCTCCTGAAGCTGCAGTCCGGCAATTACTGGCCTGCCTGGATTTGTTTTGAATAGTTCAGCTATTTTCGGCCGTGCCCATGTGCGTGCTTGTCCGGGGGCCTCGCAAGCACATGGAGTGGAATGGGTAGTGAAGGCCAAATTCTTGATATCAAATGATATCTAATATACCACAAGTCCGGACTAGAAACTACGGTAACACATGTGGCACATCAGCTGAAGCAGCTCAAAAACATTCCTACTTACAGTTGCTGCCTGATAATCTATCAGTAAGGCTAGATTTAGATATATCTCCAAAATGTGAACTAGCTCAACAAGGAAACCAAAGCATCCAGAACATTTTATCATGGATTAGTTTTCCAAGTTATGAACACCATTTATATCTTCTCAAAATTAACAACTAAGTTAACATATTATTGTGCATTTAACATAGCAAGGAATTTGGCACTTATGAGCTTGAATCCTCAACTGGAATGTTCATAAAAGTAAACAGAAAGTATAGTTTCATTAATGAGTTTGAAAACTGCTGCATTGTTTCTTGCTTTGTCTATCCACAGGATGAACTTCTTCAGCTGCAAGCAGAATATGATTGGAAACTAACATCAGCTGAAAATGCAATCGTTAAACTGCAGAAAAATTCAGAGTCCATCGTGGTAAGAATTCAGTCGCACCACCTCACTTGGTACTCATATCCTAGAACTTATAGCATCCAGTTAGGTATGTTACATGCTGTATTTAGAAAGAGACTCCTTTCTAGTCATTTCTTTCTGTGAATGTTACAGACATGCAGTTTTCATATGGACTTCAGTTGGATCCCATGTCCCTGAAAATTTGAACTGGAGTGGGCTCTAGGTTTGAGAAAGTCTTGTACAAATTACGCTCTGGTTCCAGTCCTTTTAAATACATATTCCCCCACCCCTTGCCCCCAACATTCTTGGCAGTAGCAACAACAGCAGCAAAGTTCCAAGGGCACGTAGGAGCTGGGATTGCTTGCGGTGACCCACAACGGTCGACATATGCCCTTTTTGTACAGCATTTTTGATGCGAAAGGGCCCCTCGAGTGTCGCGCACATGTGAGGAGCGGTCCACATGACGCACTCACATTTGCACGGTGCTTCAGGGCCTGATAGGGACCACACACACATTTTTTTCCAAAAATGGTGCGAGGTTGCACATCGCTCCGGGGCACGCACTTACCTTGCATGCGGAGCCTTGGGAGCTAGACCGGTCGCGCTTCCTGTCCAGTGTAGCCTGGGAAGGTCCCAGGGTGCACTGCAAAAGGAAGAGGTGGGGCTCTCGCGTGAGCAGGAAGCATGTGCGGAGCTGAAGGACCCCGGATGCGAGACCCTCTCTCCAGAGGCTGCTCGCGTGAGCACCGCACCCCAGCGCCGAAAATAGGTGAGTTGCGAAAAGGGCCATAGTGTCATTCCCAAAACTTGGAAGTTATTAATCAGACTAATAGATGTTACTTACCCTAAATTGCTGGCTGCCGAGGGTGGGGAGCAATAGCAGTGGGATTTTTTAAAAATATATACTTTACTTGTTTGCAGGGGGTGGGGAGGAATGGAGGGATGTTGCTTCCTGGCTTATTAATCCACAATGTAGTTGAAGCTTTTTTGTTTTACTGTGTTTTCCTTTTGCCCTTTAAAAACATTTAACTTTTACCTAAGCTACAGAGCAGCATAGGCCACTGCTGTTTGCTTCCAGTCCAAAATAATCAGCAGCAGAGTGATATGTTGATATGCACAGCCCTTTGGAGATAAAAGTCAGATTGCTCTGATTTTGCAGATTGCTCAGATATGTCCTGATTTGAATGCCATGCTTGATATAGTCCCAGATGATATAATTTGAGCCCCTGCTTTTCAATTTGTGCAGCCTAAGGATGTGGACAGAATTCTTGAAGCAATGAAAGCCACCACATGTGTGTTAGACCCTACTTTCTTAGTTCATTAAACAAGCCAAAGGGATGAAGAGAGCAGTCAATGCTTCCTTACAGCAAGAGCTAGAACCTGCCTAAAGGAGACAGTTGTAAGACCTCTGTTAAAAATCCTTCCCTGGGCCCTCCATAATGGATAACTACTGGCCAGTATCCAGCATTCCATTTGTGGGCAAAGTAATCCAATCTATGGTGGACTGTCAGTTACAGAGATTGCTAGATGTAATGCGTTATCTTGGGTTTAACTCTGCTTATGGAACAGAGACACCTTTGGTTGCATTGGTGGATGACCTGCTCAAGGAACTGGACAGGGGAGTATGTTTCTGTTGGTTCTACTTGACCATTGTGTCCTTCTGGGCTGCCTTCCAGGGTTGAGACCTGGAGGCTTTATTTTATGGTGGATCTGTTCCTTTCTGGAGGGGCAAGCTGCGAAGGTGGTGCTGTAGGATTCTTGTTCACCTCAATGCCTATTGGTCTGTGCAGTTCCTCAGGGCTCTGCTGCTTTGCATACTTTGCAATGTCTGCATGAAACCACTGGGTGAAGTTGTCCAGAGTTTTGGGTTCCTTGCCACCAGTATGCTGAGGAAACCCAATTCTATTATTTCTCCTTTCCACCTGTGTCTAAGGGAACTATTTCAGTTCTAAACCTGTGTCTGGCATCAGTAATTGCTTAGAGGAGAGTAAGTGAATTGAAACTCATTTCATTCAAGACAGAGGCACTCCTGGTCAGTTGAAAGGCAGAAACACCCTCCCCTCAAAATGGCTAATGTAATGGAACAACATGGAATAGGAAATTTAAATGGCAGCTTACAAGCTGAGCAATATGGTATGTACATATCAGGAGCATGTTCCTATCGAGGAACGGGGCTATCCAGGAGCACTCCCCAACTGCAGGCTGATTTCTTCAAAGGGAGAACAATCCTGTTGAATGCAGACTGCAAACCTGTTCCTGGATCAGCATTCCTCCTAACCAACAGCACTTCCTATCTCATCTAGATTAAGTCTTCCAAGGCCCAAAATATTAGAAAAGAGCTGGGTGGAATGGCAGCTTCTGTCCATGCAGAGGTTTTTGTTGTAGATACAGCTTGATGATATCATCCAGCAAATAGGCCTTTGAGTCAGATTTCTGCATAGCAGATGCACTCTCACAGGGTTGGTCCTCATTAAAATAATAGAAGAGTGACTAATGCATTTCTTTGCCATATTCTGGATAGCTTCTTAAGTCACACAGTCCTTCTGTTAGCCTTACAATATCCCGAGGAATGCAAAACATTCCACTGCTATCTCTTCAGGATTAGATTTTGCCTACTTTCAGATACTACAAGAACCACACTAACATGAAAAGCTCCTGGATTTCATTCGTAGTGTTCCGTGAGGGGTTTCCCCATATCCTCCAATATTTCACAGATGAAAACTGGGACGTGCATGGCCAAGCAAGATCAGAGAGTGGTCGAGATGGCACAAGTTATTAATGAGGAAGAATACACATGCTAGGAGAGGCTGCAGCAGTTGGTTTTCCCAAGCCTCCTGGAAAAGGCAAGATTCCCACATCCTCCTCTTCTCTTTCCTTGCCTGAGTTTTGCATTTTGAACTCAGTTTGGAGTAATTGAAGTAAGCTGTAGACAAAGGGGGGGGGTTGCAGGAGGAGAGAAAAATCAGGATATTTTAAAACAGGTGACAAGGTGGGATGACAGAGTAATAAAACTAGAAGAGATGGCAAAGGCCATTGAGTCCAGTCCCTGCCATGAAGAAACAGAGAAGATTAAGCCCTGCAGAATCAGGACTGTTGGAAGCTGTGGTTTTCCTCTTAAGTGAGGACACTCCTGCCTTCCTGTTGATTAGCTATGGCAGTCTCATAGCCAAATATTCTATGACAGTTATTGTCTGACTAGTCTACTCAGAAGCTTGTCTGCTCCTGGTTTCCAAGGAAGGAGGTCTTTGACTGTTATACATGCTGAATAATTTTCACAGCCTCTCCTGGTTTTCTGTCCTTCCTTAGCCGCTTGCCTTCTTTTGCGCTTACGTATTCCACAAGAAATGGGATGAATTAATGCTTCACAAACCATTATTCAGGGCCAGCCCTACCATTAGGCAGAGTGAAGCAAATGCCTAAGGCAGTATATTGTGGGTGTCATGAAAAAGGCAACAAATGGCTAGCTTTTTAGTTTGGTGTTCTTTTCTTTTTTACTGCTGGAGATGGAAAAAGGGCTTTGTGACTTGTCTACTAAAATAACTTAGTTGGCCTTGGGTACTATTTACCTTGATAAGGAGAGGGAGTACCCTTTGGCATTCTACCTCTGTCAAGCAAAATACCTTGGCTGCCTCTTTCTCTTCTTTCTTTCTTTCTTTCTTTCTTTCTTTCTTTCTTTCTTTCTTTCTTTCTTTCTTTCTTTCTTTTTTTTCTTTTTGAATAAACTTTATTTTATTAAACACAAACAGCAGAAAAAAACCCTAGCAAACGTAAGATCTACAATCTAAAATAAAAAACGAACAATACTAACAATATTAACAATGCATAACACATATACCACAGTCTAAGAAAACATAATTGAAAATAATTCATTAAAAATTTGGTTCCTGCCTCACTGCAAACAGCCTGTATTATTTAAACAATTACATCTAAGTATTAAATTCTTTTTTTTGTACCATAAGTATTAATTGTTACTGATCATTTATCATTTGTCATTATAAATATCTTCTAGTTGTGATGGCTTCTAATGGTAATGTTATGGTGCTATGGAGAAACGATTAGGGAAGTAGTACAAGGTAGTAAACACAGTGGATATTTTTTGCTCTTGCAGAGTTCAGTATCTGAAGTGAAAACCCTGGTGGAAGAGAAGTTTGAGGAGCTGTTGCAAGCTGTCAAGAAGACTCACTCTGTTGTTTTAGCATTCCTAGAGGAGAAGGAGCGTGCTGCAGTTAATCATGCAAATGGAATAAAGATCCACCTTGAGAAGAAGCGAGGGACCATGGAGGAATGTAAGAACAGGTTAGAGAAGATGGCTACACACACCAATGATATCATCTTCCTCAAGGTACCTTCCTAGATAAAAGGTGTAAATGGCCAATCAATATCACTGGCCCCAAATGATCAAAGTGTTTTGGTGAAAGAAACATGAGTTAAATCCAACCCTTTGATCTTATTGCTTTTCTTTATATGAACATGTCCTGCTTCTGTGAGAACTCTTTCAGTTTCTTGTATCAAGGGCCAGCCCTACTATTCAGCAGAGGTGACTGCCTCAGACAGCAGATGTCAGTGCCACAAATCCTTAGTCGTCTGAATGTTATTGTTGAATTAATTATGATTAGGGAGAGGAATTTTGGTGATTTTCTGCCTCAAATAACTCAGCTGATCCTAGGGTATATTATGCACCATTTAGGGAAAGGGATACCATCTGCCTTTTCCTCTCAGGCACTGAACTATGTTGGACTGACCCTGGTTTGTACAAACTGCTGTTTGTGTTCCTGTTAGTGCCGATGTGTAAGCTGCCACTGCTGCTTAGCATGAGTCACCTTTTGGTAATCGTGGCTGAGTGGCTGCAATTGATGAACTGTGCAACAGGCTCAAAACCATCTCCTTGAGATGGAGGCCTGAATCAGCAGAGGAGCCATCCAACCATGGACTTCAACCAGGATCTGGTTTTAGAGCTGCTCCATCCCTTCCTGAAACACCAGGAAGACCTTGGCCTGTGTGCAGTAGTTTGTTTCCTCATTATGAGAGATAAACTTCCTTGTACACCAAATAGGTCTAGGCCTTGATCACTTCAGATAATTTCAAATGTAAAAGTAGACTTAAAAAAACAGTTACATCAATGAAGCATGAAAAAGGAAAGTTGCTAGGTCACAAGACATGTACATTATGCGCATCCATTCATAAAACCTGGATATAGGGAACCTCTAGGCCTCCAGATATTGATCTGCTGTTGCTATGATCCTTTTCTATCAGCCACCATCACAGTGGTTGATGGGAACTGGAGTTCAACAACATTTGGAGGGTCAAAGATCACCAAGCTCTGATGTAGCCACTACTGAAAGGGAGATAGTTATGAGGGAGCATGAGGAAGACTGGCCAGGTAGTCTCCTCCTCATTATGAATGTCTACAGCTATTTAGGAGGCAAAAAGTCCAGTGAATCCTATTATCCTGTGGTATATTCTAAAGGGACATTGGGAAGAAATAACTGCTATCTGGCATTTCCGACTAAGGCCCTTTTCGCATCTTACTTTTTTCCGCGACGGGGGAGGGCGTCTCGCGCGAGAAGCCTCCTTCGCGACGCTGCTGCTTCCCCCTCCTTCCTTCCGCAGGTCGCTTCCTTATGATGCGACTGTCGCGCGAGCGCCCCGCCCTTCCTTCCGCAGGGCACTGTGGGAGCTGTAGGCTGCTTTGGAGGAAGGAAGCGCTTCCCGCCCGGCTCCCCGACGCACCGCATGGCAAGTAAGTGTGCGAGGGTGGCGCGAGCGTTGTGCGAGCGCGGGCTATTTTCGGCTTCAAGCTGAAAATCAAAAAATACGCCCAGGCCCCGCTTCAGCCTCGTGAATGCCGTGCAAGTGGGAGTGTGTCGTGTGCAGTGGCGCTCCCATTTGCGCGGCGCTCAAGGGGTGCTCGCGCAAAAAAAAAAAGTGCAAAAAGGGCCTAAGGCAACAAGATCTGTTATCTCAGAATGATGCTTACCTTACAATGTTGAAATGCTGAAGATGAATGAAGATTGATTACCTATATTTGCCAGCATAGAAGATGCACACGTGTATAAGACGCGTCCCATTTATACACTCAAATACTATTTGCCAGTATATAAGACATACCCATGTATAAGATGCACCCCATTTTCAAACAGTGTTTTTCAGGAAAAAAATTGAATCTTATACACTAGCAAATACAGTAAATTGAATAATAAATATTATCTCTTTCTTTCTCTCTCTCTCCCTCCTGCCCTCCCTCCCTACTTCTCTGTATATAAAAACATGTATGTACCTATTACTAAGAATACTGTGAATTAAAAAGAGATATTTATGAGAGTATTCATTATTAATAGGAATACTGTGAATTTAAGAAGAGTACAGGAGATGACACACTGCCCAGTGTTTACATTGGTCTAAAAGACAAATTGTCAGGGATCAGAAAGGTGATCTTGGAGTCCACAGAATACATTTTACATTCATTGCAAACTTCCTATAAGGACAAGTTACAGGAATTTGCCAGAGATGGTGAGTACTCATTGATCAACCAATCTATCCCAATAATCCTTTCCTCCTTGGTTCCTACAAAATTGATTGTAATTTATTTATTTCCTTCCTTCCTTGCAGAGGATGGTGGCATAAAAACTATGGTGTCTGCAATTGTCCCATCCAAGCATCGTCTATCAGCTCCAGAACCCAAAACTAGGAATGACTTCCTCACATGTAAGTCATTGGCTGATGTTTGTAGCTACTCTTATAAGTGCATATAACAGCTCCCTTGTTAGGCAACTCAATGAACATATGTGTAAGGATTCCTTTTTTTCACTTTGTGAAATGAGTTTAATGGACTGTGAATGTTTGAATGTTACTATGAGGTTATTATGTTACTCTTCTTGGTACCAAGAGGGGGAATACTGAAGTTCAGAAAGCCACTAATCTAGTGAGCTGTTGATATTATATAAAATGTATATACGAAACACTGCATTGCCTTACACAACAAGTCATCCTTTCCTACTGTTTCAGAACAACAGCAGGAAGAAAAGAACAGCCAACTAGTAACTCCACATATTTCTACATTTTCACCTAGCAAAGTTATTCTCTCTTAACTCCAGTGTGACTCCTTACCCGATCACACAATGAAATGTTAAAGTTCATGTTCTTAACATGTAAATAAACCCAGATTTTCACAAACACTATGTCTTTCAGTAAAGCAAAATGCATGAAATCACTAAAATTTACTTCTATTATAAGCCTGAATCCTTTTCTTAGGCCGTTTCTACATACTCTGTTACAGTGCTATTTCTCTATTTTCAACCTCCTATGGAATCCTGGGGTTTGCAGTTTAGGGAGGGGCCTTCAGAATTCTCAACCAGAGAGGTCTTTGGCCTCAGTAAACTCCAAACCCCAGAATTCCACAGGATGTTGAAAGTGGACTAATAGCGCTATAACAGTGTAGTGCAGAAATGGCCTTAGTCTCAACCAAAGTAGGCTTATTGAATCAATGGTATTAACACATGAGTAAATACCTCACTAGTCAGTGGGACTACACCTGTTGAAACTAATAGGATTCAAACTGAAGTTGGATCTTCTGGGTGCAAAATGCTATGCTATGTCGAGGACAGAGAATTCTGTTCTTCCGTTTATGTACGTGTCTATGCCTATATCTATGTCTACATCCACATCTCCATTTATATCTTTCTTTGCAGATACTTGCCCACTGACTTTTGACCCAAATACGGCTCATCGCTATTTGAGGCTCTTGGATGACAACCATAAAGTCACCAACACAACACCATGGGAGCACCCGTACCCTGATCACCCAGAGAGATTTGAACACTGGCGCCAAGTGCTGTCAGGCAAAAGCTTATATATTGGGCGCTACTACCTTGAGGTGGAGATCTTTGGAGCTGGCATTTACATTGGCATGACCAACAAGAGCATAGACCGAAAAGGTTCAGAGAGCAACAGCTGCATCTCAGGGAATAACTTCTCTTGGTGCATTAAATGGAATGGCAAGGAGTTCTCAGCTTGGCACAGTGATATGGAGACACCTTTGAAAAGCCAGGGGTTCAGTAGGATAGGAATCTACCTGGATTACCCCAGGGGTACTCTCTCCTTTTATGGAGTTGCCTTTGAAACTATGACTCTGTTACATAAATTTGAATGCAAATTTACTGAACCTCTTTACCCAGCCTTCTGGCTATCAAAAAAGGAAAACAGTGTCCGGATTGTCAAGCTGCGAGAAGAGGCTGAACAGAGTCCAGGACCTCCTCTTGCTTCTGGAGAAGCACTTCCAGCCAGTGCAGCTCTGGCAACAGAGAGTGAAGCAGTGGAAAATATAAAAAGGGATGATGTGGGAGTGAACCCAGTGACTGGGTGATTTGATCATGGGCAGTTGCCTACCTGTTGTGTCCTGTTTGTATATCATTAAATAAATAGTTCTTTATACATACTTAAAATTTTTGTTTGCTTACTACCCACTAGATATATACAGTCAGCCCTCTACATTTGTGGGTTTCACTTTTGCAGATTTGATTATTTATGGATTATTTGCTGTCACTTCTGCTGCCTCCCTATGCCATTTTTAATAGGAACTGCAAGCCTTGTGAGACTGAGAACCTGTGCACGAGGCTAGTAAGTCCCTATTAAAAATGGTGTGGGGCAGCAGTGGAGGTGGCAGTAAGCTCCACCAGCTACCCACTTCTGCCTTGTGAAGGAATCCTGATGCCTCAAAGGAATCCACTGTGGGTTGAATATGGTGATCATACTTTTTGTGTGTGTTAAATGTGGTTTGAGAAGGCCTAGAGTTATTTACAGTTTTTTCTCTTTCACAGGAGTCCTGTGCTCTTAACCCTAGCGAATGTGGAGGGATGACTTTAATCACTTTTAAACTGAGAGACAAGATAACAAATGACTGGTGCTCCCTTAAGTGGTAGGATTGGGAAGATTTTACTTATCTTTGGAATGAGCTTCCTTCTGGAAGAAATGTGTAGGAGTTTTGGATTTTTTAAAAAAAGCTGTACAGTGGGCCTTTGGTATCCTCTAGGGTCTGGTTCCAGGATACCCCTTGGATACCAAAATTCATGTATGTTCAAATCCCATTATGAACATGGTATAGTAAAATGGTGTCCCTCATATAAAATGGCAAAATCAAAGTTTGCTTTTGGGATTGTTTTTAATATTTTCAAGCTGTGGTTGGTTGAGTCTGTGGATACAGAATCTATAGATATGGAGGACTGCCTGTACTCACTTTCGCATTCAGGAATGGGGGAGATTGAATTTGTTGTGAAGAACAAAGTCTGCCCTACCATTTGTGGTTCATGGTCCAACCAGGCTGTAAGAGAGTGACTGGCCCAAGGCTACCCAGTGAATCTGCTTGGCTCATGGTGGCTTGAACCTTAATTTCCCAGGTGCTAGCCAAACACTCCTACTCAAGGAATCACATTGTCTGTGTTTGCTCCCTACTAGAGTCTATGCCTAATTTATGAACATTGGGGCGCAGGCTGAGGAAAAATATGTTGATATGCTGCACTCCCATTCTCAGGTTAGGGGATGGAGAGACCCTTCCAGGCTTATCATGTTTGGAGAGCTCGGATATGTCATGTTATGAAGAAAGGCTCTCTTGGAAAAGGCTGTGCCATTTGGCTAAGAAAAGTACACTCTTATAAAAACTATATTTGTCTTAGGAGTACAAATATTTTCAGGGATGCAGTTGGATTTCTATGATGTTGTCAAAACAAACAACAACAACAAACCCAAAACAAAACTCCTAAGCTTTATTTTACAGTTCTTTAATTTGGTTGACATTGGTATGATTGAGACAGCAATCCTATATTCCTGGGCAATTCAAACTGCAGTAAATAGGATTTGCCTCTGAGGAGACACACACAGGATTGTACTCTTGGCTAAATTCCATAAAGTTTGTTAAAACTGGGTGACCCAATCTATCCTTACTTGGTGCCCTCCAGATCTTCTACACTACAAATCATATCCTCCTCAGTGATGGGAGTCCTAGGCAGACAAGTCTGGAAAACACCAGGTTAGTGAAAACTGGGCTAGTCTGTGTGTGTGGCTTATTTAATGTGCCCCTATTTTCCTCCAAAATACTGTGTATGAAGTGGATTTTTCTTGGCAGAAAGCAGGCAGGAGGATCAACCACAGTGACATAAGGGAAACATCAAAAAAGAAGAGAATGTCTCTGCACAAGGTCAAATAAAGGATGACAAACAGTGAGGTTAAAATTAACTTCAAAAAGTGAGAGAAAGGCCTGAGGTGTGAGATATTAAGTTCATACATCACCAAATTAACTTCAAAACAAAACAAACAAAAACGTTCTGAAGACAGGGATTTTTTCCAGGAAGACAAAGTTCAGAGAGAGTGAACGAACAGGCGATTGTTCAGAAGAGTCTGGAAACACAACATTTCTCCACAAGGGGGCAATATTGTTTCATAACAAATCTGATGTGCCCACAATGAGCCATGTGTTTGGTTCATGAGTCTGATTTTGTGAAGTTTCCACTCACCCCTAGAGAAATTTACAGTCATGTGCCTTAGAAGGCAATTCCAGCTCAGTGCAAATATATCTTACAGATATCTTTGAATAGATCAGAAATGTTTGTAGGCTGGTGTGGGGGCATTTTTGAATCACTGCTTGGAGGTACCACATGTGTGCATGTGGGTTAAAAAAATGAATTCTGACCAAGAAAAAGGGCCAGTACTGCTATCAGGCTGAGTGAGGCAATTTCCTTAGGCAGCGGAGATTTGATCTTATGAAGTGACTTGTTAATCAGTTTGATGCTTGTTGTATTTTTAATGTCAAAGATGGAGACCAGTGCTTCATGTGCTTTTCTGCTTCATGTGCCAAGTCATGTGCCTGATTTTGGCTCCAATGCATCTTGACCCTGCAATATGATGTGGGTTGACATTTGTACTCCATCTAATGTATCAATATATCTAGGTCTGGCCCTACCAGGAAAAGGACATAGGTAGGAAAAAGCTGTTCAGACTGCTGGTGGATGGAGCTTGACTCACTGTCAAAACAATTACTTTTGCATCTTGGGTGCTCTTCTGAGTTCCCTCTTTCTCCTGGATGCTCAATTGGCTGCTATGGGCAGGGCTGCCTTTGTTCAATCTCAGCTAGTGTGCCTGTTGTCTCCCTCCTGAGAAGGTCAGACTTGGCCATGGTAACCATTTAAAGATGGGAAGATGTGGCCTTCCAGATCTCCCCATAGGCCCTGAATGTTGGCTGTGCTGGCTGATAGATAAGTTGCATCTTGCTTTTTTTCCTGCACAGAGACAGAGAAATATCTGCTCTTAGCTGGTGCTCCTGGCAACACTGGTTGAAAGTATGAGGTAGAGGCCCTTTTCACACCTTTCCTGTTCCCAGCAGTGTCCTGTGAGGATCCCGGCAGTGGCTCTGCCTGGAGAGGAGTGCAACAGGAATGCTCCACTCTGCACTGGCTGTCACTGTGATCCAGGAAATGCGACAGCCCTCCTGCTTCCTGTTGCAGCACAGTCAGGCACTTTCCCAGGCTGTGCTGAAGTGGGAAGCTCAGCCGTTGCGCTTCTGGACCCTTTGCACACTAGGTAAATGCAAGATGGTGGCATGATCGGGGGTCATTGATAGGGAAAATCCATCAATGATTTACTCCGTGATTGCACCACCTGGGGACAGGGGACAGGACCATGATGACATCATGCGTAACCGTCATTGTGGTGCCATCCTTCTCCTGTCTATGGTGGGATGACGATGTCCTGTGAAAAGGCCCAAAGCCTCTGCTCTCTTTGTCTAAAGAGGACTTGAGGGTATGTGTGTGTATGTGGGAGTAGGTGGATTTTGAGGAGTCTTTGGGGAGTCTATGGTCAGCCAGATGTTGACTTTCCAAGGAATGGATTGGATTTCCTCCCTTTGTTCCAGATCATCACTTCCCTTAGCACATTTTTATGTTTTGCTATGAGAAGTTGGCCCTTCCTGCTCCCTTCTTCCTCTGGTTTTAATTCAGAACAATGCTGTCTGGGTTGTTTTAAATCCACCAAAATATTCACCTATTTCTTCTCCCCGTATATCCCTTCACTGGCTACCAGTTCAGGCCAGGGCCTGTTTCAAACTTTTGGTCCTGGTATTTAAAACTTTGCACTTTAACCTCCCTCAATACCTTGCAGTTCAGTGTATTTGGTACGTTCCATCCAGGAATTTAAGATTCTGCAGGCAAAGGATTATTGTCTATTCCACCAACGCATATGGTTCTGTCAAGGCTGTGAACCTTTCAAGATCTGGCTCTGCATTTGTGGAACGATATTTCTTTGGACCTCTGGCTGGAAGAGGATCTCACCTGTTTTCGTAAATGGTTGAAGACCTTCCTCTTTGACTCTCCATCTTAAGACACTGAGTTGTGTTTAAGGTGCTGAGATAGTGACTGGTGAGGTGTTGGGGATTTCATGCCATGCATTATGTATTGTTGTGTTTTTTTGTTTTAATGTCCTTGTGTCTTATTGTATATGTTCTTGTTCTGCTCTTTGGTGGAAAGGGTGTTATAAATAAACATCATCATCGTTGTTGTTGTTGTTATTGTTAATATTCCTACTACTACTACCACTATACCTGCATGTTCATTTTGATGTCCTTGTGACAAGTGTCTGTGGCAGTGTGTGTCCCCACCACAGATGTTGTTGGATCTCAACTCACATTATTCCTCACCATTGGCTATATAGGTCAGGGCTGATGGGACTTCTAGGTTTCCCACTGCTGTCTTGTGGGATAGTGCCTACAATGATAAAGGCCTCATTCATTCCTGAAGTGAGAGAAGAGTGAAACAAATAGTACAAGGCTAGGTTTCTGCAGCCAAAGCAATGAAGTGACTTTTGAGATGAAGCTTTTGCAGACTACAGCTCATTTCAACACGATGCATTTCTTAGGAGTGCCACAAGATTATCTCCCAACTCTGTAGAATAAAGTCCAGATTAAGCATAATACTGATTGTCTTAAGGCAATTACTGTCTATGTTCTTCTCCTATGTAAACAGCAGCTAAGGGGTAGCCTGAGCAGGTGTCAGATGGTTGATGGTAGGGGGAAAAGGTTTAATGCTTTCTCTCTATGCCATGATCCATCTGCATCAGTGGAGACATCCCTTAAAAAACAAACAGGAGCTCTAGAGAGACCATCTTGGCAGAGAGAGAAAGAAACCCACCATCCAATGGTTGCTGCATCTTTCTCTGGGCCACTAGCGCTGCCCTAACTGAATGCATTTCTTTGCTTTCATGGCTCTTTTCAAGAACTGTCACCTGAATGGGTTGGACATAGCTTAACAGCTTAACTGTAACTGACTGCCAGACAATAAGATACATATGGTTAATTCTCTCTTTTTCTTTTTGCAAAGAGTACACAGAACTACGACCCTTTTCGCAAGGCATTTTCAATGCGAAAGGGCCCCTCGAGTGTCGTGCGCACGTGAGGAGTGGTCCACACGATGAACTCACATTTGTGCGATGCTCCAGGGCCTGCCAGGGACTGTGCATGCATTTTTTCATTTTCGGCTTTAAGCCAAAAATGGTGAGCGGTCGCACATTGCTCTGGGGCCCTGTGTGCACTTACCTTGCTGGGAGCTGGGCTGGTCGCGCTGTCCAGTGCAGCCTGGGAAGGTCTCGTGTGAGCAGGAAGCTCATGCAGAGCTGAAGGACCCTGGACGTGAGAGCCTCTCTCTGGAGGCTGCTCATGCGAGCACCGCGCCGAAAATAGGTGAGTTGCGGAAAGGGCCTAAGTTACATAATGCTTGTAATGTAACCAGGACTATCTTCACTCCTTTCACAGTATAGCCATAACTGTGGTCCTTACTGCAGGATGGTGGCATCCTGGCACGGGGATGTGAGAGGAGAGGGACTGCAATGATGCTTTGGCATGACATCATCATGGTCCTGCCCGTCTCACTTCACCCACTGGCATGATCACGGGGTATATCACTGACGGAAAAGCTCCATCAATGACCCCCGATCGTGTGAGCCTTCTGTTGCAGCTGGCCATGCAGAAGGACCAGAAGCACCATCATGCACTTCCTTCCCCACTGCAGCATGAGAAGAAGGCTGGCTGCAGTGCAGAAAGAAGAGGTGTATCCCTTGCGTTCCCTTCCTCAGGCAGCCAGTCAGGTGCGGAGACAAGCGTTGGGGACATGCTCCCATCCTGTCAGAGGCACTGCCAGGATGCTGCTGGATGACAACAAAGCAAGCTAAGGTGCGGAAAGGGTCTGTGTTTCAATTACTTTAAAGTTAAAAGATGTGTGGGGCTTCCCTGTTTAAGAATAGTTTGCACTGCAGACAGTGAACCTAAAGTATTTTGATTTTTAAAATGTAACTAAAAAGGAACCAATTTCTTTCTTTTTGAGGCATGAGAAGGTAACAAGTACTCTAAAAAACATAGGCAGCCATTTGGGTCTACAGAAGCACAATAAAATCCAAAGTCCACAAAGAGGCAATACGTTTATTAGCACCAATTAAAATTCCCTAAGATTGTGCAAGCTTTTTAGTTCTCCAGAACTTTTCATCAGGCTCAGTGACAGCTGGTGACTTCCATGCCCGTGGGGCAGTGAATCTGCTCTGGTTTTTAGTATGATCCAAGATATCCAAGATGTTGTTTCCCATTTCTTTAGATAGTTCCTTAAAATTTCTGGGGGATTCTGAGAGCTGTAGTCTAAAAAATAATTTTTCTAAACTCTGTCCCCTGTTTCTTCCTCCTAGTTGTAACAGTATTGGAAAATAAACATTTGAGGGTGACAAAGGGCAAAGTAGATTATGAGAGATGGAAGCTTTCTGACATATGGACAAGCTGTTGAGGGAAATTTTCAGGCCGTGCTTGTTCACCCAATCAGCAGCTTCAGTGCCTGCAGTGGCAGCCTGCCAGTTTGGCCAGTGGTGCTGGCCCATTGGGATGGTCCAAAGGGGGACACCTGCCCACCTTTGCTCTCTTCAGAATGCTGTCCTTATAGAGAGAGAGTGGCAAATGAATTTTATTCCCTGGACGTGATTTATCCCTTCTACATATTTAAGGAGAACATCCTGCAAAACTTGGCATGCAAACAAGCCTGCTGCTAGATCAGATTAATAATTTTGAATTAAGCTATAAAGCAAATGTCCCCATTATGCTTTTAAAACCCACTAAAAACTGACACTTTTGGAGGGAGCAGAAGAACATTTCAAGCTGAACAGCAGCATCTAAATAGCCTGAAGAGAATACAAGGGAGATCCGGCTTGTGCGGCAATTTTGGATGTCAAAACAAGTTTCCTCACTACCATGAAAAGCTATTTGGACTTCACATTTTTAATTAAAGTTTTAATTATCCCCAGTGTATTTTATTAGCTTTTATGAAGACAGCTGCTTTTTAGGCTATAAACCAAAGCTTTGCTCCGCTCCAAAGAGCAACTTGTCCCAGATAGGAGTTTTGTCCTGAATAATTTTCATCATTGGTAAATGGGGTTATTTAATTTAAACTGACATTTACCATCCCAATTTGATTGAAATAGCTTTTTTTAAAAAAGACTTGCAGAGGCAGCAAGTAACTTGGGATGGGGATTTTTATGCTATTCTTAGATAAGATGGGGGAGCCTCCCTTGGGCCCAATTTTCCTCTGAAGAACCAAAGGCCCGCTAAACCTGCTGGCCTGTTATTCACAGGCGGGATCCTGACCCCTCTCCGCCTCTTGTATTTCCATACCACAAGTGCCATATGACTGGAAAGGTCCCTGGAGAAATCAGTGGGCTGTTACTGGGTTGTTTGGAGGGGGGCGGGCATTGGAACATGTTATAGGATGCAAGTTTCTATAGAGGACCTCCAGCATTTTTAATTTTTTGAAAGTGCATGATCAACAAGAAATATATTTCTTTGAAAACAAAGGTTTGTGAGTTAATGAACTGATGGAATTGTAGTTGGTGCTTATGTTTTGTTGTACCAGTAGTTACGCAGTTATGATCTAGAGTTGGCTGTGAATGACTTGTTCAAATTCACCACCCTTTTTGTAGGTAGAGAAATGTTTTGATTTATTAAGTAGGAACCAGTTAGTTGTGGCAGTAGCATATGGAGGTCTCTGTCTCTCTATGGGCTGGATCCTGTTAGTAACATATGCAAGCTTAAGCCCACCTTATACCAATATATATCTTTTTTTGGTTAGAGAGGTTGGTGTTCCTTTTCGCCTCCTGCAACAATCAAAGCACCTCCCAGACTCACTGTTTAGATGCTGCAGCCCCACCCAGACATTCAATAACTGGTGAAGGGGAAGACTGGAGAGGCCTCAGGCTATGTTCCCATAGTCATATGTCAGTAATTGCATCATTTCTAAACTCTCTGGAGGACACTGGCGGATCTGGGTGAATGATGTCATTAGTCTGCATCTAACTTTGGAGCCCATATCTGATCCCCTTCCTCTCCACCAGTCACTGTATGGCTGGGGGCAAAGGCTGCAGGAGCCAAGCAATAAGTTGTGGCAGTGGGGGGTTGGATTGAGTGGAAAGAGAGAGAGCATAGATGTACCCCTGGAATTATTATGCTACATTATGCCCTAAGTACATGCTTGTGTGCACACATATAGATACACACACATTATATATCTTATGAGTTGGAACAGCAAAGCTGCGGCAGTGACTTTATGGTGGCAGCCTGGCAGACATTCTGTGTCTTCCACAATGTCCATGACAGAGTGTGAACATGGGGCTAAGGTGGAGAAAGCAACTCTCTTTTTCAAAGGAATGGGGTGAGGAAAAAAAGACCATTTCAAATGATAGACTTCCTGAATTTTCTTTGACAAAACCCTTTTCAGTCATTTTATTGAATCAGTTCAAAATGAATCAAGAGACTCAATCAATCCTATCTGAACAATGGACATGTGTGTGTGTTTGAGCAACATGGATGGCATAATCACGTCAACCAATGAGAGAGTGTTCTTGTGCCAGGGAAATTTGAGTTTTTTAAATAGATTTTTATAACAATATGCTTCAGGAAGGAACAGCTCCCCCTCCATTACCATAAAACTCCAACACTAATTAATGTGAGCTGCTTAATAGATTAATATTGTTACGACTGCTATGTGAAGTTTCCTACGTGAGAAATCCTATTCTAGCCCAGTTCTCTCATTTTGGAGATTTCCATGGCACATATGGGATCAATAATTTATTTTAAATAGAAACCTACAAATTTGGAAATTATTATTATTATTATTTTAAATGTAGTGGCTTGGAGATATTAAAACAGCACCATATTCTTGTTCTAGTGATAATAGCACTTCCTACTCTAGGTATGCCATCTGATTTAAAATTGGCTAAAAATCACTTTACCATTCAGAAATCCACTTCCTTAGGGTGGTGTTACTGGAAACAAGCACCTCATGGGTGTGCAATACCCATGGCTTGTAAAAAGTTACTTTTTTGGAGCACAGCTCCCAGAACATGCTACACAGTAAGGTCAATGACCATGCATGCAAAAATACAAGTTTTTGGTTAAAGTTGCCTTTGTGAATTTATCTTGACAGCAGCAGTATACATTTTGCAAGCAACTCTTATGTTTACTAAGGAACTGGAATAGGGAGTAATACATATTGTCAAGGAGGAATGGTAGGAGAAAGAGGAATGCATCTCTTTTTTCACATCCATGCACACTTGCTCTACCACAACCCCCGAGCTCTCAGCTGAGTTTGTTTCTAGTCCTGAAACCCAAATCAAGGAACAGAGGTAAAATGGCTTGGGATTAGTTGGCATTATGGTTGCCAGACTGAAAACTGGAGAGGGCTTGTGTAGAAGAGGGGATGTCAGCAGATTTTGCCTGTTACTTGCTTGTGTGACAAGCAACACCTGCTGAAATTGCTTCTTCTATATAACCACGAAAGGTACAGGGGTCCTTGCCAGTTTTTACTCTGCCAGCCCTTGGTGGCACCAAGACATTTTGTTGTCTCACAAAGAACAGCAAATAGGCCCTTCATTCCAGCTAGGTGCCCCCACCCACCCATACATAGACAGTGATATTATTTTGGCATAAAAATCTCAGAAGCCTCGCTGTCTTTATGCTTGGCAGTAAAATTATAATGTAAACCATTTAAATAACTGTTTCTTTTTCATGATATGTTGCGTGAGGGGGCTGCCTCACTCGGTCTAATAGTAAGATGGGTCATAGAAGCGAGGAACACTGCAGGGGAAAAACAAGGGAGGCTTAATCTGCTTCTCTTCTGAAAAAAGAAAAAGTCCCCCCAACAAGCTCTGCCTTTACCTCATTCAGGAAACAGAAGGTCTTAAGAACCTGTGTTTGCTGACATAGCTGTGGTAGTCTTTAAGGAGCCTTTGCAACTGAAAGGAACGGCCTTTCTCCTTTGAATTAAAGTCTGTAGAGTCTAATTAATCTCTCAAGGAGGCAGCTTTTCATGCTTGGCTTGGCTTCCACTTTGCATGCTGACATGTGCCAGCAGCATGCCAGGGAGGGGTATGGGCCTGTGTGTTATAATGAGGCTTGAACACTGCTTTTAAAATTGCACACTGCCTTTTCCTGTGAGCCATACCATCAGTAACCAGAAAGCGTAGTCCAGACACACACACACACACACACACAAAATCACTTCATGTGCAGTCACCCCACAGACAACAAACACAGATCTGTTTGGGAGAAGGCTGTGTTTTGGAGACTGCATTACAGCTGATAAATAATAAAAGTAGACTGGACCTGCCACTGGGGTTTCTGGTGATGGATGGAATACAGGCAGGCTGAGTGCTTACAATATGCTGTGCTGAAAACTAGAGATAAGAGGGAATCAGTATTAGATATACAGCTTCATTCAAACAGTGGAGGAGGCTGGCGACCAAGCTTCCTGCACTACATCTGTGGCACACTATCAACCTCAGGACTGACAGCTCTGCCCACCCATAGACATAATCAGTCTTACAATCCATGGGCTTGAAAATGTCATCACGGCCCCATAGTGTGCTATATCTGGGGCAGCTGGGATGGGGACTGAGGGGAGACAGATGGGTCACTGAAGTGGGGGCCCACAAGAAATTCATGGTGAGAGTGACCGTTGAAGGGAGAAACAGCACCAGCCAAAGACATTTTACTCCTTTAGGTGGAGCTGCAAATGGTATTTCTCCTTCCCTGCCCCCATTGCCAAGATATGGCACTTAGTTCCCAAGGCTAGCCAAGTTATTTGGGTACATGAGGGAGAAAATCCCATAAGCACCTCTTCCATCCCTGGCAGTAAAAATGAAATACTAACAAATTAAATGTCTAGAACTGAATGCATTTCCTAATATCAAGTTTTCTGCACTACACTGTTACAGTGTCTTTCCATCTTTCCTTTCTTTCTTTCTTTCTTTCTTTCTTTCTTTCTTTCTTTCTTTCTTTCTTTCTTTCTTTCTTTCTTTCTTTCTTTCTTTCTTTCTTTCTTATGCGGTTTGTAGTTTCCTGAGGCCAAAGAGCTCTCTGGCTGAGAATTCTAAATGCCGCTCCCTACAAACCTCAAGTTTCCACAGGAAGTTGAAAGTGGAATAATAGCAGTGTAACCATGTAGTGTGGAAATGGCCTTAGAAATCTTGTCTTGGTAGGGCCAGCTCTAGGGAAAAGGCTGCAGAGGTAGCAGAAGTGATGGTTGCCCCCTCCTCCTCTTTCTTCTTTGTTGATCTCTAGCCATATCTGACAATCATACATGGACTGTAATGTTGCCTTTGGTCCCATTTGAGAGAAAGATATGATATAAATTAAATAAGTAAGTAAGTAAGTAAGTATGCCCAGAGAAAACTAAAGACAGTGTTTTTTTTACTCCATCACCATTATTTCTCTCCTGCTGTCTTCCCCATTACTTGCATTTTCCCACAAATAATTTTCTCTCAGAAATAAGCCTGTAAGGCAAAGTTTGCTTCTCAAAGTGCATGTTGATCTTGTGTGCCACACTTTTTTTTTTTGGTGCCACCACTGTTCTCCAACCTCAGAGACTGTTCACACTCAGGCCAAAAAGAGTAGATTTGATGGCCTATGCATAGAAACATAGGGCCTTTCTGCTCTACATTGTTATAGTGCTGTTTTTCCACTTTCACTATCCTATGGAATCCTGGGCTTTGCAGTTTAGGGAGGGGCATTTAGAACTCTCAGCCAGAGAGCTCTTTGGCCTCAGGAAACTACAGACCCCAGAATTCCACAGGATGTTGAAAGTAGAATAACAACGCTATGACAGTGTAGTGTGGAAATGGCCTCACTCTTCATGTAGGAACCATACCCCTCACAGTCTTCCTCTGTGACCATGGCTCTTTTCCTTCTTGTTTCCTGCTTTGGTGCAGTGAACATGATAAGAATAAAAGAACATAAGAAGAGCTATGCTTGTTTAGACCAAAGGTCTATCTAGTGGAAAGTTCTGTTTTCTCGAAATGGTATAGAGAGCAAACTGCCTCTGATACTAGAGGTGCTATTTACTGTAACCATGCTGACTAATAGCCATTGATAGTGCCATTCTCCATGAATTTAGGTAACCCCTCCCCAAGTCTTCTTACCTGGGAACCATCGATACATTGTGTGCTAGAGAATTCTACAATGTGACTATGCGCTCTTTGAAGTAGTAGTGGTTCAAAGTGTTGAATAGGAGTTGGGAGATCCAAGCTCAATGCCTCACTAAGCCACAAAGTTCACTGGGTAACTCTGGTCCAGTCACTCTCTGCCTGATCTATCTCACAAGATTGATGAATGTATGGATGGAGGATTAAGTGGAGTTGAGGATTCTGATAATGGGGGTTCCCATTATCTAGGTAACAGAGCTGAAGGGAGATAGTTCTCCTCCAGGCATACAAAGGGTTAATGAGTGCTGGGTAAGGTTACATTTTATTGGGGGTCAGTATCACAAAACATCATAGGTCTTGAGAGATAGTTGCCCAGTCAGAGGGAGAAAGATGAGAACCTTCAAGATGTTTTAGTCAAGAGGTTTTAAAAACCCTCAGGAGACCACGAAGTGAGAAAGAACAAAAAGAGAGAACAAAGACATCACTCAGAGGAGGCAAGTTGCAGGTAGGCCCAGCTAGGCATTGCCTCCTGGCTCTGCCTCTGCACACCATCAAAGCTGACTAATGATGTGAGTAGCTAGGATGTTTCTTAGATAGTCGTATTAGGATTTGTCTTCTTTTGAAAGTTCTGGCTGATATGATGTAACTATCGGTAACTTGTAACTACTAAATGAACCTGGGGGGAAGAAGCCTCCTATGTAGAGTGATACCTATTCTACATTGCCTGTTTTTAGAATAAATGCTTTCTTTTAAAGAACTCCTTGCTCTCTCTTTCTCCATATGCTTGTCGGCGACATGCATAAATAGGATTTCTCTCTCCCAGAGGGCGTAGGAGAAGGAAAGGGATCTCTAAGCTTAGAGATTGTTGGCTCCCTTGTGGCATCCCACAAGGCCAGCCTTTTAATTCAGTGGCAATGTTTAATTAATGGAGTCTAGGGAGTTTCCATCTCCTATTCAAGGGCAGAAATCAGCATTGAGTGGGAGAAAGGCCCTGGGTCCATGACAGGGATGTCTTGAACTCATTGGAAGAAAGGCAGAGTATGGATATGACTAACATCCCAACAATTTAAAGTCTATGATTTCACTGGTGTGGAAGTTCTCCACCTATATAGATTGCAACTATTCCACACTGCCATTGTATTCATAATTGCTGTGGCCAATTCAGCACTTGATGGCCAACTCTTTGGTGAGGAGAAGAGTAATAATAACCAAAGTATATAAATTACACACAGGAGACTACCTGAAACAGATCTCTGTATGGAGGCTGCTATGTGGTGCATGATGACTATAACATGTAGAAAAGCTTGCCATGTGGATTACCCCCCTAACACGCGTGTGCACATTACATGGAGTGTCACCAGACATTCCTGGAGGTAGCTGGTGGTAGCATGTAGATTTTCTCAGCAGTGTGGCAATCCATGTGAGGAGCTGTTTTGTGTTGTTGTTATTGTTAGATTTTTTTCAATGCCTTTTTAAAGCAGAAAGGTGTGTGTGTGGGAGGGGGGAGTGAATTGATTAAAAATAATAATAAAAAAAGGCTCCATCTGCTATGCAGAGTATATGCAGAGCAGCTGCTTAGTGGAGGCTACTACACTTGATCTCAGCTACTGGAATCTGTAAAGCAGCCCTGTTGGCTGCTTTTCTATTTTTCAAAAGTAGATTTCTTTGAGCAAAGAGGTATCTTTCTTTCTAAAACACAAGGTGTACTGCTGGCACAGTATAAATAATTAGTAATAACAAGGCCAGAGGGAAGTATGAAAAGAAGCAGGGCAACTGTGGAGTGAAACTATTCCTTGCCTTTCTGTCCCCTGCTTCTCTTAATTTGGTTGCATTATTGGGTCAACCTGACAGTAAGAAAACATTTTCTGAACTTAGCTTTGATGAATGTATTTAAATGTATCTTGTTCTGATCCAGGACTTAAAGAAGGTGAACCATCACTTTAGTTCAGAGAGAAAGCATGACATGTCACAAGATTTTCCTAGGATACTTGCTTTCAAGTCATCTCTTACTGCTTAGGAAGGCTCATTGCCCTCACCCCTATAGTACCCATTCCCTTATAACATATATTGCTCTTAAGACTGAGGCTTGCCATCGCTCTGCTAGATGCATTCATTACCTAATATGACCCCTATTGCTAAGGCAGGTTGTCTTAGCATCTTGTCTGACATTTTCTATTTGAAGCTGCAGGCCGTGACATCCTGCGTCTCACCACTTACAGATAATTTGAATAATCCCTTCACCGACTTTGATGGTATTTTCTTGAAGGTATTTCAACTCTGCATTTAATCTCTTTTTTTAAAAATAATAATAATAAAGGAATGAATCAAATTCCCTCAGTCCTTTCCCTCATCTTGTAGTTCATGGCTCATTCCATCCACATGTTTTCTGACTGCCACCTTGGAATGTTGTGATCCTCCTTGTCTGGCAATGAGGTGACACTTTAGCCCTACACTTTTAAAAGACAGAGTCATGGGGCTGGAAGCAACAGAAATGGTCAAAAACACTAGGGAAAAGAAGGCTGTACTTTAAGAATAACAAACAGAACACAGGTAGTGGAAAGGAACATTTTCAGTGAACATAGATAATCATTTAGTCATTGATGATATAGCATCAGGTCTGATTTCAGACAGCACTGGTCTCAGATATAGCACAATTCATGAGCAGCTTGTGAAATCAGCAGGGGCATGTCTCCACTCCATTTTGGAGTGAAGAATATTTTCTGCCCAGTCCACAAGCTGCCACTGCAAGTGGCTACATGTTAGAATTTACTGCTTAAAGATGGATGATGGTTATTAAGTTGGATGGCTCTGAAATAGGAGCAGGAAAGTTTATTCTGGTGGCATGGGGTTGATCTTTGGGGGATAGATAGCAGACCCTAATCGCCTATGGCCAGATCAGATCTTATGAGAGGCTTTCCTCCTGTTCTAAAAAGGATTTAGGGAAATTCATTGAGGATGATGGGTTTATCATCATGAACAACTCATACAATGCTTGCTGTATGGAAACTTGAAATATGGAGGCAGTGTGTCTCTGAACACCTGGTGCTAGAGGAACAAGTATGAGAGAGGGCAACAGCCTTCCATCAGCTTATTTGCGGGCTTCCCCAGATGTATATGGTTGGTCATGGTGGGAAAAAGGCTGTTAGCCAGAGTGACCTGTGATTGTTTTCTTATGGCAAATGCTGCACCTTGGCTTTTGTCTGAAGGTCACATGTAGCAAAGGAATGCCTGTGTGTCTGATGGGTCAAAAAATGTTCCTACTACTTAGCTAAAGATCCTACTGAATCTTACAGTAACATAGTAAATAAAGATTTAGGAAGCCATCTGAGCACCATAGAAATGAATTATAAAGGTCATACAGAAATGGAAGCACAAACCACTACAGAAAATGGTGGCATTGTTTGCTAATGATTCCATTGTGCTCCTGAAGGCAGCTTTTAAATTCCAAGGACAATAGCTCCATCCACCTGCTATTGGGTGAATGTCACTAATGCCCATGCCATCTGGCAGCACAGTGCCAGGCGCTGCCCTGCTCTGACACTGCAGTCATTTTAGGATTTGATTAATAAGGCCACATGCAAAATGTGACATCACAGTGGTAGGGGAGAGGGCTGTGTGTGTATCAAGAGGGACTGTTGGATCTGCTCGAGCCGTAGGTTTCTTCAGCAAAATTTACTGAAGAAAAAACAACAGTTGTGTATAGAGCTGACTCCCTCTTCCGTTTCTGAAGTTTCAGCCCAGATGTTTGAACTAATACTGGTGGAAATGAGAAAGCAATGCATATTAGGGAAAGTCAGAGATTACCAGACCAACCTGGTAGTAAACCCCCCCCCCACTTAGCCTCCATGACTAAGTTCTAAGCTTCTGAGGGCAGTGTGATCCAGTAGCTAAAACCACCACTACATAGAAAATGTGTCTGGAATAATATAGCTTTGGATTTTTAATACCATTTTCATTTCTAAAATATTCAGTTTTAAATATGTTGAATACTTGAAAATATCTCCAGGACAGTAAATATGTAAACATTTCTCAGCCTCAACATACTCTATAAAAAACATTCCCCCTTACCTGTAACTCTACTTCTGTTGCTAACCAATAGCCTCAAGCTGTTTTCACACCTGAAGAAAAAGTACACATGCAGCACTTCCTAATTCATTTTTTAAAAATGACACATACAAGTAGAAGTAGGAAGCAAGATCTTCTCTGAAATCTGACACCTAAAGAGACTCTTTCACCATGTATCAAAATATGCTTGGCTTTCCTCTCTTCTCTTCTGTAAAGCAAAAGGTAACTATTTCAGTTGGTACATTTTGAATGCTGCTATTTTGAAAGAAAAGTGGGCAAAAGACAAATGTCACCTTTCTTGTGTATGTGTGTGTGTGGAAGCGGCTGAATTTACTAGGAAATTCCCTGCTCAAGTTCATTGAAACAAATGAAGAGTGCCATTCAGACTGGTCATGTCATACACTGTTTATGTGATAGTCTCACTGAGCATAACTTGAGGCCAAGTAAGCCAACTGAAACCAACTGAGTGGTAATGGTCATAATCTTAGCAACAGATCCCACCAAATTTGGGATAATTTCATGAACAGGATGACAATGTGAGACTATACAGACAACCACATTTTATGCTATGACATCACTAAGGGCTAAATACCCTAAAGGCACCAGGTTCCATCTGATTTTAGAAGTGTTACCCTGTTCTCTGGGGGATCCCGGGAGGGGCGCCCAAATAACCAAGCCACAAGCACAACTTTGGGGAAAATTAGCTGGGGCACTCACTAAAGCTAGTGAGAGGTAACTTAGCAGGATCTTGCAACCCAGCGTCTACGGGGTCAGGTCAGTCAAGCAGTCCGACGGTTTTAAAATAGCAAAAACAATGTTTTATTAAAAGACAAACAAACAGTAAAGACACCACAATCACACAGCTAACTAAAGAATGGGAAATAGGGATTTTCGGGGAAAATGGGTGATACGACACCTGTCTCATAGTCCTGGAGAGATATGAAGATAGAGTTCGTGGGTCTCAGTATGTGGGACTGAGGGGACGGCTCACCAGACACAGCGACAGCAAGGCTGGATGGAACTCAGGAGTGATCTGAGGTAGTCTCGGAATTGGGGGGCGGGGTTATATAGGGTGAATTGTGACTGCAGACCATACCTTACTTGGTGAGAACAATGCGATTTTGGAGCGGAACAAAGCTTTGGAACGGTCAGAGTTTAGCATGATTGGCTTAGCGCCGAATCAACAATAGTGTAGCCAGTATGCAGATGCGGAGTGCTTGGCATAGCTTTGTACAGCTACCTGCTCGGGGCAGGGGTGCCTTAGTATCACACATAAGCAAAAGGGTGTTTGCCAGAGAGGTCCCTGAAGCAACGAACAGGCTCAGTTCGGCCTGCCTAGGTGGGGAATGGAATGCCCAGCAATTATCAGCTGCGCCTGTTTACGTGCTTGTCCGGAGGCCTCGCAAACACGTGGAGCAGGGTTGCAGAGGAAGGCCAAATGGTTTGATATCAAAACGATATCAAGTGCTATCTCCTGGTAGGCCTGGGCCGCAGTAACAGAAGCTAAGCAGGGTCAGCCCTTGGATGGGAGACTGCCAATGAATATCAGGTGCTGTAGGCTATATTTCAGAGGAAGGAAGTGGCAAAACCGCTTTCTAAGTATTCTGTGCTTTAGAAAACCGTATGGAATTCATGGGGGGTCACCATAAGTTAGCAGGTGACTTGAAGGCACACAAGGACAAACATAGCATATTCAAAGTAAGAGCAATGTTTTCTTGACTAGTAAAGATTTCCAAACAATCACCAAACAGCAACAGAAAAAAAAAGGTAGTCAAGTGGAATGTGTGGCATTTTTTGATGCTGTTCAAAATGATGACAAAGATGGCTAACTCTGTTGCTTGATCTGAAGAAAGCTTTACCAACAGAGAAATGAACTCCCACCTTGAGCCAGATACCAGACCCCTCCATGAATGAGGGTAATGGAAGAGGAAAGCTCTACTGGATGGAGGAGGTGTGTGTAGACAGCACAGGACAGGAAAGGCACAGGAGTACCTTTCATTTCCTTCTGGTTCATAACATCCCACACCTTCTGTCACCCAGCCAACTTGTAATGGATGAATTGAGGAGGTCACAAGAGCATCCTTGTTTGGCATGTGGCATATTCAAAGCTGTGTCCATCACTGATAGTAAAGGAAGCAAGAGGAACTTGAATGGCACATCATTAAAATTGTAAAGTATTTGACTTCATGTAGTGCTTATGATAAAAGGTCCGTATGTAGCTGCTGGGGCTGCTGGCTATCCTTATTTTCCTTTCATTTGGTCCCTGCCTCATCACTTTCCATTTATCCAAAAGCTCTCCCTAGATTTTCAACTTCTGTCTTCTGGGCAACAAATAAGCAGGCACTGATTGGAGGCTGCAAATATTTACATCCCCTTTGCCTTCCCAGATAGCAGGACTTTATGCTAGCCTGTCTCACTTAATTAACAGAGATCTTGAGAAACCGGCAAAAGCCCCTTGGACAGCTTTTACACTTCATTAGTTAACATTCACCCCACCTCCCTTCCCAGCCCACTCCCTGCTGACATCTCATCTGTGCAATGGAATATGTCAAAGTAGCACATGGCAAGGTGTGCAGGACACACCAAGGGCCTAACTTGGCCCAAATGGCTAAGCAGTCGCAGAGGGACCAGTTCCTGTAGCCACCCAAAGACCTGATGATTTTCTTCCCTCTCTGACTCCAGCTCTTCAGCAGTTGAAGCCAGGGTACCTCCTTGGGTCCAAAAGTTAAGAGGATCTGGAGCTGGGATTTATAAAAATCTGGAAATACACACTCAAAGGGAATCATTTCAGGTATACTTCATGCAGTGCGTGCTATTTCTGCGTTTCTGGGGATTTTGTTCCTTTCTGAAAGTTCAAAAGCATATTGTAATATTTAGCAAACCAGTAACAGAAACACACATTGAGAAAGAATGGCTGTCTATGAACATAGAAGGCTGCCGTATATTGAGTCACTGGCCCAGCCTCAACTCAGACCATCTGCAGCTCTCCTGGGTTCCAGAAAAAGATTCTTTCTTCTTCCTTTCTTGAGATCCTGGTATTCTCTGGTTGTCCACCCACTTGGACCAATCCTATTTACTTTCCAAAATAAGAAGAAAAGAAACGTATTCAGGATGGTATTAATATAACAAGCCCAATGCTGCCTACAGCCAAACTGACCATGGATCTTCCAGTCAAATGGTTGTGTGAATTATTAGACTCTGTGACAGAACTGAACCCTGGAGCCTGTTTACTGATATTAACAGTTATGCAGTGAAAGATTATCCTCAGGTTACCTCTGTACTATAAAGTGTTTGCTGTCTGTTGGGCTATATAAAGCCATATACTTGATCACAGAGTCACCAAACTTGGCACGCTATGTAATGGGACCGAAACAAAGATCACAGTAAGGTTTTGCACCTAGCCTGACAACTAATTCAGATCTCTCCCAAACACACATCTCAGTTTTTGATATGAATATTATTTTTGCTCTAGAATGAACATTTATAACTCATTTTGACTGAATGTGCTATTTAGACTTGAGTAACATCCCAAACAGTTTGTGTAGTTTTGAAACCAAATAGCAATTTTTTTAAAAAAAGATCTAGTTTTAGTTCATTTTGTGTGGTTCTTATAGTAAATCATTTTTAAAAATGATTTTGGTGCTATTATTCAAAATGTTCTTTCTCATTTCAGTCATCAGTAAAATCATCAACATCAACTTCAGCAATGCCAGATATTTCCTAGTCTCTTATAAATCCTGCTTAGTTGCATCATCATCATTTCCTTTGACAACAGAAGCTGCGGCATCATATTCCTGCTAACTTCTCCCTCCTCATTTCTAGATTTGACATGCAGGGCAGTGGTGGTCCATGGGCCAGTGCTGGTCTGCAAGCCATTAGTTTCCTGGAGAGTTTCCAGGAAAGAAAGAAAGAATTGTAGTCAATGGGCACCAATATGGTGCTGGTCCCTGGTACATTAACGGAAACAACCTGCCAGTCTATCCCCCAGATAGTGTATGAACCACTGACTAAGGGGATTCCATCTAAGCAAAGTTAACAAAATGATTGGAATAGCACTGTCATACTATGTAGCCAATGAGATTTGGTTATACAAATGCATCACAGAATGTCAATGAGCAAAATAAAATGAAGATGATGCAAATGAGTAAGTGATCTTTTTTTGCATGAATGTGCTCAAAAGTGGAGATACTGGTCAAGATCATAGAGCTGACAGAGACTAAAGGGCCATCCAGTCCAACTCCTGCCATGCAGGAATATGCAATCAAAGCCCTCCTGATAGATGGACAACCAGATATTCTTATCTGTCGTAACTACGCCTATGTAGAGGGTGGTGGCAGCATAGCATGTGTATTTCTATACCTCTTTTCAGTTAAGTGCTCTCTAAGCGGTTTACAATGTGTTAGCTAATTGCCCCCAACAAGCTGGGTCCTCATTTTACCAACCTGAGGAAGGATGGAAGGCTGAGTCAACCTGGAGCCTGGCAGGATCGAACTCACAACCTTGTGGCTGCAGTGAGCATAGGCAGTGGTATAGTAGCAAGGGATAAATGGCTGTAGGTGCTGCAGAGACAGAGAGGGATGGTAGGGGAAGGCATCCAACTGGAGAGAAAACTGCCCCAGTTCCTATGCTGCTTCTGAGCTGGAAAGACAGCCTCTTCTGATAAAAATGTGTCTTATACTGGCATAACAGAGTATTAAGACACTAAGAGAACTCCGGCCACTGTTAGCTCTGCCAAAAATGTTAATATGTCGTTTTGACAGCTATACTGTGCTGATCCTTATGCTTATCACATTAAACATTGACAAGTAATGTTGAAGGGGAGATCCACATATGATCTATGGCCTCTGTGCTATGTTTCCAGAACCATAGGAGTACAGCCTAAGCATGGTAGATGGCAATGCTTAAGAACCCCATTTTGACCAGCTACTTCCTGGTCAACACCAAAGTGTTGGGTGAAAAGCAGCATAATGCTGAGCAGGTGGGTGCAAAGCTAGGCCAAAGTGGGAACAGAGGGGAAGTCTCTCGGACTGCCAGTCAGTCAGGGCTGAGATACTGCTTGCCCATGGAAAGAGGAAGGAAGGGAAATAAGGAAAACGGTAGTAGTGCCTGTGGTGGCTGTCAAATCCCAAGAGAGAGGACTTCTCCCTTCTCTTAGAACTGCTGCCACTACCATTTTTTCCTTCCATGGCAGGAAAGATGCAGGAGTCTCTCTCTCTCTCTCTCTCTCTCTCTTTGCATATTCATGGGGGAAGTCTTCCTGGGACACAGACAGTGGTGGTAGGGGGAAGCCTGGAGGGCATTTCTACTTCTTGTTTCTGTCATGCTAGCCCCTAAGCAACATCCCTGATACTACGTTAATAGTGCTACTACTCCTACTTCTAATACATGATAATTAACACTAATAATGTACGTAATAATATAAATCACCACCAACATCAACTGCTGTGGTTGCCACTACCCTAGCAGCACTTGTTTGTCAGTATTTGTTTCTATTTAAACTGAAGTCCTGCTGGCCCTTCTGAAAATTTGATTCTCCAAGGTCAAGATTATCCTGCATTTGATGAAGTGGATGAAGATTGCAGTCTGTGAAACCTATGCTAGAATTTTCTTTTCTTTTCCTCAGTTAGTTTCAAAAGTGCTAGAGGTTCTTTTATGTCTTTTTTTTTTGAACCACTGTTATTAATACAGGGTAATTCTGAGTCAGTGCTACATGATGGCGACAAAAACCAGGGATGTAGATATTCTTATAAGAGAGGGACTTTGAAGCATGGAGACACATCCTGTTCAGCATTTCAAAGATAAAAACCAGGACATGTGTGGCTAAGCAATATCAGATTGTGGTCAAAATGGCAAAAGTTATTAATAAGGAGGAATACACAAACTACAAGCTTTAGCAGTTTCTTTTGCCTGAGTCTACTGGGAAGTGTAAGACTCCTTCTCTTCCTCTCCCCTCTTCTCCCCTCCCCATGCTGAATAAATTGAATGCAGCCTGCATACGCACTTTGAACTCAGTCTGCAGTAATTGAAGCAAGTTGAAGACAATGAGGGAAGTGGGAGGAGGAGACAGAAACTGGGATATTTTGAAAGTAGCTGAAAAGGTGGAATAACAGATGATTAATCAGAATTGTTCCTGCAAAATGAGGAAAGAAGGAGGGTTACCCTAAAATGTGGGTGATTCAGGGATAGAACCATGATGCCATGAGATGGTGGGGGATATTAGATCAAAGAGGAGGCCTGTGAGGGAGGGGTAACCTTATGACATATTTTACACCTATGTCTACCAGTACTAATGCAGGGAAGAATCAGTCAGAGAGCCAAAAATAAGCTTATTTATTTTATTGGGGGAATTATAATCACATACACAAGATCCAAGCAGTCTCACAATCACAAAAGGCTAGCTGAAGGAAAAGGGAGGAAAGTTTGGGACAGCAAGATTTTCAGGGCAAAGTGGGTGATATTTACAATCCAGTAGAGCAGCAAAGAAGCAATGTGTCTTTGAGAGTCCAAGGACAGCACACAAAAAGAAATTGGAATGGCAGAGTGATGATCAGCAACCAGTATACAGTCAGTTGGCAAGTCCCAAAATGAGGTTTTAAATACTCTTTTTCTGCCTGGAAGATGCTAATGGCTCTCTGGCAAATGGAATCTGGAGAGTGGACAATTGGATCCAGAATGAGCTGATGGCCTCAGCATTAGCTGACAAAGGGCAAATGGTAGTCTTGACAGCTCTTTGATTGCTGGGCAGGTATGAGGACAAAAGGGAAGTTTGATGGTCAGATGAAGAAGGACCAAGACAATCAGCTATCCTGTGGGAACATTGCAGACATTATTGTCTCTAAGAGTTAAGTCATTGAAGGCTGACTGTAAGCTTGTTATCACTGAAGTTTCCTGCTGATTTCTTGACTATGACCTGGCTATGCCTTGAGGCCTTTCCTGACCTGTTGAACATGTTTGCCCAGCTTTTCCTCTTAGCCAGCATGGCCATGCAGCCATAATTTATATTTATGCCAATTAATATTTGCCAAGTAAATATTGTTGTGGTGTGGGATATACAGCCTACTAAGAAGAGGGTATGGAGACCTACAATAGCATTCCCATAATCAATGCAGTGGGACTTTAATTTGAAATCACTGGATCACATCGCAGTAAGAGGCTAGAATAAAAACAACTGTAGTGGCTGTGGGGACGTTTGCTGGCAATGATGTCTATTGTTCCATAATGCAGCTGGTTAGTATGGGTGTGAAACAGGAAGGCAGTAAGGTATGCCAGATCCACACTGGAAATGTACTGCAGTCACCTCTGATATGAAACATGCCTCTGTTATGGGGACTGTGATCCTACGCAACAAAAGGCAAAGTTTAAATTCAAGGGAGGCACCTTAACAATACGAATAATAACCTCTGCATACACAGTGACTTCACAGAGCACTCAGCAAGTGGACATGCACAATGGACTTGCTCTGTTCTATTGTTTAGGCTCATTTGACTCAGTCCTCTTTTACCATCTCCTTCTCAAACATTTCTCACACAACACAATATCTTTCAAATGTAATTGGATTGTCTGATCTCAAGGTATCCATGCACAAAGGGAGAATGGTGGTGATGCTGAAATGGGCAGATTTCATTGCAAAATGCTTTTGGTGCTGTGTTCTGACCTCTGACTGACCTTTAACCCTTCTCCTCCACGCTAGATTACAAGGGACCACATATCCAACATTCAGCACAAATCCGACTACATGATGAAATAAGCTCTGTGTCGTGCACCTGACCTTTGGTTGCATAATACCTACTGATAATTGTCTCTTTAGAGCCTCACTCTTCATGGGGTTTGAGAACAGGCACAAAAGTAAATTTCTTTCTCTCTCTGTTCTGAGCTGCAAAATAAAATAAAACGATCTTGCACCTCTGGCAAAGCCCAGCCATCAGCAGAATCAGCTGCAGAAAACGACTCTTTATTCAGGATGTAGCAGGCTGACTACTAAAGCAAAAGAAAAAAAAAAAAGCTTTATTGTAGTAATGAAGGGTGAAGTAGTTTGTGAGAGTTGAGCCCTTGTCAAGCCAGCTCAGCTGTAGTTCTGATGACACTGTGAGCACCACAACTAAAACTCTTCAAATAAAAATCACTTCCTTTTTTTTTTAAAGTATCTGTCTCTTTGTCTGTTTATTGGCAGTGGCCCTGAAATAAATACTTTCATTCAAGGGTAATGGAGAATTTATATTCAATCTGATTTTGTTATTGCTGATGTTGTTGTTTTTTAAATGACCTCAAGCTTAAGAATATGTTAGATATTTCCTTAAATATCATCCATCTGGCTGATACAGCTAGCTTTAAGATAAGAACTTGTACCTTCGATGACTTTGATGACTAGGAATCAATATAATTTTTTGCATCGTATAGTTGATAAAGATGCTCTGTTCATTCATGGTTCCTGCTGGGTAGACTCCTGCTTCCTGATAGAAGCCAGAATTACTGAGTTATGAATTACTGACTATAATTCAGAGCAAGCCCAAGATATTTTGCTGCCTGGAGTAGACCAGCATATGCCCTTCTAACCAATCCAACTCCAAGTGCATAGTTGTTGTTGCCTACCTTCACATTGTTTCTGACTTATGGTGACACTAAAATGAACCCCCCACAAGATTTTCTTGGCCAGGTTTGTTCAGAGGGGTTTTCCCTTTGCCTTCCTCTGAAGATGAGAGCAGTGTTGTTACCCTGTGTGTTGGGGGTCCCAGGAGGGGCACCCAAATTACCAATTAAAAACACAAGTTGGAGGAAATTAAGCTTGAGCACTCTCTTAAACTAACGAGAGGCAGGGTAACGGTAGCTAGGATCTTTTACCCAATGTATACAGCGTCGGGTCAGAGAGCAGTTAGACAAGCCTTAAAGTAATAAATAATGATTTTTATTAAGAACAAGCAACACGAAAGACAAATACTAGCTAACTTAGAAATAGAAATGGAGAGTTTCAAGAGAGTGGGTAATACGACACCTGGTCTCATAGTCCTGGAGGGAAAGACGGGGTTCCGGGAGAGAAAGCTCAGCGGAGTTCGCTGAGGGGAGTTTCCTTAGACAACCGGCAGCAAGGCGGGATGGAAGTCCAAAGTCGTCCGAGGTAGTCCCAAAAGTGGGAACTTTTTATAGGGTGGATCATGCCTACAGGCTATGCCATGCTTGGTGAGAACAAAAGGGATTTTAGAGCGGGACAAAGGAGTTGGAAAAAGTCAAGTTTACATGATGAGCGTAACACTTGATGACAATAGTATGGCCAGTATGTAAATGACTCAGCATAAAGGAATGGCTCGGCTCAGAGCTGTGCGTCTATTGTACAAGGATCGCGCTGAGCAATGCCTGTTTGCAATGAGGTGTTCCCTGAAGCAATGAAGAGGCTTGAGTTGCTTGCCTCAATGGAGTCTGGAATGTAAAACCATTAACGGCCACGCCAAATACGTGCTTGTCCGGAGGACCCTTGCAAACACGTGGAGCAGGGTGGCAGAGAAACGTCTAGTAGAGGCCGAATTGTTTGCTATCAAAATGATATCTAGCGCTCTCACCAGAAATAACATAACTGGAGTAACAGTGTGGTTTCCCCAACGTCACGCAGTGGGTTTTCATGGCTGAGCAGGGATTCCAATGCTGATCTCCAGAGTCATAGGCCACTTCCGCACGACACTGTTACAGTGCTGTTATTCCACTTTCTATATCCTGGGGTTTGCAGTTTAGGGAGAGGCATTTAGAACTTTCAGCCACAGAGCTCTTTGGTCTCAGTAAACTACAAACCTCAGGATTCCACAGTATGTTGAAAGTGGAATAATAGCATTATAACAGTGTAGGAAGGAAATGGCCACAGTCAAATAGTCAAACCACTATATCATGCTGGCTCTAGGTGCATAGTACCTTAAGGTAGCCAAACTATTTTTACACCTGTGGCAGAAAATCTCTCATGTGCTTCTTTTCCTTTCTGGCAGTAAAACTAGAATATTCATAAACCATACAACTAGGAATTTTCTGCCCTGGAATGACACCCCAAATTGGCTTCCTGAATTGGATGCCCCATTCTGCCTAATGGGAGGGCTGGCCCTGTCAGAAATGTTTATATACTGTAACTGCTGGTGTTAAAGATTTCTATCAGAATTGGGGAGTAATCTGGAACAAGCAAAATGTTACCTGTAACAGTACTTTTGGGGTATCAAGGAAGTAATTAAAGTTTGATTTTGGTCATTTTAACATTCAAGTGAAAAACTAGTGGCACTTTGTCGACACAACTAATCTTATGTATTATAAATTTTGTGCTGCTAAACCTGGATTAGTTACCTACATGAAGTATTTATTTATTTATATATTTTATATATATATATATATATATATATATAAATAGCCGACAGTGCTAAACTCTGGTCATACCATGGCTATTTCTGACAAAGACAGCCATAGTGTCAAACTACATACGCTATTAAACACATATTGCAGTCTTATACTAGCGATCCTTCTTTTTACAAAAGCAAATCCCCTGATCTGGGTTAGAGCTGTAATATGAAGAGGGGGTGGGATTTTACTTTTCACTTGTCAAACCAACCAATCAGCAATCACTTAGATTAAAAGAAAAACAACCCTTCTAAATTGGAAATTTGAATGACATGGGTAGGGGGACTTTGCTGCCAATCACACATTCTTTGGGAGGGCTTTCCAAATTTGGGGTGCTACTGCAGAGAAGGCTCCCTCCTTTATAAGCACAAAATAGCAGTGATGTGACTCACAGCAAATTACAAAGGTATGTAATATCTACTTTGGCCCATACCAGTGGTTAGCTAGTTAAAGTGAAAGTTTGGATGTATAATTCCCGAAATTGCCAAATAAGGTGAATCATGTTCTTTCACAGCCTATAATGCTTTGTACATATTTTCTTCTCAGCTAATAACTATCCGTATTAAAAGCATCCCGATTCTTAATTCTAAGTAGATGGGCCTTGCTGCACTATACTGTTCTAGTGCTCTTATTCCACTTTCAATATCTTGTGGAATTCTGGGGTTTGTAGTTTTCTGAGGCCAAAGAACTCTCTGGCTGAGGATTCTAAGGCCCCTCCCTAAACTGCAGACCCCAGGATTCCACAGGATGTTGAAAGCGAAATAATAGCAGTAGAACAGCGTAGTGCAGAAAGGCCTGATGTCTGTTGCCCCCCATTGTGACCTACTGTTTTGCACTTGGCTCTGTTTAGTGGACTTTGTGTGTATGTGTGTGTGGGTTTCCAATAAAAAACAAAACCGATACTTTGAGACAGCTGTCTCACCACTGTTGCCTCTAGAAGACTGGGGCACCCAGCTAGGCACTACATGGAACCCAGCATACTGAGTCCTTCCACCCAACTGGGTTAATTCCCCACTAGTACAGAAATACAAACAGGAGTGGTCCAAGACATTTGGATTTCTGAGGTCAAAAACAAGATGGTATCTCTACTTTTTCATCGTCAATAGCTGATGGAACTAGCAGGTCTGTCTTTTCTTAGCATTGTTGATGGGACACTGCCCTCTGCTGCTTCTAAAGGCAGTAGGAAAATGGAGGGGATGTGGGTCAGGCAAAGTAGCACATGCTTCTCACTTCAACCTCACAGCATCTGCTGCCAGAAATAGTTGCCCCACTCTGCCTAATGGAAGGGCTGGCCCTGTAAAGAGAGATGCATTGGTCTTGAATGGATCTCGAATTTTGTAGTAAGTCTAAACTTCTCAGTTTAGACAAGTCATGTTGCTGGGTCAAGGAAAAGCGAAGAGCAACACATTTCTTGCTATGTGTTTCATACCACACACACCCCTCCCATGATATAGGCATTTCCTGAAATCAGGCTTTGCGATCATTAGCTCTTTTAAAAGCCATACTCCTCTACCACTTCAGCCTTGCTAAATACTTAGAACATAATTGGACTCCTTCCAGGTTATCGTCAGGTTTTCTGCTTCCCCAATAAATAACGATGAGCCATTTCTCAGGATCTGCATAAAACAGGAAGCCCTAATGAGCTGCAGATTCAATTAGCAATAAAAGCACCTGTTAACTGTCCTGGCTAACCACTCTTTCAGACCTGGCACAGCACCATGGGAAGCTTGCCCTACCCCCTGCACTTGGGAGGTTTTGCCAATTCAGCAGTTGGAAATGGTTTCATACAGGGCCAGACAAGGAAAAATGTGAAAAGACCAGGCCAATTTGGCCGCTTGGTTGTATTCTCCTGCCCACTAGTGGAGAATGCATTGCCACTTACTTCGTGCCTGGCCCTGGAAAATTAACTGCAACTCACAGGCTCTTCCTGTTGCCCCAGTCAGCAAATTTATAGGCCATGCTGGTTGGTGAATTCTGGAAGCTCTAGTCTTAAAAAGTAACTTTTCCAAGCTCTAAGATTATGGAACCCTCAAGAGCTTTCTCAACAAATGAAGGCCTTTTCAGTCAATTTTAGGACAGTCCAGTGGCACCATTTTTGAAAAAAAAAATAGAGTAGATTTGATGGCCTATAGAGTTATGGAGTTGGAAGATACCCTGAGGGTTATCTAGCCCAACTCCATGCCAGTACAGGAATCCACATTAAGGCATCTGTAAGAGGTGGCTGACCAGCTGCAATTTTTTTTTTAATCTCATTGAGTCCATCTCATTCTCAGGTAGTCCATTGTTGAAGTGCTCTTACTACCAAGAAGATGTCCCTAATATTGAATTGGAACCATATTTACTGTAATTTGAATCCATTGGTTTGGACTCTATTCTCTGGAGCAACAGAATAAAAAAAACAAAAGCAGCTTGTCCCATCTTCCACATGACAGTCCTTCTGATATTTAAAATGGCTACCCTGTCATCTCTCACTCTTCCTCTGCAGGATGAACTTACTCACCTTCCTCGACCATTGATCACAGGGCTTGGTTTCCAGACCATTTATCACCTTGGTTGCCTGCCTCACATTACAGGTTGTTGATATGCCTCTTAAACGATAGCACCCAGAATTCCCCACAGTACTCCAGATCAGGTGTGACCAATGCAAAATAGTGAATACTATTACTTCCTTTGATCAGAATGCTATAGTTTTGATGCAGTCTAGAACTGCACTGGCTAATTTTGCTGCTGCATCATAACACTGACTCATATTTGGCTTGTGGTCTACTATATTTGGGCATCTGACTTCTCTTGCCAAAAATGTAGGACCTTGTGTTTATACCTGACAAAATTAATTTTGTTCATTTTGGCCAAGTTCTCCAATCTGCTATGATCATCAATCTGCTATGATCATCTTATCTTGTCAGCTGCACTATCTTTTGTTGTTGCTGTGTGCCCTCAAGTCATTTCTGACTTAAGGAAACCCTAAAGTGAACCTATCATGGGATTTTCTGGGCTGAGAGTGCGTGATGTGCCCAAGGTCATCCTGTGGGTTTCCATGGCCAAGTGGGAAATTGAACCCTGGTCTCCGGGGTTGGAATTCAACACTCAAACCATTACATCATGCTGGCTGTGTACCCTAGTTTGGTGTAATCTGTTTATTTGTTGAGCATGCCTTCCATCATCCAAATCATTGACAAAGATGTTGAACAATACTGGGCCTAGGAGAGAACCCTGCTGTACTCTACTTGTCACTTCTCTCCAGGATGATGAGAAACCATCATGAAGTACTCTTTGGGTTCAGTCTGTCAAGCAGCTACAAGTCCACCTAACAACAGCATTGTCTAACTCACATTTTTACCAGCTTGTCTTCAAGAATATCACAGTGGAACTTGACAAAAGCCTTATTGAAATCAAGATATACCAAATCCACCAAGCTTGTAACTTTGTCTAAAAACAGAGAGATAAGATTAGTCTGGCATGACTTCATTTGAAACAAGTGAGTAAGCTCCCTTGCCTTTTAAAGCATTTGATTACATACTCTTTCACCATTTCTGAACCTTGCCATCATCTGTCACTGTCCCGTGAACACTTCCCTCCATATCCAGCAGGCTACCTGCAGAAGAGTAGTGTGAGTGACAGGCTCCTTCCTTCTGCTGTGCAGCTGGCCACTTCCCATGCTGCACTGGGGAAGGAAGTGTAGGTCATGCTTTCCTCCTTTCCATACTGCCACTGGTGATGGGAGCATTGCATGATTGGGGGCCAATACCAGAAAAAATCTGGTAATCCCAAGATCGCAAAAGGTGGGAACACATTGGTAGCGGGACCACAATGATGTTGTGTAAAAGTACCAATGCATCTCCATTGCGGGACAGCAACGTCATGTAGAAATGGTCTTTCTGTTACTCTAAAGGTAATGATGTTGAATTAGTTGTATGGGACATAATAATTATTCTATGTGGATCTGCTTCCCTGTTGAACTTAAAGTTCTGACATAAGAGCAGAAGAGGCCTTAGAGAGGCCTTGGAGACTTCAGAAGTGGTAAGGGGCATTTGGATCTTTTAAAAATTGTATCGTGCTTTTAAAACATTGTATGCCACCATGGACCTTGTGCTGGGAGAAAGAGAAGGTCTAAAACAAACAAACGAATGAATGAATGAATGAATGAATGATCTCTTCACATGTAGGCAGATCTCTCCCTTTCCATTTTCCAATGTGAGAGGGATCCAAATTTTCCTATAGCCCTTGGGATATTCCCTCTAGGACTATGTTATTGAATTGTTTGTCCAATTTTTCTTCTATTGTTAAAGCCCTTCTTGAAGAAAAGACAGGACATCCTGCTGATGGATGAATTGGGCAACTGACAGGGAAATGTCCACCAATAAATGGCTATGAATTCTGTCTTCCTCCATATGATGTTTCCCTCTACCCTTATGGTGCTGCCTTTATTGCCTGTGCCTTGGACATCCCAAATCTCATCACCTTTCAAAAGTGTCCTAACCACATGGGAGATGCTTTCAATAGGCAGCTCCCTCATGGCTTGGGTATCATTTCAATGACCCATTCATATGGGCAGGGGCTGACAAAAGACCCATGTGTTAGAGAAATTTAAATGTTACCCCAGCTGTGAAGGAACTCCTCATGAAAAAAAAAATTAGCTTCTACTCAGCAACACTAATGTTGAAAAACTCCCACCCACAGTAGCCTTTGTTTAACAATGAAACAAAATAAATATTTGAGAAATTCTATGGTTTACAGAGTAACTGATTTAAAATGAGGAAATATTTAATGCTTTCCAGAACTTATGCTAAGGACATTAGTTTTTGATGCATGTTTCTCTCTGTTTGTCTGTCTGTCTCTCTCTGTCTCTGTGTACACATGGGTACATAAATGGGAGAATGAGGTGATGATTATGGTAGCCATGGTACCATCCAGGTACTTGTGCTAGAACCATCATAGATGATCATCTGGTACCACCTTCTGAGATAACCAGTGAGGGTCCTTATGAAGAAAGAAAGGGAAAAAAATCCAATTGACCTCCCCTGCATGGGTTAATCAGCTGGCATGGGATTCAAACACAGTGCCTTTGAATAAGGGAAATAAAAGCAATACAAAAGATATGCACTTGAGTTTGATAAGCACTAGGTTCCTTCTCTCCCTGTAATAAGCACACATTTACATTTGTGGAGAGATTTTAATGAATTGCTTTGAAAGTAGTAACTGAATCGCATTCCTCCCCACTTGAGATCACCTTGTTTTAATTATCTCCATTTGATGTTCAGATGCTTCTGTGAAATAAATTTATTAGTAGATGTCAAGACCAAAATTGTGTTTCTCCATCAATGTGCCAGGTTGATAAGGAGCTGCAAGGAGGGGAAAATATTGCTTTGCACACAAGCTGGATGCTGTTTCCCTCTTAACTACTTTATCACTGGAACAAGTTTCACTGAAACAAAGAGGCATAACATTGAGGGAAAAGTCAGAGCTGTTTCACCTTGTGTGGAGTGTCTTTATAGCCTCATAGTTTACTGTGTAAACAGATTTGCACCAAATCCTTCTATTGAAAATGGCATTTGAAGAAGATTGGTGTATATTTTATTTATGTTATTTATTAAACTATTTAGATGTTGTCCTATATCAAGGTAAAGGGAGAAAAGGGAAGAGTAAAGGCAGAAAAAAATAATCTAAAACCCTTTAAAATAGTCTAAAACCATTTTAAACAGTCTAAAAACAATTTAAAACTATGCATACAGGACATACCATACCAAGGCATTACATCTGAATCGGGCCATAAACTTGAGGTTCAAAGGCTTTAGTGAAAAGCCAAGTTTTAACATGGTACTACAATGAGAACCAGTGTTGGTGCCAAATGGGTCTCCAAGGGAAAGGCACTCAATAGCAGAGATGCCACAGCAGAGACTACCCTTCTCCACATGTCTGCGTAATGCATTTTTCTCACTGGTGGAGCACAGACAACCTCCATGGAATGTCTGAATGGTCAGGGGGTATTTACAGGGTGAGACACTCCTTCATCTATTGAGGTACAAAGCTGTTGAATATCTCAAACATCATTATGAACACCTTAACACAGACTGGCAGTGAACTGGCAGCCACGGCAGTTCCTTCAAACCACTGTCACTTGGTTCCCGCAAGATATTTCTGTCAGCAACCTAACTGCTACATATTGCATGAACTACACCCTCCTTCTTCAAGGGCAGACTCATGGAGAGTCCATTTCAGTAGTCTAAGTGGGACATTACCAGTGTGTGAACTACCTTGGTCAGGTTATCTGTGTCCAAGAAAGGCAACAGCTGGTGGACCAGCTGAAGGTGTCTCTAAACATCCCAAGTCATGGGTCTTTAGTTAGTGAGATGGATCTAGAATTATTTCCAAGCTATGTAATTTCTCTTCAGGGAGAGTGCAACTTCATCCAGAGAAGATTGCCCTCAATTCTGAAACCTGTGAATGAGCAATTGATAAGGTCAGCCCTTTAGTGAGATCCACTTTCAATTCACTGATCTTCACCCAACTCATTACAGTATCCAGGTTCCTGTTCAGCACCCAACTGTGATGTGTGGTGATAAGGAGAAACAGATTTGGGTGTCATCAGCATATTGATGGCACTCGACTCCAAAACTCTTGATGATTTTATTAAGCAGATTATGTTAATCTGCTAATCAACTGCTAAAGATGGGGTGGGGATTCTACCCTTCCACACGACCTTATTAGCAGTGATGTAGACTCGAGTCAATTGAATCAGACTCCAGTTGGACTTAAGTCACTTCAGTGACTTGACTGGGACTTGACTTGGCAATGAAGGACACACTGGCCTGACTTGATTTGACTCGAGACTTGTATGTTGTTAATGACTGACTTGCTGCCCTTACTTCAGTAACATAACACATTCATCCAAAATCCTTACAACTTTGAACAATGCTTCCATTCCTTTTTGCCTACTGGTCACGAGATGATCTGTCTCAAGCCCAAAGCCTGGGCGCATTTCTTGCAGGGGAACAGCAAATGGGTTAGGAAATGGGCTTGAGGCAAGGTTGAGGTCTGCTCAGCAGCCTGTCCACACTGCATATCAAAGAAGTCTTCTAAACCTTTTCCTAAGAGCAGAAGGGAAGACTTGCCCCCAAGAGTGCAGGGCATGTTTTTCAGAGGAGAACAACAAATGTTTTAGGCAATGGGCTTGAGGAGGAAAGATCCTTCCTTCTAAAGCCTTTGAAGCTTCAGTAATGGGGGTGGGGTAAGAAAGATCCTATTCCCCACTTTCAAAAAAGCCTCCAGCTTCAGAAATGGGACATAAGATGGATCCTATTCCCCACTTCCAAAGCTGCAGACTCTTTTATGCTCGTTGACACAAATGCTTCCAGCTTGGGGAAGGGGGAGTAAGAGAGTTCCTATTCTCCATTTCCAAAGCTGCAGATGGCAAAATTGCAAATATGGACAGACAACTCTGCTTAAATTGTTAAAACTAACTTTATTTGACTTTGTCCAGAAATTCTGGAATATAGGTTGGGGTATAAAGTTGTCTTCCAGATTTGAGACTTGACTTGAAAGTATCTTCAAGGACTTGAGACTTGAAGGTAGAGACTTGAGACTTGGAGTAAAAGACTTAAATACATCACTGCTTACAAGGTGGCATTCCTTCCTCCACTGTGCGTCTTACTCCCATTTTTTTTAAAAAAACCTCCACCATGTTTTTACTCCCCTGGCTGTATTAGGCACAGGACAGGCCCCTTTTAAAATCAGAAATTAAACAAGATATCAACTGTGGAGCTGGGTACAGTTTCCAGCTCTCAGAGCCTAGACTCTCTTCCCTTGTTTTCAAAGCAAGTGGGAAGAATCTCAGGGAGGAAGCACTGCCTTGAAAAGTATGTGATATGTGTGTTTTCTTAATTGCATTATCTTGGTGTTTTCAAAATCTGAATGGTATATTCTGTATCATTGCGGTAGATGCTTAATGTCTCATACTTAATGATATCACCGGGGGCTGCCCCTTGTAACATCAATTATGTGCCATCGGCAGAGTCCAATATCCTGTCACATTACAAGGGGTCAGCCCTACAACTCAGATTTTGGTCCTAAAATCTTTGGACTTGGCATCCCTAAGGACGAAGATCCTTGGAAGCCTAGAAATGGCCTTGAGGGCTTTATGTGGTCTGCCACTTGCACTTTGCCCCCCACTGCTCTGATATAGATAGTGAACAGTATGTGTATGAAAGAAATTAAGGCAGAAAGAGGCAGAGAGGGACTATATTCCTGGAGTCAGGTATAGGTGTTTGTATAGGCACAAAAGTGAATTACAATTACAGCACTTCTGTTTAAGTGCTTCTTAGAAAAACAGGTAAGACCCTCATTAATGCTCTGCCACTGAATGAAAGTCATAGTAAAAGTGTATTTATATGGCTGCTGCAACAGAAAGAGTGTGGGCCTGAAATTAAATTGTCTCCTTCAAAGGAAAAATGCTGTAGGCCCTTTGCTACAAATTTCATGCCTGGGCTTTTAGTATTTCTTTTTTTAAAGAAAGAAGTCATTCTAAAAACTCCTTTCACATGTTTGGTACAGCAGCGGTGATCAGAAATCCTTTTATTCCCCTTTCATGACAAGAAATTGACCAGAGGGAGTGGGAGGTATCCCCATCAGTTTTGCAGTTCAGTTGGTAGGGCCATCTGGAAGCTAGCCAAGGGGCCTGGGTCCTATCCTCTGATAACTCATCAATTTCTTTCTCACCAAAAACATCTGGTTTGGAATGCTGAGTTATGAGCTAATATTAAACACAAACGTTTATAGCATCACATATATAATATTGTTGATTAGACGCATCAAGTAAAGTAATTGAGCAGTGGGGACCTGGGGGTAAGCAGCTGGTAGAGCATCTGGAAAGGAGCCAAGAGGCCTGGCTTTAATTCCCAGGTCATCCATATTCCTTCACACCAGAAACATCTGGATTTTGACGCAATGGACTGTTGTACCACAGAAAACCACTTCTGAGATTCCAAACGTGTTGTTGTGGGAGATCACAGCCAAAAATTCTGAAAGTGCTTCCATTTGCAAGAGCTGTATTAAAAGCACCACACTTGGAGGCCCAGTTCAGACAGAATCTTCCCCAGAGCTCATGATTTAGATGTAATTCCTCATTATTTAACAAAATATTACCATATGTAAATATGAATGAAAAATACGTAAGGTGACATTCCCCTTAATAAGAGGAACTTTGGGACAGATCTAGACTTAAATGTTGCTGGGTGGTCACTTACCTGTTATTATCTGTTCCCATCATGACTAACTTTCTTCTCTGATTTCAGTGAGTCTGCTCTAAGCATAACTGTGCCTGGATCCAACCTGTTGTCTGGATCATGGATTGTTAACTGGATTCCTAAAGTTGTTTTGTCCTAGAATTCTCAGTAACCTTCTTTAGCATAATCAGTGGGAAGAGCTTTATAAGAGATGAAGTCTAAAAGGCTATGGACAGCAACAATCGCTCTCTCCTAGTCTAGACTCCATAAATGAAGCAACATGATCATCTGTAATGCCGTGATAATGCAACACTAACAAAACTTGTGTTGCCATGCTGTGGGAACACATGGAGGCAAACATTGTGGGATTTTTAGGAACGTGGAAGCAGCTTTTTCTTTACAGTTTTCGATGATCTGTTTCCTTTTTGGCCTTTGTAGGCAAAGGCAGAAGCCTACCCTGGGAGAGGAATGCTTTTCTGTCAGCAAAAGCACTGTTCTTGTCCTATAGAACAGGAAACTGTCTGGGACATGTTTATCTCATCTGGATCCAGGGCTCTTTTATAGCCATGAACTTTTGTCAACACTTGATTACCACTGACAGTGATGTTGTGGCAAAATTTGAAGTGTAGACATTCATCATAACAATCCATATAGTCACATGCCAAAGAGAGTCGAAAACCACAGCCATTGGTGTTGATTCATGTCTTTTTGTGCATGCACGCAGTGACATGGAAACACAGATATGCATCAGCAGTACAAAGCAATAAAAAGCATAATGCCTAGTTCATTAAGATCAGCTATCAAAATACTGAGAATGCTGGACTATCAAAAGTAAAGGATGGCATGTTGGATGTTGGTTGGATATTTCCAATTGAGCAAGAAAGAAAAAGAGGCTGGCATCCTGTTGGTGACATATGGAGGTGTACGTTGTACTATGTGAGCAGAGTGACTTTTCTGGATAATACAAAACAGTCATATCCAACTGGTGATGTGGACTGCATGTGTAGGATTGTAAGTGTAGGACTGTAGCACATTAAAGTGAATGTGCATTGCCTCTATGCTTTGCTACTATACACTATGCGTAATGTGTTGTTGACTATGCACATTGACCAGTCATCTGCATGCACTATGTTGGTATTCAGTATAGAGTTTGCATAATATAACTCTGTCAGAGGATATTTATACAATACTGAAATGATGTAGGGTCTTAGCCAGTGGTTCTTCCAGAAGAATAAGCTCACCAACTCAAGATGCTCCAGGGGTATCTTTTCTGAGCACCAGGAAAAGACTTTTTATTTCAAAATCAACAAACCATGTCTAGTAGTTCCAGCAGCAGCAGACCTTTTGTACAACTAACAGTTCTCAGCTGGCCATTCAAATCATTCCAGAATGCTTTGTGGTACAAGAAGGACAGCTAACAACACTGTATTATTACTGAAACAATCCACCCATGGAGATGAAGGTAAAGGCTGTTTGGGCACATGTTTGAGTTGGGGGGCAAGAGAAAAGTCTGTGCAAGTATGTGTCTATACGTACGTTGCCCGTGGGGCCACAGCCTGTCTCTGTATGCAGCAAAAATGTTGCCAGTTTTGTGTCTGTGCATATAGCATACACCAGGGACCCTTTCACACTACACAGTGCTATTACTGTGATTAAGCCTGCATCCTATGGAATCCTGAGCTTTATAGTTTAGTTAGAGGTACAAAAGACTCTCTGGAAAAGAATTCTAAGTGTCCCTCCCTCAACTTCAAATTCTAGGATTTCATAGGAAATTGCCATTGAGGTTAATGTGATATTATAGTACTGTAATTGCACAGTGTGAAAGGGTCCCTATTATAGGATTTCTTAACAGTAGGGCTGCCTTGTATTCACTCTAACTTCACAGAAAGGTTTTATGTCAATCATCCACATAGCTTACTTGCTAGTCTTTCACTACCACTACCCATATTTATCTGGACCAAAAAAATTAACAAGACTATTCATCAGTAACACTGTTGTCATATTTGAGATGCTGAGACCTTCGTTCCCTAGCACTTTTTGGGTGCCCATTAGTCCAAAAAAGTTTAACAGATCTCTGATTCCCAAAGAGCTGACTATTAAAAAATACAGTATTCGTTCACTGTATGTATTTTCCCCACTGGGTGTCAGTAGAGATTCACTTTTACACCTCCTGCAGGGGAAGGATGCAGAGCAGGGATGGAAGGAGAGCTGCTGCCTTAGTGGCCCACAGAAGATCGCATGGCTTCTCTTCAATATGAAAGATGCACTGCTGCTGCTGCTGCTGGTTGTAATGGATTTGTGGTTTTTGCAGTAGCTGTATGGCTTAGCTTGCCAGGAAAAAATAATCACCCTCTCAGATTTTCCAGCATGTTCATAAATAGTGAGCTGGGTAGGCAAAAGCTTGGAAAAGTTATTTATTTATTTACTTACTTACTTATTTACTTACTTACTGTGGGGTGGAGGGAGACTCCCAGAGTTCCCTAGCTCAACATGTCCACAATTATAATAAAAAAAACAAGTTTTTTTTTGGGGGGGGGGTTGGCCAAGAACTAATTTTTCCAAGCTTGTTTATGGTGGTGAGGAATGGTAAACTTTATAAATAAAAGGTATGCATATTCAGTTCCTGCCTGTGTATCCTTTTTACATATAGTTGAAGTCACAATCATCGTCCACATTTCAATTGGATTGTAGTTTTTAATGATCAAATAGATCTCATCAATTTGAACTGAGTTGCAAAATCCGGCTGCATTGTAGGGATGGGAAAATCTCCCTCTTCAAAAACTAAGTCTTTCCATCTTGAATATGAAGAAATTTGAGACTTCTGCTAATTTCTTTAGAAACTGGTCAGTTGCAATCAGTTCAGCTATCTCTGGTGTGAAGTGAACTATGTTCTACCTGACTACAGCTGTTAAATGTGAGGAAAGTCTCAGAAGATAGAGATGGCAGTTCTAATTCAACATAGCTGGGTATTTAGAGATTCAAACCAACGTGACTTTGTCTTAAACATTCATACTCCAGGGTCTGGATGGACAAATTTCTCCATTCAGTTTCTCCCATATTTCAGTTTTTAAAAATTTAACTGCTTATCGTCACCTTTATTATTTTTGTAAGAATTTTTGTGAATTTTCATTGAATCCCTATCCATATAAACTGAATTGAAATTTTCACCCTTTCGTGTAAATGTTCAGGTCTGCTTCAGGATTAAGCATGTTTCTAAAGGAGTGGACATATTTAGTGTCATTTTGTTGTAGATAATCAGGTACAGTTGATTTGTGTTCATTTGCTCAGAACACAACAATATATGGGGTCTCCAAATCTTAAAGTTTGGCCTGAATCTCAGGACTAGGTCCCTATCCCCAAGGCAAGAGGATGAATCTCAAGGCAAGTATGCTGCCTTGAAACTCATATATATATATATATATATATATATATATATATATATATATCTATCTGAGTAGCTCACACGCAGTTTTCAAAGTGTGTGTGTGTGTGTATACACACACACATATACACACTTTGAAAACTGTGTGCTGCAGCTACAGGCTGCTCCAGAATGGCTGCTGTAGACCGTCCCCTCAAAGTTTCTCAATCTGAACGTGAAACCTCCCAGTGTTCACTGCAAACACTGGGCTTTCCCTGATCCCCATCTGTGCTCCATGTAAGGACTTCCTCCTGTCCCCCTTGTGTGACACCAACTGTGAGGTCAATCTAAATGCCCTCAAGGTTCATATGAAGATTTATACTACTTTTGTCTCCAACAGTATACCACCCTTCAATCCTGTCAGCACAGATATCTTGTCTAAAACTTAGCTCTCAGAATGATAGCCATTCCAGGAACCAAAAGTATATAAAAACAAACACAAAACTTTATTTATGAAAGTTAAACATAAAACAGCAGATCATTTATATATAACATTTGAAATCCATTCATTCATTCATTCATTCATTCATTCATTCATTCATTCATTACATTTATATGCCATCTTTCACCCAGAATGGGAACCAAGGCAGCTTCCAAAAAAAAAGTTAAAAATATAAAAACAATTGAAACAAAAGCATTAAAAACATATAACATTATGAAAACCTACAATAATTTTTAAGAACAGCTTGATAAATATTATATATATATATATAAAGCTCCCCTGCTCACACATTAAAAACTTGCTTGAAAATAAATGTTATACACAATTATATATAAGATTTTTCTTTTCAGTTCACCTCCCTGAAATCCCTGAGCTAGAAATGGTAGAAACTGAGCCCTATGCAAACAAAGCATGTCCTCTGCTAGTGAACTATGACTGTTCCCTCTCATTCATCAGGCCAGAAGCTCCTCAAGCCCTGAGAATTCAGTGCCAAAACCTGAGAGCTAAGGACAATCCCTGTGATATCATTAAGCATGATATATTAAGTACCTATCACAGTTGCTCATTCAAATAAAAAACAAAAAGGCTGGCATGAGACTATAAGCTGGACTTATGACCTTGTAACTTTTAGGATTCTGAATATGACCCCCAAATCTTACCATTTCAGCTAGGCGGTGCCCCACAGAAGATTTTCTGAGGAGCTGCAGAGGGGGGCACTGACTAATGATGGCTGCAGTTCTCTCCTGGTCACAGGATGCCTTGGGAGTAGCATGTGATGTCACAGGTATATAAAAATATTGCTTGTTTTATCCTCTGAGTACGAGTTAAGTAATTGTGGTGTTACTCCAGCTATGGCACTGTTGGTGAGGACCCCAGATATCATTTTGATATCAAACAATTCGGCCTTTGCTTGACCTTTCTCCAGCCACCTCACTCCATATGTTTGTGAGGTTCTCCGGACAAGCACGGACAGGGTGCAGCCACTAATGGTTTTACATTCCAGACCCTATTGAGGCCAGCAACTCAAGCCTCGCTCGTAGCTTCAGGGAACTTCCCACTGCAAACCGTACAATAGCTGCACAGCTCTCAGCCAAACCAGTCCTTTTAGACAGGACATTTACATACTGGCTAAACTATTGTCATCGAGCGTTAAGCTCATCATGCAAACTTGACCTTTCCAAATCCTTTGTCCAGCCCTAAATTCCCTTTGTTCTCACCTGGCATGCCATGGCCGGTAGGCACAAACTCCCCTATAAAAACCTCTCATTTCCAAACGGTCTTCGGATCACTTTGGACTTCCATTCCAACTTGCTGCTGGTTTGTCTAAGGAGCTCCCCTCAGCCAGCCCTGCTGAGCTTTCAGCCCCAGAACCCCATCTTTATCTCCAGGACAACGAGACCAGGTGTCGTATTACCCATCCCTAAGCTCTCTCTTATTTCTGCTTCCAAGTTAGATAGTGTGTGTGTTGTTTCATTTGCTGCTTATCTTTCAATAAAACTGTTATTTTTGTTACTCTTAAACTTGCCTGCCTGCTCTCTGACCTGAAGCCATAGACATAGGGTTAAAGATCCTTGCTAAAGTTACCCTGCCTCTCGTTTAGCTGAGAGAGTGCTCAAGCTAAATTCCCCCAACTTGTGTTTTTATTTGGTTATTTGGGCGCCCCTCCCGGGACCCCCAACATGCAGGGTAACAGTGGGAGGGCGGCAGAGAAGGCAGTGTTGAAGTGGATGCGGATTAGTGGAATGTTTGAGGAGATTTGCATGGGACAGCTGATGAATGGAAGTAAGGCCATTTCTGCTCTACCCTGTTCTAGTGCTATTATTCCACTTTCAACATCCTACAGAATCCTGGAGTTTGCAATTTAGGGAGGAGTATTTAGAATTCTCAGCCCGGAAGCTCTTTGGCCTCAGTAAACTACAGACCCCACAATTCCACTGGATGTTGAAAGTGGAATAATAACACTATAACAGTGTAGTGTGGAAATGGCCTAAAAGTTTGAGGAAAGTTTTTAGCTGGGGCTTTGAGAAAAGTATACTTGGAAAATGTGTCTGAGAGAGTTTGATATAGACTAGTGTTGGAGTGAGACAAAGGAGTTTGAGATGTGTGATTGATAAGTGTCTGATTTAGCTTGAGAGAAGAAAGTGTTTCAAAAACATTTCTTGTGTACAATCTTGTATACCAGACTTACCGCAATTATTGAAGCTGTTGGAGAGGGAATGTGTGACAAGTATCTGTCATCTGAGGACAGTATTCTCAGGGACCAGTCCTTCAAGAAAATAGAAATAGAAAGAAAAGGGAGGACAACCATTTAAATGGACACTACAGCTGAGATCCCATATCAGAGCCACAAAGTCATGGCTATGATTGGGCTCCAAATCTTACTGCCAAAACTTACTTTGAAGTCCAGTTAGTTGTACTGAGGCACAGAGTTCTGGTGAGCTGGGTGCTCAAGGATAATGTGCCCAGCCCCCTCCTACCAGTGAGGTGCAGACACAACTCTTCTGTGTACTGCTGACTGCTGGTGAGAGCGGGCTGGACATTTCATCCATTGGTGCCCTGCGCACCAGTGCCACAAAACCCCTTCCTTTGGCACAGCTGACTCGATTTTAAGGTGGGTTTCAGGGGCTTTTACAATCATGGCAATGGTAGCACAATTGTAAATGTGAATAGGAAACAGCTATGAGTAGGAAGCAGTTGTGTGCCTAGCTTTCCACATCATAAATAACAGCATGCCAGTTTACTATTTGAAAAGTACTGTCCCATTAAAAACTGTGTATGTTAATGTATTTCATATAAATCTCACACATTCCCAAACCAGGAGACCAACATTCATTAAAATTCTTCAGGTCTGCCTGAAGACCAATATTCATTAAAATTCTTCAGGTCTGCCTACATTGCTTCTCTAGGAAGCTGATTTCAATGGTATATCCTTAAATTTCTCCCCAGTAGGTCTTAAAAGCCTTTAGCTTTGGCTGGATTGATAATTTTAAACCACAATCCTGTATATACTTACAGTGTTTGGCAGTAAGTAGCATTGATTTTAATCATGAGTGCCTGTTTGTAGCAGTCTTTTATGCTATAGTAACATACTCCAGCAATAGGCTGCTTATAGTTTTATTCAGCTGCTTGGAGCAAAGTATTATTTGTCTGTGAAACTTGCCAGCAGTATTTGTTAAACAAAGAAATGCATAAACGCTAATGATGAGCTCTTAGGAATTCATTTTCTTGCCATGCCATATCTACTGATGGGACAAATCTTGAGGATTGGTTAGGAATGGAGTGTAATTTAGGCATTGAACTGGTTATGTTAGTTTGATGTACTTTGGATCAGAGAAGAGCTGTTTAATTCCCTTGACACAAGCTCTTTCTCCATTTTCCTGTTTTCTTTACTTACTTGGGTATTGACTTGGGGCTGTTCAACACTGTGCACACCTTTTCATGGAGCTGGGGTGCGGGAATCGCGTGAGAAGCCTCCAGCGAAAGGCTGTCATGTCCTGGTTACTTCAGCTCCGTAGCTGCTGCCTGCTCACGCGAGACCCCTGCCTCTTCCTTCTGCAGTGCAGCCTGGGAGTTTCCCAGGCAGCGCTGGGGCAGGAAGCGTGAGCGCCGCAGCTCTGGAGCTCTGCACACATGGCAAGTGTGTACGAGGCCCTGGAGCGATGAGTGATTGCACACCATTTTTCAGCTCAAAGCTGAAAATGAAAACGTGCACAAGCGGCACCTGCCAGACCCTGGAGCATCGCGTGATTTTGAGTGCGTCATGTGGACCGCTCCTCACATTGCGTGATGCTTGACGGGCCCTTTCGCATGGCAAATCCTGTGCGAAAAGGGCCTATGACAGGTTTTAGCAGACACTATTCAACTAGATTCTAGTGGGCACTGCTGTAGATGTGAACGGCAGTGTCCGGTATCGCTAGGAATCATAGGAAATATAGTTCCTATGGTGCCCAATATCCCTAAAAGCTGCTGTTATGTTAGGATCCAAATAAATTGGGAAAGAAAATGCGTGCCTGGGGACTCTTTAGACTGCACAGTTGTAGCACCATGATGTCGCTTTAACTGCCCTGGATGTATCCCATGGATTCTGGGATTTGTAGTATGGTCATAGGTACCAAAGGAGCGCTTTGGCTGAGAATTTTGATTGTCTTTCCTTCAACTGCCATTCCTAGGATCCCATAGAATGCAGCCGTGGCTGTTCAAATAGAATCATAGTGCTATAACGTCAGGGATTCCAGGCAGGGAACCCTGGGAAAATGATCAGCCCACTGCAAAGATGTTGCATCAGGCCCCAGCTGTGGGTAATTGCAAGGTTGCATAAGAAACTGGGGTCGTGTGCAGATGGTAGAGGGAGGTGTGCAAACCCTTACCTGATTGGTTGTAGATAGGTTGTAGATATGTATATAAGAAAGCAACGCCAGTATGTATTTGTCTGTTGACCAAACCTGGTGCAAGCTCTTATCAGTCTACTCTATGTTTTGTATATAACAGACCTTGATGTAAGATAAAGTGCCTCCTGTTTTGGAAGAAACTCCTCCGTGTGTGAGTATCCTTATTGGGGAACAAGGTTGCTGCTGTTGCCTTGCTGTGCTCTGGTTTTTCTGCTGTGTTTCCGTGGGGCTGAAACTCCTATCATCCCCCAACATATAATTGTTGTTTGTGTCAACAAGTCCTGGAAAGTGTTACATTGAACTCCTATGGTACTGTATAGCTGTAGCAGCTATACTGCAAGCAGTTTCAGGCCTGGATTATGCTGCCAAAAGTCTGGCTGATGTTCAGCGGCATAATCTGTTTCTTGTGAATTATTTTTAGTGTGGACTCCACCCAGCACTATTCAGAGCCAGGGACTAGGTTGCCAGCTTTGAAAATAGATATAGCCCCATGCCAAAGTGAAGCAATTGGTTTTAGAGGAAACCAGATCAGCCCAATATAAACTTACTACAAAAATGAATATATTTTTTCCACAAAATTCAGTGCTCCTTATAAAAATGTGCAGAATCTAGTTAAAATTCCACTATGGGACAGTTAAGATTAATAATACATTCATAATATATTCTGCTTAATACATTCTGTCCCCCCACCCCCCCAAAGAAAGAATGAGAATAAGACAGTCCCTCCATTATCTGGGGTGTGGTGGGTGGTGGGGAGAGAAAACACACAGGGAAAGAGGCATGGTGAGAATGAGAGGGCTGGTATGCTGGTGGAGCAGTTAACAAATGGTAGTATATTCTCTTAACCAAAGGTCAGGGCAGAAGGCCAGGCTCTCAGCATTCATATCAAAGCCAGCCAGTCCAGGGGTTCCATATATCCTGCCAGTTGCAAGGCCCAAGGGCTCACATCCTTATTTCTAAGGCTCTATATTCTTTGCTTCCCTTTTGATTTCCTTTTGTGCCTGAAGAGAGATCTCTGAGGCCTAACTGTGCACTATGGGAGAGTGGGATAGGTCTTAGGCCATTTCCCTACCTTACCTGATCCTGTTGTCTTCCCGTTGTGATCCTGGCAGCACCTTTGCTGGGAAGGGAATGTGACAGGAATGCTCCCCTCTGCACCTGACTGGCTCCTTGTGGAAGAGAGTGAGAATGACATGCTTCTGCCTTCTGCAGCACATCTGGGCTCTTTCCTATGGAGCGCTAGGGAAGGAAGCATGTCCATCATGCTTCCTGCCCTTCCACGTGGCCAGGAAGGACTGGAGTGTTGCACGACTGCAGACACTTAATGGATTTGTGCCGTTAAATGAATATCTCATGATCATGATGGTTGGGGGGCGGAATGGCAATGGGGCTGTGACGATGCAAGAACATGACCTGCAGACCACTGCCATCCCATCCTCATAGCTGGATTGCAACACTATGCAGAAATGGCCTCAGACTGTAATATTATTGGCTTAATTACAATGATAGTGATTTCTGTATATTGTCTTTCTGAACCAAGCATACCAAGAATTTGCATTGAACTAGAATAGAGTCTCACAGGATGTACACATCCAGGCCCTCTCCCACAATCACCAAACAGTATGGAGACCGAATTCATTTCACTACAGACTATTTAAAATGGGACTGTCACCTGACAAGGGATTGGCCCATTTCCCTCCATATAAACCTATACCCCCCAACTGTCCTGATTCAGAAGGACTATCTCTTTTTCATCACCTTCTAAAATGTCCCAGTTTCTCTTTTCTTCTTCCACCTTCCCTCTTTCTCCTTAGCTTAGTTCAATTGCTGCAAAATGAGTTCAAAGTGCAAAAGTAGTTTGCACTCAGTTCACTCAGCTATGGGGAGAGGAGAGCTTAGTTAAAAGTTAATGGCTGCAGCCTCTCCTAGCTTAGGTGCACTTCCTCATTAATAACCTTTGCCATCTTGATCACACTCTGATGTTGCTTGGCTACATGGATCCCAGTTTTCATCTGTGAAGCATTGGAGGGTATACAAAGCTGGTCAACTCTTTGTTCCAAGGAGACTCTTTCTTAACAATATTAGCATTGTGTAAATCAACATCTTTAAAAAAGAAAACAAGAAGGAAGACAACATTTTAAAGTGTCTACTTTAGTTTTTGGCCCTTCATGTGCATTCCCTAACAAGCATGTTGCAAAGTGCCCAGACTTTTATTAATAAGGGCTCTTATTTTGAACTTTCACAGCTAGCTGACAGATTGATGTAGGAAATTAAACTACTATAGTATGTCAGCGTGACTCTGAAGGTGGCTGCTAATAATGCCACTGAAACTTTGCAATTACCCTAGTGGACAGCAGAACAATTGTGGGAGGGAACAAGGGAGACCAAGAGCAAAAGAAGTGCACCAAGTGGGGAATTAGTGCCTTTATAAAGGGCTATCTGTCTTTAGTGTTATTGACGCCTGTGGAGGATTCTGCAGAAACAAAATAGGAAAAGGCAGTTTTAACATGGAGCTAAAAAGGAGGGCAGGCATAGCAGGGTATCAGAGAAGGAGCTAAAACAGTAGAGAAACAGCTATATACACTCATTCATTTTTTGGATTAAAATATTTGCATCCCACCTTCCATTTAGACAAATGTACGCAAATCATGTGAAATCCTCAAAAAATAAAAGACAAATATGAAAGTGGGAGGAAAAAAAATCCCAAAGTTGAGTCCTGAACAAGAATAAGTAAATAAATAAACAGATAGATAGATAGACAGCTAGATATATATAGATAGATAGGTAAGCATAAAGCAACATCAGCATATGTGCAGTTGGTTTATTCTCAAATTTCTTCTGAAATGATGACTCCCTCAACTAATCTACAGATTGCATATTAAGGTGTGCACAAAATACATGATGTATTGGGTATTCAATATATCAAGAGTTCCCAAACAGAAATACATAAGGATATGTGACACAAACTAGATAAATTTTAGGGCTTTTAGGAATGATACACACACAAGAGCATTTCTCAGGCAAGGCTAACTAAAATGTAATCCTCCTGTTCAAATTTATGTGGGGTTAAGTAATTGATACTTTGAAAATTCTGTCTCTGATCCAACAAAACACTACCTTTGTTCCTATGTTTTCTTATGTGACACATTTTTTCCCCTCAGAGATTTTCTCAAAATATGTGAATATTAGAAATCATTTTATGGTAATTGTTTTCTTCCCCCACCCCTAAAAGAGTTCCTTGTAAATTGGCACTAACTGGACCAAATTGTTCTAGAGTAGGACATCCAGGACTTTTTGACTCACATTAGATTTCTGTCTAATGAACATCCTTGTGACTCCTTTGTAAATGTATCTTAGGGCCCTAGGGTTTTCTGGTGAGAATTAGCAGGGCAATGGGGACTGCCCCTGAGAGTTAAAGTGCAGTATATTTATTTCATATAGAAATAAGCATTCTTTCCTCTTTCCCATCTGATGCTTTGATTGGAATGAGTTTTTATCTGATGACACTTAAAGCTTTAAATATAACTATATTCGTATTTCATTGTTAGTCACCTTGAGCACTAGAGGCAAGCAAGTGATGGGATACACATTTTAAATGAATCAATGGATGAGTTCCCCTATTCTAAAAGACATTCATGGGGGAGAAGAAGGCCAATGACGCATACATGGTATAAAAGCCTGAAAAGTTAATTTACAAAAGTCTAGTGCATACAGTTGTTTTTCTGTACAAAGACTGATCATTTTCTAGAAACTCCTGTATGCTCTTGTTTGCATAAAGACTGCATATAATTCCCCCCCTCCATACTGGGATTACCTGCTTGCCTGTCTGGTTTATGTTTTCCATACTTCTGCCAATGGGGAGAGGTGCATTTTGACAGCAAACAAACCATTAGCTGGCAGTTCCTTGCAGAAGCCCAGTTCCCCTTGAAAGTTGAGCCCCGCCAGTAACAAGCCAGGGGACCTAGAAGCCCTTCCTGTTTAACCCTGCATGGCCTTTATCAGCAGAGGTAATTCAGCACCAGCCGAAGGGAAGTTTGAAGGAGTAGCAGAGCTGCCACAACTGAACATCTGTTGATAGTATGGTCTGTGTCACAACAACTCCAACTTTAATAAGATAATGAAAGTCATATCCAGGTAATTGTATAATATATAGGCTCAGCACTGTAACATCAGTTGCCTCAATGTGATACAAATTGGATGCAGAAACATAGCCTTTTTGGCTGCAGCTTATTCACGGATTATTATTTTCATAAAAGTTATTTATAAATGTAGCCCCAGCTTCATCTGCTACTCTGGTTGCTAAAGGGTCTTTTACCTTGCTACTTATTAAAAATAAATCCTTTAAATTTTTAATTTGTCCACTTGGTAATTGGTACCTTGGTTTTTAACTCATAAAGCCATACTAAGGTTATGGAGAGTTGAGATCACTGATCATTCTTTTAAAACTGAGGAGTATGAAGTTTGAAGTACAATGGAGGGGCCTCCAGTTTCATTTTATGGAGCAAGCTTGCCGAGAAAGAAAGAAAAAAAGAACTATAAAGTGTGGCTGCAGTCAAGCTCAGAGCAAATTCAAGAATGCCGATCTATTGACTTCAAATAATTCTAAGGGCTTTGAAAATTTTGAATTGTTCCCATGTGTTGATTTGCAATGTGCTAATTTGTGAATTTTTGCAGAACTTTGATGGCTGTGAAGCAAAGTAGGATGGACATCAGAGAATATACTCAGTTTTTGGGCTATGGATTTAATCCATGAAGTATGATCCTAGTCCAAATGAACTTGCATGTAGCAGCAAAGCCTGGAGGCACCGTCTTCTTTTCAGAATCTGCAATTCCTCTAAATAGTTGTTTGATGTGGAAGAGGAGGGGGAAGGTGAAAGTTTGGTGACTAAATCCAGCCAAAACTACTCCCTTCCAAAACACAGTTTGGTAGAACCAGAGAATTTATTTTACAGAACTATGGACTGTGTCCAGTTAGCCAATGAATAACTTCTGCTCAGGGAAGGGGAATTTTTTCCCCCCATAGCCACCTGTCTGCCAGTAAAATATGTTCTGGAAAGTTGGGGGGCAGATTGGGACCCTTTCACACTGCACAATTATAGCATTATGATTCCACCTTAACTGACAAAGCTTCATCCTGTGGAATCCTGGGGTTTGTACTTTGGTCAGAAACACCAGAGGAGCTCCCTGGCTGAGAATGCTAATGGTCTCTCCCTCCACTGCCAATACCAGGATTCCATAAGACAGAACCATGGCAGATAAAGTGGAATGTATCAATATATATCAATATCAATATGCATCAATAATATTAATATAATTAAAAACACATCTATTAAAATGGGGAAAAACTCACAGATAATGCAACACATTATTAATGGCCATCCCCTATGGGCAATCAGTCTTCAAAGGCCTGCTAAAACAAATATGCCTTCACTTGCCCACAGAACAATAGCAGTTGAGTTCAACTCAATCAGGTTTTTAAAGAAGAAAACTGGAAACCAATTTCTTCTTCCTTATTTTTCCATATGGATATGTTCCTTCTACTGAAATGAATGGGGAATGTTGGGCATCAAGAACTTTGGTTTAAATAAAATGGTAACAAGGAATTCCATTGTGATTTAATTGTGATTGCCATTATTATGGATGTTTGGACTGAAAATATTCCTGTGCATACATATATATATATAGAAAGGTACAAAAAGTCCTAGTGCACCATTGATCTCCGATAATGAAAGACATAATGCACGGGTAACTTCACGGCTTGATTTCTGCAATGCACTCTACATACGGCTACCCATGTGCTCAGTCTGGAAACTTCAATTAGTTCAGAATATGGCAGCCAGGTTGGTCACTGGTAGACCTAAAACTGACCACATAACACCAATTCTGAAGTCTTTACATTGGCTGCCTATTAGTTTCCAGGCACAGTACAAGGTGTTGGTTATTACCTTTAAAGCCCTTCATGGCTTGGGGCCAGCCTACCTGCAGGATCGCCTTCTCCCATATAATCCACCCCGCACATTAAGGTCCTCTGGGAGGAATTTACTGCAGCCAGTCAGGACTTGGTTGGCTGCGGTTACCCAGAGGACCTTCTCTTCTATCGCTCCCAAGTTATGGAATGGTCTGCCGGAGGAGACCCGGCATATTATCAGTCTTGACTGCTTTAAAAAAGCAGTCAAGACTGACCTCTTCCGACAGGCCTTCCAAGACTAGTACTTCCACCACCTCCCACCAACTGTCTTGCTGTTCTTTTAATAGTCAGTTGATTGTTGTTAATTGTTAATTGCGTGTTTTAGGAGGTTGGTTTTAGATGGGTTGGTGGGTGGGGAGGATTGGGTATGTTTTTAATGTTTTTAATGTAATTAATGTATTATTGTTCGCCGCCTCAATCCATGGGGAGAGGCGGGATAGAAATAAATTTTATTATTATTATTAATGTGTTTAAGGGAGACTTTGTTGTGGATCTTAGAGATTGAGAGACTTTTTCATCAGGTAGTCTGTATGACATTAATAACACAGTTTATTTTTTTTCTATCACCACCATACAGAAAATGTATCACAACTGTATGAATGCAATATTTCTCCCGATAGGATCATACAAATGAGGTCTGTGCCCTAGAAAGGGACTTTAGGAAAATTTGTATAGGAACTGACATTTATAAATCTGGCATGCTGAATTCCAAAAATAGTGGGACTATTGAAATGTCCTGTTTCTTGCAAAATATAATTGCACTTTGAGATTGCCTACAAGTTAAATGAAGACTGGCAGTTCTTTTGGATATTATAGATACCTGTAATTGTGGGTATGACACTGTCAAGACAATAAAACTAAGGGCATTGTATTATTCACTAACCTATGAGTGCATAAGTTTCAGCATTAAACATGAAAATGAAATAAGATCTTCATGAGACCAATAAAATTTTATTTTATTTTGCTAAGCATGTGATACCCTAATATTATCCTATTATCCTATTTATTGTATAATAATATGCTAGCAAAATAATTGAATTTTATTATCCCACCTATTGTATAAATGAAAGCCAGCATGGTGTAAGAGTGTGAGCTTTAGACTACAACTCTGGAGACCAGGGTTTGATTCCCAATCAGCCATGGAAACCCAATGGTTTCCAGCCCCAGAAAACCCTATGATAGGATCACCACAATGACATGAAAGCACACAGCAACAACAAACCTATTGTATAAGCAGATGCACACTTTGGCTAAGATCTAACATTGTCCCATATAGTGCAAGAGTTCCATAGGTGGAACTCCACTACAGCTCCCATTCATCACTCCCAGAATGCATCAGGCTGTGCCCCATTGCCAGAGACATCTTCTGATGGGCTCTGCCAGGGTCCTCCAAAGATCTCAGGGGATGATGCAATCATGATTACTTCATGGCCCGAGACTTCTGATGGACTCTGACATAGCCAGACACTTTTGATCTTTCTACTCTCCATCAGTCATGGAATGGCCATTTGGAGGGGCAATCACAGATAAACCATGAGTCTTATGGGGGCTTTGGTCATTGTGAGGGTAGAAGAGAATACCAACCTCTGAAATGACTAAAAAAACAACTGAACATATGTGGACATATGTTGTAATTATGTAATTATGGTTGCATATATTAACAGGATGCTGGCCATTATTTGTCACAGTGGCTTACTTACCCATAAAGACATAGCAATAGCATGTGTATTTCTATACTGCTGATCAGCTAAGTACTCTCTAAGCAGTTTATAGTGTGTTAGTTAATTGCCCCCAACAAGCTGGTACTCATTTTACCAACCTGCGGAAAGATGGAAGGCTGAGTCAACCTGGAGCCCAGCAGGATTGTACTCACAACCTTGTGGCTTCAGTACTGGCATTTAACCACTGTGCCACGAGGGCTTGGTACTAGGTACCTATGTTTGCCTTGGACATTGGGTAGAAAACTCTGCATGTCTATACAGTAACATATCTGTGAATGTTTAGGTTGCAGTATGATTTTGTCAAATGACGTCTGAAAATTCCTTTCTGTATACTTATGTATTGTGTATCAAAGCAGGGTCTCATATCCTATCACATTTTTTCTCAAAACCAACGTAGGGCCAGAACTGAATATCTCTTTCTTCGAGGAGGATCACGCTGCTGGTGCCATTCATGCCACTCTATAATATAACATTCTTTAGCATAGGCTCAAAGAGGATTAGCAGATTTTTATAAAGACTCCAAGACTGCTACCTGCAAAGGTGACTTTACAGGATTTACTGTATTAGAAGACCTGAGGCACTCAGGTCACACTCCAACTCACCCTTTCACTGTCATTCATGGAACTCCAGCAGAGGCCCAGGGTGGTGCAGATGTGTATGTACACATAAGGACACTGCTATTGTTTTCATCGAGAGCCAGCATGATGTAGTGGTTTGAGCTATGGAAACCCACTGAGTGACCTTGGGTGTGCCACACACTCTTGGCCCCAGAAAACCCTATGATAGGTTCACCTTAAACTCACCATAAGCTGGAAACAACTTGAAGGCACACAACAACGTTTTCACACATAAAGCTCCCTGAAGTTCTAACAGAGAACAAATGGAGATTGTAGAACAAATATTTTGCTTTATGACATGGAATAATAATAAAACAAATTGCAGTAGTACAAGAAGCATCAAGAGTAGAAAAATATGATCAAGTCCTCATGTGTATCTCATCAATCTGCTTGCCATAAACATGCAGGACCGCTTACCTCCATATCCTGCATTGTACATTTCCCTGACATCTCTCTGAATCATCTCCCCCTGCTGCTGGAGGTCAGGCAGACTCAATAATTCTTTTTGGGCATTTATTCAGGCAAGCTGAGTCCATTTAAGAATACTCATGACATCACCCATAGCTTGTGGTTCAAGCAGCATGGGCATTTAAGGCCACCAATTTAGAGAGAGATATCTTTTCTGCTCAAACTCTCAGTTGTCCCTGGGTAGCACCCTCTGTACTCAACAGATGCTATGCATGCAAGGGATCTTTACAGACATTCTGATGAATGTTCCTAGGCTGGGACATTCCTTGCATTGATGTACTGATTTTACATGAGTCAACACCTGCAAAAGGAAAGAACATGGTGCTGCCACAGACATTGGGTAAGTGGTTCTCCTATATATTATGGAGAAGAGGAGAACTGATGTTTTATCTTAATTAAAAAGCAAGAGTAATATGTAATTTAGCCCCAAATGTGGGTCCTGAGAAAGATCTGCAAACAGACAGAAAGCAAAAAAAATGATGTGTTCACCCAACTCCTGGTGTTGCATCAGAACCATTTGGGCTTTTCGAGTGTTCTTTCTAAATAACTGAAAAATAACTGAAAATATGTGTTTTCCCTCTTCAAGTGTTTGATAGGAATATTAGAAAAGGATAATGTGTTTTTCAATCCAACACATGTGGATGGCACCAAGTTGGTAGGTTGCATAATATCTTTCTTGCTCCATTGATTTTTTTTTTGAAGACATCTTTACACCAGCACTGATCTGTATCATGTGGCTATTATTTTAGCATAAGCCTATATAATAAGAGAGGCATTTGCAAATTTTAATGAGTCGTTGGGAGCTTATAATAAAGAGTGTGTGTGTGAGAGAGAGAGAAAGAGAGAGACGGGGGTGAGAGAGAGAAAGAGGCAGGTGGGTACAAAGTGAGATCTAAACTGATTGTGTGTGGGAAAGGTGTTTGTATCTGCCAGCTGGGTACTGGATGTTTCTCCAATTAAGCCAAGACCCCATCCACTCACTCTCCAGTGACTTGTCCTTCTCATGCACCATTGCAGCTGAGACCTGGACTGTCACTCATTGCTGGGTACTGTAGAAGGAGCTACTCTCAGCAGGACAACATGCTTGGCATGTCTCATAGATGACAGGCCTGTCAGACCCATGCTAGTCCCAGGGACTACAGCCTAATATATCCTGTGATGAATTGAAATGTATTCTTCTCCTTTTGTGATGATGTCAATTAATGAGATAACCCAAGCATTTGTTGCACAAACCACTCCAGCCAGAGGCCCCATCTGAGTTCCCCAAGGTCTGAAGGTAGAGCCCACACACGTCCAGAGGCGGGGACAGACATTGCCTGCTGGGGTTTGTTGAAAGCTGCACCTGCTCCCTGGTGGTGGATGGGAATAAAATCCTTTTATCCTCAGTAATTGCAAAGGAGCTTAGGCTGGGCAGGGAATCCTTGATGGGATCCTGTGGGTGTGATTGATACCTGTCAGCAGCTGGGTTGCAGTCTTTAAGATGCAGACGCCAGGGCCCAGCAATGAGGAGGAGTCAATGACAAGAGGACTGACTGGTTGCTTCTTACCTCTGGGCCACCAGGGCAGTGGCTGTCTGGGGTTCATCTCATTACAGCTTCAAGCCACTAGCCATTGCCTTTAGAAGGGTTCCGTGGTCACCAGTAGTGATGAGATTGCTTCTTAGTTTCAGATTTCCTTGTCTTCTCTCAACTCTTTCTTTGTTCATCTATAAACCTGGCAGGAGGAGAAAAAAAAGTATGTTGACCAGCCCAATTTCAATTGGCCAAACAATATCAAGCATTTTGAATACAAAATAATGATATGCTCTGTATGCTTAGTTTAATGAATGAAGACATAAAATTATGCTGAAGAGGCTTTCCTTCTTATGAGTGAAGAATAAGATAACTCTGAAAGGGAAAAAAACTATCCCTAAAATACAGTGCATGACTCCATTTTGTCTGCCAGTAGTTTCCAAGTATCAGGACAAAGTAAAAGAACAGCTTTTGCATTTTCCCCTCAATGCCTATGTCAAGGCATACTTGTCATGCTGTAGTAATGCACAATGTTTGTGCTGTCTCCAAAGCACACCTCTTTCCTTTCACACTGGCCTTCCTCTCTTATACAGGTTGCCTGAATACGAAATATCAAGAAGGCAAAAAAGAAGTAGTCCATCTCTGTGGAGAAGTCATCACAGGGCTCCATTTCCTTGATCCCAGCTGAGCCCATGGCATTTGCCAATAGGAAGTCATTGCCTCCATTGATAGTGGAAAGAAGATGCTTCCTTTTCTTTGGTCTTCCTGGCCTCTATCTCTGTTGTGCTTGCTTTGCCTCATCAGTACTGGCCGTGAAGGAATAAACTTGATTATCCTAAGGAATAACAGATAATCCCATGAAGACAGAAATATTCTTTGAGCATCTGGCAATCCAGCTTCCAAAGGAAGGGGAGAGTAGAGACTCTTCCCAGAAACCAACCTATCCATGCTTCGCCAAGGCAATTGACTTCTCAGCTGCTGACAGTCAGTTAACTGGATCTGTGGGTATCAAAAGAATCAACCTGATTATTAGAGGCAAAAAAAGTGTGAATTAAGTAACTTTAATGCTGTAACTCCAACCATAACATAAAACATTAGGAATACATAGCACTGAAGCAGCAACTTCAAAAACAAATAGCTTAAAAAATAAAAAAGTGGTGGTTACAACTCACATCCTCCCATGTAAATCTAAAATGCCTACTATAATTTGGCCAAAGATATATCAGGTACAGAAGGTTGGAATTAGCAGAAATAATACAAAGCAAAGGGGAGGAGCCTCCAGAGATAATTTTGTTTTCTAATTCATATTATTGTGTAGAATATGTGGATTTAAAACAAACTGGCATGACTTTGAAGATTTTTTAAACAATAGAATCCACAGTCCTATTTTTAATGGGTCAGCTGTCAATGGGCAATCATTTGTCAACACCAGTAAGATCAAGTGTTCATGAAACAGTCATGTTGAAATGTCCAAGTAACACTCCTACAACAATAGAAGATATTCCGCCTTCAGACTTCCTTAATGGGTTAGTCCAGGTGGTGTACAAGAACCAATGGAAAGAGAGAACAAAGTGCCCCAGTACCAGGCACACCTGTAAAATTAAGGCCAGATTTCTCCAATACAATCAGAAAAAGCAGCTCAGTTTCATCTTATTTATGTAAATAGGAAACTAGTTATAAAGTTTTTCCTTTTTTACTTGCTAGATAAATAAGCATTGCTTGTCTGCCAGTGGACATCTGTATCTCAGTTAAGTTCATCTGAAAAATAAGAGTCTCAGGTGTATGTCAAGGTTTTCTTCTGCTGTCATTCTGTGTTGGTAGAAAAATGAAAATGAGTGAGTGGTCTTTTGTGTGTATGTGTGCGCGTGCAGTTCCTAGATATGTGTAAGGAAAGGGACAAATTGAATTGAAGTTTTGAAGCAGGGATTTGACTGCAAAGCACAATCCAATGAGCTTCATTAAGGTTACACCTCATTCTTTTAATTAACTTCATGTTCTTCTCCTTGGCAAAGTAGTAATTATTTTTTAATCAGCCCATCACTGCACATTGAAGAGGAAGCCAACCTTAGCCTCATCTTACAAAGAGGTGTCTTAAGAATTAACTTAATTAGCTTGTCGTCATTCCCATAAAATATGGCTTGAATTTGGAGAAAATACCCTTCTTTGCTGTTCCAAGGTTAATTAAAAATGTAGTGCAGAAGCAGGTCAACATTGGTGAAAGCTGAGGAAGAGGCTGGGCTCTGGCCAGTTTTATGATTAATATTTTTGCAGTTCTAGAGAGAGAGAGAGAGCGGAAAGACGATGACTCATGACAGTGTCACAGTGTAAAAATCTGTGTGAAAATGTTGTGTTCATAACAATAATACATACTCTCTATAATGTCAGATTCAGCTAGGGCAGCAACAGATGTCAGCGTGAACAGTGCTTTGAAGCACAATGTATTTCCTAAAGAGAGTGTGATGGTGGGAGTAGCAGTATTAACAGCATAATGTGTTAGGTGGGTTGTTCTCTCATCTCACTTCTTTCCACATCAGCTAAATGATGAATAGCTTCATTTAAGAGTCTGGAGAAGTCTAGAAAAGATCATAGAATCACAGAAATGTAGAGTTGGAAGAGACCACAGGGGCCATCCAGTCCGACCCCCTGCTATGCAGGAACACCCTCAAAGCACTCCCAACAGATGGCCATCCAGCCTCTGCTTAAAAAACCTCCAAGGAAGGAGCCTCCACTACACACCGAGGCAGCACATTCCACTGTTCCATCAGTGGAACACTTTGGTATTTCAGATCCTCAATTTAATGGAGGGGGTGGGGAGGGATGAAGTTCTGGACTTAGGTATTGTGTAGGGCCTCTTCTTTACATAATGACCTATTTTCTTGCTCATTTTGTTGAGTAGGGTCAAAAGACTTCTGCCTCAAAGTCAGGCCTGAGTGAACCCCTCAGAGAGGTTGAGTAGGCAACAAAAGTCTTTGGTGAGGTGTTTGATCTGCGGAGCCAGTTGTTGACCTCCACTATTCTTCTCGCCCTTCATGGTAGGACATGGTCCATGAAGGGAGAGAAGAATAGTGGAGGTCAACAACTGGCTCCGCAGATGGTGCCATCAGGAGCAATTTGGGTTTTTGGATCACGGTCTCCATTTCCACGAAGATGGTCTTCTGGCAAGGGATGGCCTGCACCTAACTGTGTCGCAAAGGGGATCAGGAGGTCTTTAAACTGAGTTCGGCTGGGGAGGGAGACAGTATTATTCAGGGAAAGAATTCATTGAGTGCTGGGGAAAATAGCTTGGATAATATAGATAGAGCTTGCCAGAGACATTAAAAACAATAAAAAGGGCTTTTTTACATATGTCCACAGCAAAAAGAAAAACAAGAAAATTATAGGATCGCTGCATGGAGAAGATGGCCAATTACTAACGGGGGAAGAGAGAAGGCAGAACTACTCAACACCTTCTTTGCCTCAGTTTTCTCCCAAAAAGATAGAAGTACTCAACCTGGGGGGTGGAGAGCAGGTGAGGAGGGATGGGGAATGCAGCACACAATAGGCAGAGAAGTAGTACAGGAATATCTGGCTAAACTAGATGAATTCAAGGCTCCAGGGCCAGTCGAATTACATCCAAGGATATTAAAAGAACTAGCAGGAGTCATTTCTGAACCACTTGCAATAATCTTTGAGAACTCTTGGGGAACATGAGAAGTCCCAGCAGACTGGAGGAGGGCAAATGTCGTCCCCATCTTCAAGAAGGGAAAAAATGAAGACTCAAATAATTTTTGACTGGTTAACCTGACATCAATACCAGGAAAGATCCTAGAGCAGATCATTAAACAGTCAGTTTGTAATTACTTAGAAAGCAATGCCTTAATCACTAAAAGTCAACGTGGATTTCTCAGAAATAAGTTGTGCCTGTCAGAGTCCAACTCCTTGCCTGTGCCTCACTGCCAACAAGGGGGAGGAGGTGAGAATACTTGCTGTGTGTGTGTGGGGGGGAGGTGGCGGCGGCGGCGGCGGCAGCAGCAGCAGTGAGGAATGTCTGATACAACAACTATTAAGGAAACTGCAGAGCCGAGCCAGGTCAAAGTCCAGTCCAACAGTCTAGAAAGCAGAGGTCTGTCCAGAGGGGTCAAGGGAGCCAGAACACAAGGGTCGTGAGGCTTGCAAGTAATTTGCTACAAGCAAGAAGCAAGCCATGCTGACAGATCTAAATAGCCACAGAGACAGGTGTTACTTGTCATTGCTTCCTTAATCTAGCCAACACAGCTTCCTTCTGAGCTGCCTGTTTCAGCCTCCTTCGTAACTGGGAGCTAAGGGGCTCAGGTGACTGTAATTCTTCCAGACCGCTGCTGGTTCCTTCTCTCCCTGGAGCTGGTTGGGGCAACTCTGCCTCCGCTTGTCCTTCAACTGCTGGGAATGTTTGCAAGTTGGTTTGGTCAATCACTGACTCTGTTCCTGGCACAATCAGTTGTTCCTCAACCTCAGAGCCATCATCTATCACAGTGCCAAACTAATCTTATCTCTTTTTATGACAGAGTTACAAGCTTGATAGATGAAGGGAATGCTGTGGATGCAGCATATCTCAATTTCAGTAAGGTCTTTGACGAAATTCGCCATGACATTCTTGCAAAGGAGCTAGTAAAATGCAGGCTGGACAGGGCTACTGTTAGGTGGAACTGTAATTGGTTGACTGACTGAACCCAAAGGGTGCTCACCAATGGCTGCTTTTCATCCTGAAGAAAAGTGACTAGTGGAGTGCCTCAGGGTTCTGTCCTGGGCCCAGTGCTATTTAATATCTTCATCAATGACTTGCATGAAGGAGTGGAGGGCATGCTGATCAAATCTGCAGATAACATCAAATTGGGAGGGGTTGCTAATACACCAGAGGACAGGATCAAAATTCAAAATGACCTTGACAGATTGGATTGCTGGGCCAAAGCTAACAAAATGAATTTCAACAGAGAGAAATGTAAGGTCCTACAATTAGGCATAAAAAATGGAATGCACAAATATAGGATGGGGGACATATGGATGGATAACAGTACTTGTGAAAGGGATCTAGGTGTCTTGGTAGATCACAAGCTGAACATGAGTCAGCAGTGTGATGCGGCAGCCAAGAAAGCCAACACGATTCTTGGTTGCATCAACAGAAGTATGGTGTCTAGATCAAGGGAGGTAATGGTACCATTCTATTCTGCTTTGGTTAGACCTCATTTGGAATACTGTGTCCAATTCTGGGTACCTCAATTCAAGAAGGATAGTGACAAGCTAGGGTGTGTCCAGAGGAGGGCAACCAAAATGGTGAAGGGTCAGGAAGCCATGACCTATGAGGAGTGGCTTAGGGAGCTGGGTATGTTTAGTCTGTAGAAGAGAAGGTTAAGAGGGGACATGATAGCCATGTTGAAATATTGGAAGGAATGTCATGTCGAAGGGGGAGCGAGCTTGTTTTTTGTTGCTCCAGAGACTAGGACAAGGAGCAATGGATTCAAGCTTCAGGAAAGGAGATTTCACCTGAACCTCAGGAAGAACTTCCGGATAGTCAGAGCTCTCCAGCAGAGGAATATGCTGCCTTGGAGTGTGGTGGAGTTTTCTTCTTTGGAGGTTTTTAAGCAGAGGCTGGATTGCAATGTATTGAGAATGCTTTGATGTGTGTTCCTGCATAGCAGGGGCTTGGACTCGAGGGCACCTGGGGTCTCTTCCAACTCTATGATTCTATGATTCACCTACAGCCCAGCAGTCCAGTGCTCTACCCAGAGAAGATCTTGAACAAAATTTATTTAAACATTTGTGGAACCTCAATTCTGTATGTGTAATTTAATACTATTGGTCTGGTTCCCTGGACTGAGACTCTGTTGGACTCACTATAAGAGACAGACAGAGAAAAGAAGTGAGGTAGGGAATAGGGAGGAAAAACAAACAAATGCAGGTGCCAACTTTTGCATCTTTTTTGCAGGCAAGCTGAGGTTACTGAATGACCAAGTGTATTGACTGTTAATGGAAAGAGTTCCTGGGACAGAAGGAAACAAATTGTGCTAGACCTAGCAGGACTGAGGCAGGGTCATCTGGTGCATTTGTCACCTGGGTGATGGTGGTTGTGGTGGAGGTGGAGGTAGTGGTGGTGAATCTCTTCTTGATTTTACCATCAGTTCTCTTGCAACTCCTCTGAGTGATCCATCAGCTGCTCTGGATGGTGGAGTGGATTAGACCGTAGATTCAATGGGTCTACTCTAGTTGGGACTATAGAATTCAGGTCTATATCTTTACATTCATGCATGGGAACTTTCTAGGATAGAAGGAAACAGGAGTGGCAGCTGGATGAGGATACCCTAGATTGTCTTTTAGGTTAGAATAGTAGAGCAGTAAGCACAATTGAACTCAATGGGGCTTACTTCTGAAGAGACATGCATAGGATTGCACTGTTAATGAGTCATAGCCATTTCCGCACTACACTGTTATAGTGCTATTGTTCCACTTTCAATATCCTATGGAATCCTGGGGTTTGCAATTTAGGAAGGGGCATCTTTGGTCTCAGTAAACTGCAAACTCCAGGATTCCTCAGGATGTTGAAAGTGAATAGCACTATAGCATTGTAGTGTGGAAATGGCCCTAGAGTAGGAATTTCCACATCTTTATTGAGTGAGATGTGTGGCAGCACTGAACAAAATGTGGCTTTCTAGCTGCTGTTGGACTGCAAGTCCACTGTACCATTGACTATACTAGTTAAGGCTGATGAGAGTTTCTGGAGTGCGGTGCTTTGTCCATCCTGGTAAGACAACCAGGCTTAGCTTCAGAAGTTATTTTCAATGATGTAACCAAGTTCCCACAATGAAGAAAGATACAGGGGTTCTCTCAGAATGTTCAGAGCACTTTTCTCTCACCACTGAACAAGCCTGTCCTGCTGTTTGACATCTGCAATAGGGGAGAAGTCTTAACAGGTTAGAGATTTGTAGGTTTCAGATAAGACCAGCCTTGCACTTATCACATCACCTTTGAGTTTAGCTTCTTATATTGTTCCCATTTGATGCTCCTGAAACCTTCCTCTGAAGCACTTGAAACTGCCTATTATTGAGAACAAGATAACTAAGCTGAAGAGACCAAAGAGAAGCACGTAAATATTGGCTTTGCTATATTTGCATGATGACTGGCCCACCAAAGGGTTAAACCATAGGAGGCCCTATAAACCTTTCTGCCATGGTTGGATGTTTTTTCCAGTTACAGATAACGTCTCTCATAAGAAAGAAAAGAGCACTAAATCCCCAGAAACCTTCTTCAGGGAATTAGGATATTAACTTAGGCTTTTAATAAAAACATAATGTTAACTAATCTACTGTGAAGAATCTTAGTCACAAAATATGGTAATTTACCAGTGAAAAATTGGACTGGGACTGAGAATTGGAGAGAACTTGCACTTAGCAACAGAAAATTTAAACTCATCGTTCTTGTTCCTTGTTGTGAACCACTCTGAAAGCTTTATTGCAGATGGCCTATAAAAGCTATAAATAAAACTGTGTGTTCTTGCTTGTGTCAATCTATTCATTAGAAAGAAGAAAGAAACAATCAAAATGTAATAATTGGATATACCTTTCTGGTGTATCTCATCAAAATTCTTTTACTTTTAATAGACATCAAAGTTCCTGGTTTGAACCCTGGTTCTCTTTCCACAATAAGGCTAAGCTATTCCTGTCCATAACTTTGAGTCTGATTTGATTTTATATTACTAGTGTGAATGCCATAACTTTTTTTTTTACTACAATTCCAACATCTTCAACTCACCAAATGTGCCAAACAGCATGGGATTCTGAAGTTGTAGTTCAACATGTAACTTTTCTGAGCTCTGGAATCAGAGTAGGGTTTTTTTTTAGTAACATCAGAAAAAAAAAGATGGCTTCTTTCATTCTGGAAATGTTCCTAGATATTGGAAAAGTTACCTAGAGCTGTTTCCTGTATGCTTACCACTATATTGTCACTGAAACTATGTAAGCAGTGGTTAGGGATGTAATTTTTCCCTGTATTTTGGTCTTGCATTGGAGACGGAAAACTTTCAATGATTTCCTTTCTGCCTGGTGACATTGCAAGAGTTTATGCACATCTCCCTCCCTCTTCCCTCCCTCCCTTTCTCATTTCCTTCCTTCCTTCCTTCCTTCCTTCCTTCCTTCCTTCCTTCCTTCCTTCCTTTCTTTCTTTGCATTTCAGGGATTTATTTTTCCCTTTCTTATCAAGGATGAAAAAACTGGCAAATATTCTTTACATCTCTAGATTTGGGGGATGGAAGCCAAATAAAGGGTTATTAAAATGCAGCTTTTTCTAGGAAACTGTTACACTCACTCATAGTCACATGCCAAATTCTGTAGGAAACAAAACAAAAGGATCCACCTTTGTTACCTTTCTCCTGGTCTCCTTCTGCAGTGAGTTTGTCCCCTACAGATAAGGACCTCGTTTATCAATCAATGCAGTCTCCCTCGGATAACCTGTACTAACCCCATGGATTGTCAGCGGTCCATGGAGCATAGGTTGGACACTACAAACCCAGAGATTTTAAAAGTGGCCATGCTCGCTCAGAGATTCCAGGAGTTGTGGTCCAACTTCTGAAGCCTCTTCAGCTTACCAAAGAGCTTGAGGGGATGCTATGTGAAGAGCTGGCCCTACCATTAGGAAGAATAAAGTGGCTGCCTGGAATAGTAGATTTGCATGCCATGGAAAGGTAGTAAATAGTTTATTGTTTATTATTGTATTTTTACTGATGGAGATGGGGAGATGTTTCTGGGATCTTCTGCATGATGTGCCCAAATAACTTGGGTCACTTGAGGTATTAAGCACTTTGACTTCAGTGGGTAAGGCTGCCATTTCACACTCCACTTCAGGTAGCAAAATACCTTGGTATGGAGCAGTTATCCCTAATCTCACATTTCATCTTATGCTGGTACATGGTACACCTATGGTTGGAACTGTGGGATTTAGGGTTGCAGTGGTAGATTAGGTTCACTGGATTTAAGGTGGAGATCTTTTGACACAGCAGGGGATCAGGGTTCCCGGCATGTTCCCTATCTCACCCTGTCATCTGTCCCATTTCTAGTCTCTTAGAACTGATGAATCTTTAGGATGCATTTGTACTTCTTAGTGTAGAGTATTCTGCTAGAAAGGGAGAAAATGGTAGAAACAAGCAGACATCAAAGGGATATCTCGCATTGCAAAAACAGGAAATTGACATAAAGTGCTAATAAGCTGGCAATGGCTCATCCCTCAAAGTTCTACTTTCTGAGAAAGTGGAGAGGGTTAGCATAATAATTGTTTTTAAAAAAAAATTGGAAAAGGTTGAGGCAGTGCCTATGACTGCTATCAATCCTCATTACTAGGCAAGTAATACATAATCCCTTTTAATCTCATTCCTAACATTCCAGTCGGCTGCAGGCTGCAGGCTTTGGTAAAACCAATTTTCTACTCTATGGGTAGGCATGTAAGACAATCAGAGGCAAGGCAGGATATCCCATATATGAGGGCCTGAAGCCAGAGAAATGGTGCTGTGGGAATCCTGGATCACAAAGCCCTGAATATTCAAATAAACAGAAAAAGAAGCAGCAATCATTTAAAAGAAAAACAAAACAGCAAGCTAATTCAAAAGTGCACTTTAAAAAGTTCTGTTCCATTTAGTTCACTTTCTAAACACAGAATGTACAAAGACACATATTGATAAGAGCCGTGAAGTGAAATTCACTATAGGTTTGCTGTTTTTTCAACAACTCTACTGCCACCTTGTTGCCATTTTGAGGGGAGGTAGGGAGTCTGGAAGGAATTCTCGCTTTTTTTTTTAGAGTGGCACATGTTTCATTTTAGCTATCATGGACACCTATCATCAAAATGAGATATTTGGGTCATAGAGCTGGAAAAGACCAAAAACCATTAAGTCCAACCCCTTGCCATGCAGGAATATACAATCAAAGCATTCCCTACAGATGGCCTTTCAGCCTCTGTTTAAAAACCTCCAAAGAAGGAGACTCCACCACATTCACAGGCAGCATATTCCATTGTTGAACTGCTTTTACCATGAGAAAGTTCTTCCTAATGTTTAGATGGAATCTCTTTTCCCGAAGTTTGAAGCCATTGCTCCATGCCCTAGTCTCTGGAGTAGCAGGAAACAGGCTTGCTCCATCCTCCATATGACATCCCTTCAAATATTTAAGCATAGCTACCATGTCACCTCTTAACCTTTTCTTCTCCAGGCTAAACATACCTCCCTCCCTAAGCCACTCATCATAGGTCATGGTTTCTAGGCCTTTTCCCATTTTGCTCATCTTCCTCTGGACCTGTTCCATCTTGGCAATATTCTTCCTGAACTGTGGTGTCCAGCACTAGACAGGTTGGGTCTGACCAAAGCAGAATAGAGTGGTACTATCAGTTCCTTTGACCTAGACACTGTAATCCTATTGATGCATTCAGAATCGTATTGACTTTTTTTTTTTTTTTTTACTGCTATGATCTATTAAGAATCCTGATCCCTTTCACATGTGCTGTGGTCAAGTCAGATGTTACTCATCCTATATCTATATGTTTCCTTTTTTCTGCCTCAGTGTAGTGCCTTATGTTTCTCCCTGTGGAAATTAATTTTCTTAGTTTTGGCCCAGCTCTCTAATCTGGTAAGGTCATTTTGAATTCTGATCCTGTCCTCTGGGGTATTAGCTACAACTCCTAATTTTGTGTCATCTGAAAATTTGATAAGAATGTCATCTATTCCCTCATCCAAATCATTGATAAAGTTATTGAATAGCACTGGGCCCAGGGCAGAACCCTGTGGCACCCCACTGGTCACTTCTCTCCAAGATGAAGAGGAGCCATTGGTGAGAACACTTTGTGTTCAGTCAGTCAACCAGTTACAAATCCATCTAATACTAGCATTGTCTAGCCCACATTTTACTAGCTTGTTTGCAAGAATATCTTGGGGGACCTTGTCAAAGACCTTACTGAAATCAGGATATGCTATATCCACAGCATTCCCTTCATCTACTGAGTTAGTAATTCTGTCAAAAAGAAGAAGAAGATAAGATTAGTGTGGCATGACTTGTTTTTGAGAAAACCATGTTGACTGTTAGTGATCATAACAGAGGGTGGAACAGAAAGGGCCTAAATCTCTCCTTTCTGAATGCTTTGTCATCTGTTCCAGGAAGGCATCATCATCTTCAGTCTGGCTTGGAGGCCTGTAGTAGACCCCCACAATGTCATCAGTGCTGTTTCTCTCCTCCTGAATTTTTACCCATATGTTCTCAACCTGGCTTCTAGTATTTAAGTCATGAATCTCTTTACCAGGTGTAAATTTCCCTAACATACAGTGCTACTCCTCCTGTTACCCCGTATGTTGGGGGTCCTGGGAGGGGCGCCCAAATTACCAAATAAAACGCAAATTGGGGGAATTTAACTTGGGCACTCTCTTTGCTAAGCGAGAGGCAGGGTAACTTTAGCAAGGATCTTTTAACTCAATCTCTACAGCTTCAGGTTAGAGAGCAGGCAAGTTTAAAAGTAACCAAAAATAACAGTTTTATTGAAAGATAAACAGCAAATAAAACAACACGCACACTAGCTAACTGGAAAGCAGAAATGTAGGGCTTAGGGATGGGTAATACGACACCTGGTCTTGTTGTCCTGGAGAGAAAGATGGGGTTCCGGGGAAGAAAGCTCAGTGTGGCTGGCTGAGGGGAGCTCCTTAGACAAACTGGCAGCAAGGCTAGATGGAAGTCCAAAGTAGTCCAAGGAAGTCCCAAAAGTGGGGACCTTTTATAGGGTGGAGTTTACCTATAGGCTATGTTATGCTCGGTGAGAACAAAGGGAGTTGGGAGCTGGACAAAGGATTTGGAAAAGGTCAAGTTTAGCATGATTGGTTTAGCTCTTGATTGGTTTAGCGTGGCCGGTACACTGATGGCCCAACATAAAGGAATGGATTGGCTCTTGGCTGCAAGGCTTTGTGTAACTCCGAGCTGACCCGAGCTGTTTTGCAGGGAGGTTTTTCCCTGAAGCAATGGAGAGGCTTAAATTGCTAGCCTGAATGGGGTTTTGGAATGTACAGTCATTAACGGCTGCACCTATACGTGCTTGTCCAGGAGACCTCTGCAAACACGTGGAGTGAGATGGCAAAGAGAGGTCCAGCAAGGCCAAATTATTTGATATCAAAAGGATATCTAGTGCCCTCACCAGACATATCATAACCGTGATAACACTCCTCCTTTCCTGTTTGGTCTATTTCTCTGAAACAGGCTATACCCCGCTACTGCTCCATTCCCATAAAGAGATTCATCCCATCAGGTTTCAGTGATGCTTATTATATCATATTTATTTTGCTGTGCTATGAGTTCAAGTTCATCTTATTTATTTCCCATGCTCTATGTATTAGTGTAGAGGCATCTGGGTCATTCCCCATAGCTGCATATTTTTCTTTCCCTCCCACTGTTGGGTTTGTGTACTGTTTGCCCAATTCTCCTTATAAGATTTGGACTATTATCTCTAGCAGTTGATGAATTCCTGCCTTCAAGAATACTGTCTCCCTCTCCCCATAACTCAGGCCCTTTTTGCACGGCATTCACCATGCGATAGGGCCACTGGAGTGTTGTGCAATTGCAAGGAGCTGTCCACTTGACGCCCTCGCAATTGTGCGATGCTGCCGGGGCTGGCAGGAGCTGATCACACACTATTTCATTTTTGGCTTCTAGCCCAAAATGGTGAGCGATCGCACATCACTCCAGGGCCCCGCGTGCACTTACTGTGCGTGCGGAGCCTCCGAAGCCACAGTGCTCACGCTTCCTGTCCCAGCGCAGCCTGGGAAAATCCCAGGCTGTGCTGCGGAAAGAAGAGGAGGAGCCCTCACGCTACCTGCTCCCTAGCAGGCAGTGGCTGCGGAGGTGAAGCAGTGGGGACACAAGAGCCTCTTGCAAGGAGCTGATCACGCAATCCCCGCACCCCAGTGCTGAGAAAACGCAAATTGCAGAAATGGCCTCAGTTTAAAGCCCTCTCAATTAGATTTCTGAGACTGTTAGCAAAAAGGTTTCTGCCAACTGCTATGAGGTGCAACCCATCACTTGCCAGAAGTCCGTCTGCATGAAACTGAGGACCATGGTCCAAGAAGCCAAACTGTTCCTGGCAGCACCACCTGTGGAGCCAGTTGTTCGCCTTCACTATTTTTCTCTCTCCTTAGACTGTGTCCTTCAACTGGGAGAAGAGACAAAATGACAATCTGTGCATTAAAGTCCTTCAGCTTCCTATTCAGAACCTTCTAATCTCTTATGATCTCTTGAAGGCTGTGCTTTGCAATGTCAGTGCTTCCCACACGGGCCGAAAGGAGGGGGGTAATGGTTGGTGGTCAGCTGCTGTGTTACATAATGGATCTTTGCCCCAGGGAGTCAACACACCTCACGAGATATCATATCAGGCTTACAAACCACTGCTTCTCTCCTTCACAGGAAGGAGTTCCCTCCCTCCACCCAATGCCTCCTTTGGGTATTGGCAGGGGCCAATCCTTGCACCAAGTCTTCCAAGGTCCCCTGCGTATTCTCTGAGGACTGACACTGTTGTTCCTGTCCCTGTCCTTCATCCTCACTGATAAGAGAGAGAGTTTCAAATTGATTCTGGAGCTACAAACTGACAGAAAGATACCTAGTTCTTATACTTCTATGTGTCATACTCCTCCAGATGTTTAGTGACTGACGTCCTCCTCAGAGACACTCCCTGTGTGTTCCTCCTCCAGTACAGTTTGTTCCGCTCTGTCCAGGAAAATCTCATGCTCCATAATATGCTGAAGAGTGGATATGTGGGCCTCAAGTTGCTGGAACTTATCCTTCAACAGGGAAACCAATCTGCACTTGCTGCAGATGTAGCTACCCACAGCCTAAGGCAAGAATACAAACATACTGTTACAAGTGGCTACTGCAGCTCCCTCAACATTCACAATCAGTAGTCCTAAGTACACACTGGAGCAGAACTCTGGGCTTCCCCCTCAAAATTTCCCTGCTAAACAATAACCAAATCAGGGAAGGAACTGAAACAATACTTTGAAGAATTTATGAATAAGGATACTTCTATGAACAAAGGCCATTTCCAGCCCATACTGTTATAGTCCTATTATTCCACTTTCAACATCCTGTGGAAATCTGGGGTTTGTAGTTGACTGGCTGAGAATTCTAAAGGCCCCTCCCTAAACTGCAAACCCTAGGATTTGATAGGATGTTGAAAGTGGAATAATAGCACTATAACAGTGTAGTGCAGAAATGGCCATAGTTTGGGATGCAAGCAAAGCCGACATTAGGGGTCTAAGTATAAAATAAGAAATAGAGTTGAAGAAAAACAGAACAGAGAAAGAGCACCAAATTTTGGGAGAAAGTAAAGAAAAGGAAGTTTTTAAAAAAGAAGAAGAGTTGAAGAAATCCCCACTTAGAACAAAAATTCTTGGTGAGATTAAAATACTTCAAAAACAACTAGTTCAGATGGTGTCACAAATGGGGAAAACTATGACAGTTTTGAAACAAAGGCACTTTGAATAGTCTAATAAACCTGGAAAATGGCTGGTGCATAAATTAAGAGAAAGAGAAAAGAAATTAATCTTGGAGATAAAAGAAGACAAGGAAATACATAGGCAACAAGAGAAAATAAAACAGATATTCCAGAAACATTATACTAAATTACATGCTGAGCAACCCAAGACAGAAACTAACCTGATAAAATTATAAGAGTAGTTAGAAACCGAAATATACCACAAATATCTGATGACCAAAGGAAAGAACTTAATCAGCCAGTAACAATAATAGAAATCTTGGAAGCAATTAAATGATTTAAACTGGGGGAAACACCTGGCTCAGATGGTCTAAAAGCACTATACTACAAAAACTTTGAATATGAGTGAACCAATCCATTCCAGAAAACAATCAGCCAAATATTAGAAGAGAAGAGCACCCACTCTTGGGTTCATTGCAAATGTATCTTTAATTCTAAAAGAAGATAGAAATGTGTCAGAGGTGAAGAATTATAGATCAATTTAATCACTAAACTTAGACTATAAAACTTTTGCATCTATCCTATCTGAAAGATTAAAAAGAGAGTCTAATAGGAATGGATTCATAACGATATAGACAGATCTGTACTAAAGAAATTTTTGAGGGATAATATTCACACTATATTAAAAATTATAGAATATTATGAACATTGTAAAAATAAGAAGCTGGGATTAATATTCTTAAATGCAGAAAAAGTGTTTGATAACATGGACTTGCATTTTATGTTTGAAATCCTCAACAGAATCAGCCTTGGATTAAATTTCTGTAATTGGCTCAATTGGCTCAAATTATAGTTAATGGTGAAAAAACTAAATCTTGTAAAACAGAAAGGGGCACAAGATAAGGTTGTCCACCATCTCTGCTACTTTTCGTGATAGTTAAATTCTCAATAAAAAGATAAGAGAAGATAATAGGATAAAGAAAATCAACATAAAAAAAAATCAAACTTTTGAGATTAGAGTCTTTGCTGATGACTTGGCAGTAATATTGGATAACCCCCTTTCAAGTGTGGAGAGACTAAAGCAGACTTTGGAAGAATTTGGACAGGTAGCAAGCTTTAGAATCAATAAAGAAAGAACAATGATGATAACTAAGAACATGTTTGCAAATGAAGAAAGAGAATTAGTTAATAAAACTAATTTTAAAATTGGGAAATTGGAAAATTGGGTTTCTATATAGATAGCTATACATGAGATTCAAGGGAGATGAAAAGCAACAAATATTTGACAATACAAGTAGTGAACTAGATATGTTCTTGGGACTGGGACACATATGATTGCTAAATTATACAAACTATTATTCTGTAGGTGGTACCTGATGCTGGAAAAACTGGCAAACGTATAAAAATACTATAGTAACAGGTGCTGGAAATGTAAAATCATAAAAGAGACTTATTATCACTGTTAGTGGCAGTTTGATAGGGCAAAAATAAAAGGACTTTGATTCGTAAAGAGATCTTAAAAGATCTCAAAGAAACAGTTCCTAATAGTCTGAATTTTACCTATTAAATGTGAATAGTGTTTTAGAAGGATATATTGAAAGACAGCACTGGAAAATGTTGTTAAACCTGATTATAATGGCTAAAATCCTATATGCTGAAAAATGGAAAGATAATAAAATACCAGAAGAGGAATGGCCGATAGAACTATATGATCCTATGGAAATGGATAAGCTAACTATGTTTCTATGGAATAAAACACTTAATAAATTTAGAGAAGGTTAGAACTGTTTATGTAATTACTTAAAAGATGAACGGGAGATATTTCAGTAGTTGCTTTAATGCCATGATATGAATTAAGAACCAGGAAAAAGAAACTTGTAGATAAGGTATAAAGAAGAAATGATGGAATAGGATCATAGACTCTCCTGTTGCACTGTATAATTGATGGATAGAGTGAGATAATGCCTGCTGAAAACATTTCCACAGGGCAAATATTTATGAGGTTGTATGTGAAAATAATTTAAAATAATGAAGTACCAAAACACATTCACAATAAGTGTCCTTTTAAAAAAACCTCCCTTGCTAAACACTCATGCAAAATGCCTGTTGGTCTTGCTGTCTGTTAGCTGAGATCCTGTTTGCCAAGCTCCAGTGATTGGGATGTAGTTATATGTTATTTGATTTTTTATAAAGTCAAAATGTAGCATTCTTTTCAGAGTTCCAGCAATCCACTGGTGCACCCCAGTATGTTATCCAATAGGGGAGCACAGTATTTGAAGATCTGATGTTATCATCAATATTCCAGAGAGAGTATAACATGTTTATCTAACACAGAGTTTTTTCTTTAATCAAATAAATCCAAAAAACAAGAACTACAGCCTTCAAAAGAGTACTCCAGACACCCTCAACCTGGTGCCTTTTCAATGTTTTGGATACAACTGTTTTCATCAGCACGGCTCATGGCCAGGGAGGTGGAAATTGTAGTCTGAAAGTTCTAGGGGCACCAGATTGAGGAAGGCTGAATTACATAGTCTCTTAATCTCTCAGAAGCGCCTCCTTTCAGAAGATATGTGTTTTGTGGCTGAACTTAATGTAGCACTATAGAAATGCATATGTGTATCTGCAAGGAATAAACTACTTTAAGGAAAGGCTAAGCCCTTTCCACCCCTGTGGTGTACACTGCTGGTATGTGTGAGTTGGCTACCTAGTGGAGTTTCTCCTTTGGTTAATGGCGCTTCTCTCTCTGCAGAGATGGACACTGTGCAAGTCTTGTTTGGCCAAGTCAGAGGGCAATATCAAAAGACCAAAGTTCTACTGCAAACCAGGAGGCAGATGTCTATAGTTTCATTCCTCCCCTTAAACATTGCCCATCCTCCTATTCATAGATTATTCTGCCAACCAGGGATCTCTGGAGAGTTTACCTACTAATATGATACGGGTGTTTGTTGACGTATTTATTGTATATATATTTGTTAAAGTTGGAGATGTGCAATTAAACCATATGAAATTGGTTTCAAACTCTGTGGCTCAAGCCTATACAGGTTTACTTGTCATCTAGCTTCAATTAGTTTAATGCAAAGATGGTAATAAGGTGGCTTTCTGGTTAAGGTTTCCAGGTCAGGGCTCTCCTAGGCCTTGAGATTTCAGCACCAAAAGACAGCACTGGGATAGAGGGACAACCCCTTGTAGTGTCCTGGGGTGGGCTCTGTTGATGTCATTAAGCATGATAAGTTAAGCATTGACCGCAGTTGCCCAGAGTATGGCATTCAAAAAACAAGAAACCAACCCCAACCCCAACCCCAACTAATGAGGAATACATACACACCTATCAAGCCTGTGCCCTCACCTTAAGATCCCTCCCCTTTGCCCTAAGGGTTGCAATAAATAGGGAGGTCCTGAGGGCTGGGAGCTTTACCTCCAGATGTTGCTGGACTCCCCTCAGGCAGCATAGACAATAGTGGAGAATGCTGGGAGCTGGAGTCCAACAACAGCTGGAAGTCTATTTGATTCTTATCTTGGGTTAATGGGACTTTCTTTTGTGTATAGGTGTACAGGATTTCAGCCTCTGTGTATGAAGTGGCCCTCAGTGACAATACTTTTTGTTTTCTGATTGTGACTGAGAAGGAAAAGAAATAGCCAAACTTCTCTACCAGGAGAACCTCTTGCTTTTGAGGCTCCACAGATGTGAAGTAGCACCATTCTAATAATGGTTCCTCCTTAGGTCTATTCTGTTTTCCCTCTTTACTTTTTTTTTTTTTTTAAAAAAAAACAAGGGATAGTAAATTGAAAGACACAAAAACACCCACAGAGAATGTTGCATTCCAAAACCCACACTTTGGGTGGGTTATTTCTTTTCTCCTGCTGCCTCTCTTTGGCGACCTATAAACTGTTCTGCCAAACCTCCCTGACAAGCTTGGATTGGGAGAACAAAACAAGGATAATGACACTTCTTCTCTCCCTCCCTTTCCCGCAAGTGCTTTCTTCTTTTCTCCTTTGTCTCATATTTCCGAGTTAAGAGGATTTTTTAAAACACAGTAACGAGCTCTTGCTTTGAACTTGGAATATGCCTGCTGCATGAAGCCTCCGGACCATCCTTATTTAATATGCCCAAATATGATTAGTGTCAAACAGTGAAATATCACTTCCTTATCTCTAGCAACCAGCAGACAGGAACACTCCTAGGGATCAGTGTCTTCCTTTTCTTTAATTTCACCCCCCCTTTTTTTTTCCTTCTTCTTTATTTGGGCAAAACACAGACTTTGAGAATAAGAAGGATCTCTCTCTCCCTCCCTCTCTGTCTCTCGCTCTCTTTGTAGGAATACAGGCCCTTCATAGGTATGTTGCTTTCTCTAACCTTGCAAAAGAGGTACTTTTGCTTGTTTTCTGGTCTGATGCTGACTTGTGATTAAGGGAAACACTTTGTAGCAATGGCAAGTGAGTATTTCTGCCTCATGTCACTGCTATGGCAGCTTGAGTCCCTCCCCTCTCCCTCCTCCCAACTTAAAGGCCTATCATCAAAGGATGCCCCAGTTGGGCAAACCAATTATTGGGAGCCTTGCAAAGACCACGTCACTGCTGTTTATCTGCCAAGAAATGCTGTTTTGGCATTTTTAATTTTTTTCCCTCCCTCTGGAAGCCAGCATTCCGATTTATTTACATATGAAGGGTCTTGCATGTCAACAACTGCAAGCTGTTGATAAAGGATTTGCATCTCTCATAATTTCACGGCTATCTTCAATGGTTCTGTCAAAGGGGGTGGGCAGATGGAAAGGCAACGGGGGAAGGGCAGCTTGAAACCTAGGATTATTAAAACGGTTGTTCAAATTACTTTAGTAACACTACCCCTCCCCTTGCACAAGCTATGGCTGTTGTGTGCCTTCAAGATGTCTTCTGACTGATGGTGCTCCCAAGGGAACTCTGTCATGGCATTTTCTTGCCAAGATTTGTTCAGAGTCTTTCCTCTGAGGTTAAGGGAGTGTGACTTGCCCAAGATCACCCCCTGGGTTTCCATGGCCAAACGGGTATTTGAACCTTCCTGGAGTCCTAGGCCCTTTTCGCACCTTACCTTCGTTGCGGCAGTGGGGAGCAGCACTCACATGAGCAGCCGTTTGTGCGAGCCGCTCACGGCAGCCCTTCTGCCTCCTGCAGCGGCTTGCCAGTTGTGCGACCGTCGCGCTAGCACCCCACCCCTTCCTTTCGCAGTGCAGCCTGGGAGCTGTAGGCTGCACTGGGAGAGGAAGCGCAACTGGGCCGGCTTGTTCGGCGCACCGCACGCAGGTAAGTGTGTGAGGGCCCTGCGAGCATTGCACGACCGTGCAGTATTTTCAGCTTAGAGCCAAAAATAAAAAAATGCGCGCGCAGCCAGCTTTAGGCTCATGAGCGTCGCATGAGTGGGAGTGCATCGTACGGACCAAGGCTCCCATTCACGTGATGCTCAAGGGGCCCTCGCGCAAAAAAAAACTGCATCCAGCCTTCAAACTGTGTGAACTAGGGTTACAAAATAGTGAAATCTACCACAATGAGGATGATGATCATTTACAATGAATATTTCGTAAGGACCACTGTCCAATATACTCAAGAGCACCACAGGTTTCATTCCATCGCATGGAAGTGAACTCTGTGTTGGGATCATTCATTCCTATCTCCTTATTTTTCTAGTGTAGTTTGCATGTGAATTGCCTGGGGCATACAGATCACATATTGGCCCACATTAGAAAAGTGCTCTGGACAATGCTGCTGCTGGGAACAAGTGTGACAGACAATGTAACATAAGACAGGACATCTAGTATCAGCTTTGTACATAAAAAGCTCCAGATTGTGAATGTTTCAGTTTCTGTTCCAGTAGATTTTGAAAGTGACATTTTTTTAAGGGATATACTACTAAAATGCAAAGTTTCAGAGCACAAGAAAAGTGTTAGAATTTTTGTCATTTCTTTGTTCATCTCTTTCAGTGTTGTATACCTTTGGAAAGTTTTCTGTGTATCCATGAGGGGTGTGCCCTGGATTGAGTGGAATCCCAAACCCTGAACTGAATTGGAGAGCTCTGAACAATGGCCAGATTGAAGCAGGATTTCTTCAAAGCAAGCTGAGTCTCAGGCTATACCCTTCTAAAGTTTTCTAGTGGATTCAGATTGGGAAGAACACACTTCTACAGAAGGGGCCTCCAAAAACTGATAAATTTATCCTCATGCTCTACTTATAAAGGAAACTACAGGGGTGGGAGGGAGGGAGGGACAGACATTTAGGCCCTTTCTGCATGACAATGGCATCCTGGCGTGGATATGCAAGAGGAGACGATGCTTCTACGTGCATGATGTTATTGTGCTCCTGCCCCTCTCATGTCACCAGCTGGCACAATCACAGGGTATATTATTGACGGAGAAACTCTGTCAATGACTCCCGATTGCGTCAGCTTTCTGTTGCAGCTGGCCATGAAGAAGGACTGGAAGCATGGTCCGTGTGCTTCCTCCCATACTGTAGCATGAGAAGAAGGCCAGCTGCAGTCTGGAAGGATGGAGGATGTCCCTTGTGTTCCCTTTCACAGGCACATGGTTGTGTGTGTAGAGGAATGTTGGGAATACGTTCCCATCCTGGAAGAGGTGCTGCTGAGATCTGACGGGACAACATGGGAGAGTGTCATCATGTGGAAAAGGCCTTAGTTTTGTGACTGACAGTATCGTGTTCTGATTACAGTAGGTAGTTGTAGCATCACTCTGCAATCCCTGTACCTTCGGTCTGGGATGTTCAACTAATATTTTGCAGGACTACTTGCAAGCTAACCCATTCTCCCAGGACCAGGTCTGTGGGACCTGAGAGGATGCAGCACTGGGAAAGAACTTCATTTTCTGTCACTGTTATGCTCTGTGCCCATCATCCACATCAATCCTATTACACTTTCTATCATTTTGATGCAAATGGAACAGGGAAAAAATTATAATGGCTTTCATTCATCTTAACTTCTTAGCCCTTGCTCCCATACTATTGCATTTTTACCAATTTTTGTCCTAATAGAATCTTTCTGATATATCCCATATTGAAATATCCTCCCTGCCAAAATCTCAGAGATTGCAAAGGAAAGCAAGTAACTTCCCACCCCCAAATTTTAAGGGCCTTTTTGCACAAAGGCATCATACCGCCAGAGCAACGTGTTATTGCTGGTTCAGCATCAGTCCTATCACACAATGTCATTGCTAACAAGCAGCTATCTCATTCGAATCCATTTGAAATCAGCCCTTTTTCCATGCTGAAAATATTCTGTTAATGACTTCCTTTCCTGCAACAATTCTGTTAGCTGGGGTAGTGCATTTTCTTGATAGTGCGTCCTTCTGTAGCTGATCCAGTAGTGGGTGTTGTGTGGGTGTTCCCAGATTGTCCCTCCCTCTGCTACTCCCATGGTGATCACTGCCCAATAACCTCCAGACCACTTCCAGTGTTCCAGGAGTGAACAAGGAGAAACAGGGATAGAGTCACACAGCATGGCGATTTTTAAATATTTTATTTGAATTGCAATTTTTATTTTAACTTCGAGTATAACTGGAAAGGCATACTTATTATTGTTAATTGCCATCAAGTGCATTTCAACAATATAGCATCCCTATGAATGAGAAACTTTGAAGTCACCCTCTTAGCAACAGTCCTGCTCATGTCTTATAAACTCAGGACCAAAGCTTCCTAGACTAATGAGTCTGTGTACCTCTAAATGTTCATAATCATAATTATGGTGTCTTGGGCCTGTCTAAAAAGTGAGAATAGAATTAGCTTTTGTGTTTCTTTTGATATGCCTACTTTAAATTTTGTCATTTGCCTAATAGACCTTGTCTTTTGTTTAAGTGTAGCAGAGTGGGCAAAGTTTGGCTTTCAGGCCTTGAGCAGTTTTTTTGTGGTGGTGGGGGGACTGTGGCCTCCCAGAGTGAAATTTTTATTTTGCCTTTTTTCACCCCAAATGCCCTTTGGGGCTTTGGGGACATTGTTGTCACCCCTGGGCCATTTTAAGGCCAGGATAAGTCTTTTTTTTAAAACAGAAAGTGAACAAGTGATTTCCATCTCTGTTGTTAAGAAAGACCCCTAAGCCTCCCACAATTGCCTACTCCTGAAGTGTACCATTTCACTTTCTCTTACGTTATTAAGAACATAAGAACATAAGGAAAGCCATGCTGGATGAAACCAAGGACCTGTCTATTCCAGCATCCCCTTTAGTATTTGCCTATGGAAAGCCTACCAGGAAGGTATGAGCATAACTACTTCTTCCATTTCATGTTCTCAAGTAAGTGATACACAGAGGCACACTCTGTCTCTGTTACTGGAAGTAATCCTGAGCCTAGTCGTATATGACTTCAACTTCCATGAATTTATCCAGTCATCTTTTGAAGCCATCCAAGTTAGCAGCCATGGTGAATTCTTGTGGCAGTGAATTTCACAGTTTAGGTATCACAGTATGAAGAAGGGTCTCCCTTTATCTATCTTGAATCATCCACCATTCTGGAAGATCTGGTCAAAGTGTACGTAAGCCTCTATTTCCTTTGATCTATGCTGTTTGGAAAAGGGTCCATACACTTTACATCCATTCCAGATGACACTGCGTAGTGAAAGGCAAATACACTGTAACAGGAAAGTGCAGTGTCGTTCCTTGCCCAACTTCCTCTTCCCTGTTTACCAATTGAAGCATTCTGTGGATGCCTTGATAGTATATTTGCAACAGTTGAAGCCACAGAGCTGTTCCCAATGATGTGTATTATGTGGTTTGGTGACTGGATATGCTGTCAACACCTTCATAATTTGGTGTAGCTTAATTGATTTAACCCTCTTTAACCATGCTTTTAATTATGTCCAAGGAACTGTGGAAACAGAAAATGGCCTATTAAAGGTAATTCTGTTGAGGGTGGAACTGAATGATGGGGAGCACAGGAAAGGAATTAGTGGCTGTTTCTGTCGTTTCATCTCCTTCAGCTGTTAATTCTAAAATATCTAGGCCTAAGACTCCTTTATAGCTCTGAGGCAGGTGGCTGGAGTGATTAATCTGTGCAACACTTTTAATTATTAGGGCTTTGTTGTTATGGCTGCTCCTTTTGGACAGGTGGCCAACAGAGCAGTCAATAGCTTCAGTGTGAGGGCAAGAATGTGCCCCGGTTGTGTATCAAACCAATCACTGCTTTCAACCAAAGGGAGGGGAATTCCCCACAGTTTGGTTAGCCTTTTCACACCTGGAGTGAAGCATGTTGAATAATCCCCAATTTTGTTCTAGGAGACAAGTGATCCTTAAGCATGGGTACTTTGGAGGACCAAATATTTGTGTGTGTGACCTTTATCAGTTGCCATAATTTGCATGTGTGCACGCACACACACACATATTGCATTCCTCATGGTCTTTAAACATATCTCAGCTTATTGGGACTGGTCATATTGTATTTTGGAATCAGATTGTTTCTTCAGATTAATTTGAATACGTGTCACCAAGACACTCAGTGCAAATGGTTGCAAGTGGGTCATTTAAATCAGCAGCAAGTAATGAGCATGCTGAATTTGGGTGAAGAACCGAATTGTGAGATTTCTCTCAGGTAGCATTTGCACATAGTATTTTGTGGATGATCAACACTACAAAGGCCATTTCTGCCCCATAGTGCTATTATTCCACTTTCAACATCCTATGGAATCCTGAATTTTGCAGTTTAAGGAGGGGCCTTTAGAAGTCTCAACCAGAGAGCACTTTGGCCTACACTTGCAACAGTATAGTGTGGAAATAGCCTAAATTACATCTGTCTCCTGAAGTCCATATTATGAGGTGGCTTATTCTATGCTCAGTGTTGCTGCCTCATTAGTAGGACTGCCATAAGAAGCAGAGTTCCCACAGTAGCCACAGGAAGAATCCTAATGAGGAATGTTTTTCTGGGTTGTAACTCATCACCAACTTATGATCAGAGCTAGACGCAACATGTTGGAATGGCTGGTGCCATATCTACGTTTCAAACTGACTTAAACAAGAGTGGTGCATCTGAGGGGAGGCTAAACATAGGCTGGAAAGGACTCTCAGGTCATTAGTAAGGAAATTACCATTTCACATGTGATCAGCTTTTGCCCCTTAATACCACTTTAGAAAACCCCAGTCAACAATATGCAATGGTCAGTCCCAACTTAGTTCTGAAAAGTGGACATTCTAGAAATCATTTCTTACATGGCCAGGACTTTATGTAATCTCCCACAAAATAAAACATTTTTTTTTAAAAAAAAAATAGATTCCACCCCAAGAAAATCTAGCATGTGAAATTTATTCAGATTAAAACACTTGTGTATAGTAGCTTGCGTTGTATGATTTATCATGCTTTCTTCAGTCATGGGCAAGGAAGGAGAATTCAGCAGTAGAGCACATATTTGTATCCGCAAGGTTCCAGATTCAATGCCTGGCCCTTCAAGATGAAAAAAGGGATCTGGTAGCAAATGATGGAAAAGATCACTGAGAGCTGCAATCATCCGGAGAGACAGCACTAAGGTAGATGCCCAATACCTTACTTGGCATAAATAGAAGCTTCCTAGTGTTCCTGTGAACGGAACAAAGACTGTGTCCATTGACACTGGGAAGCTCTCTACTTTAAGTCTTTGCCCATTTCTTGAACCTGCTTCACATGTTTCTAGACATCTTTGGTCATACTAGAAGTTTGTTGTTTTGGTATATAAAAGCTGACATCTTGGAGATGCTGAATACTGGAAGGTCTTCAGATTAATCCAAGATGCTTTGAAAGCTGCTTTGCAGTAAGGAGCAGTGCATTATTTGTCTTTGGACTGCAACCCCCAGAATCCTAACTGAGAGCTTCTGGGAACTAACGTCCAAAAGCGTAACTTTTTTGAGCTCTGGAATATACATAGCAAGAAAGCCTTCCAGCAATGCATTGGAGTTGATACTCCATTGACCCCACTCTTCCTACAGACTGCATAAGTGTTGTGGGGCTTTTGTTTTTGACTGTGGCCTCACATATGGATCCTTGGCTTGGCTGTTAGCTTTTACATATGAATTGCTGCAAATTGCACTTTATCAAAGGCAGAGAGGTTTTCTCCTCCCTTTCACAAAGGGCCCTGTTTGCTCTTCTATGGCCTTCCATGGTTTTCTCCCTGCCCCCTCTGTCTCTCTCTTTCCTTTTTTATTGCCTCTATAGAGAAGTTACATGCCGACACAGATTTCTCTCCTGGGATGTTACACTCTGTAAATCAAGTCTGGGGGTCAGCAGTATCATATGGATAAGAGGCTGTTTTTTCTCTCATGTGATTCTTTTAGCAGAGGATTAAACTTTTTGCCCTAAAATAAAAGCAGCCCTCTTCTTCCCCCTCCCCAGCCCCTTTGCCCTAGATAGAGTGTCCATTCCTCCTGCTGGTCTAGTGAGCAATCCATCCAGAGATTTGATCTTGTGACTTAATCGTTTTCTATTCAGTGTGAAAATGAAGTGAGAATGTGAACAGAGAAAAAGGAAAGTATGCTCAGGAAGGAGAAATGTAGAAGGATTGTTTTAAAAAAAATCAAAGGAAATTTTGCACTTCATTTTTGAGAAGACACTGCACAATCAAAAGACAGTGAAATGGGACTACAACAGGAAGGCAAAACAGACTGCCTTCTATTGTTATGCGGAAATGTTTACTACACATAATGATAGTTTATTTCTTATCACTGTGGCATAGATACCATCGCAACAATGGAGTTAAAGCATGAGTGGGGAAAATACTGTCCCTCTGCTCCTTTCTTGCCATTTCCCCAAGCTCCCCTCATCTTCCACATCCTCCCCACCAAATAATCCAAAATGTAACAAAATACCCCTAAATGTGGTGATTTATCTTTGTCTATACCATATGAGCTCCCACTCCTTGAAACTTTTTTTAAAGTTAAACTGGAATCATAGCATTAAAATTGTGCAGTGTGAAAGAGCCCATGTGGTCTAGTGGTTTGAGCATTGGACTACAACTCTGAAGACTAGAGTTCAATTCTCTGCTCAGCCATAGAAACTCACTGGGTGACAGTGGGCAAGCTATACTCTCTCAACCTCAGAGGAAGGCAAAGGCAAACTCCTCTGAACATATCTGGCCAAGAAAACCCCATGAGAGGTTCACATTGAGGTTGTTGTGAGTAGGTAACCACTTGAAGGTACAGAGCAACAAAGTGTGAAATGATCCCTGGTGATGTCTAGGTTGTTGATTTATGGATGAAGATGCAAGTATGCCACCTGGGGGGCAGCATACAGGCAATTTCCTAGTACTATGACCACAATTGCCCACTTTTTGTTAAAGTTAGTGTACTGGGCAGATGGGGGCATTAGTTGGCAGTTGTTCAGATGGGACAGGGAACCTAAATCCATCCAGATACTGCCTTTTGATCAAGATATGTCAGGAGCTAAAGTGATTCAAAGCTGGTTTTATAGCTGGGTTCAAATCTTCATGATACCTTATATTCATGGTGTGGCCTTCAGGAATAAACTATTTCTCACTGTCATGTGTAAAATTTATTCCCAGTTTCTCTGTAGCCTACACACACACACACACATACATTAGTAAAGTAGTTGTCACATCAGAAGTGCTATGTGAATGACTAATAACAGCAGTGAACCGTGTCTCTTCTGTGACTTGCGAAAGAACTAGAGTAGCTGCAAACTGTCAAAAATCACAGTAGATTAAAGTCACAGTATGCATTGAAATTAGTTTTACAACAGGAGCTTAAGTATATACTTCCCTTACTTTTGATTCAAATGTGTGTTGCAACATATTTGCTCTGTCATTCAGGGCCCTTGCCTCCTGTCTGTGTCTCTTTAAAGATTAATTGAGGCATGGGATGACTATGTTGAAAAAAGATATCAACAACTCATACTTGTGAGAGGTTCTATGTGTTCAGCATCATCCTTAAATAAACCAGAGTACTGATGTCCACAGGTGTGGCATTAGGATACCAGCACAAAATATACTCAAGTTACTAGTTTTCTAATGCCTTGTATGAAGATACAACAAACTTATTTAGCTGCATGCTAACAGCATGGCAGGAATCTCACCTGAGCAAAAACATGTGATACCTTCCTGGTGTCATATTTAAACTGAGTCTGAGGCTCTTTCTGCAGCTTACCTTTTTTTGGTGCTGGGGTGTGGGGATCGCGCGAGCAGCATCCAGCGAGAGGCTCTTGCGTCCTTGCTGCTTCAGCTCCACATGAGCTGCCTGCTCCCAAGCAGGCAGCGTGAGAGCCCCACCTCTTCCTTCCACAGCGCAGCCTGGGAGTTTCCCAGACTGCGCTGGGGCAGGAAGCATGACCGCTGCAGCTTCGGAGGCTCCGCACGCACGGCAAGTGCACCCGGGGCCCTGGAGCAATGCGCAATCGTGCACCATTTTCGGCTGAAAGCTGAAAATGAAAAAGTGTGCGAGCGGTGCCTGCCCTACCCTGAGGTGTTGCGCGATTGTGAGTCTGTCGTGCAGATCACTCCCCACAATCATGCGACGCTCCAGGTGCCCTTTCGCATGGCAAATGTTGTGCGAAAAAGGCCTGAGTGAAATGCTTTAGCATCATTGCTACAGCACCAAGTTTTTACCTGCCAATGGCACCAAGACTGACCCAAGACATTTTGCTGCCACATTAGGGCACCAAAGTTAAGTTATTTTGGTGCATGAGACAGATAATCCCCCAAGCACCCCCTCTCCATCTGTGGGATTAAACATACAATAAAGATAAGTTAGATAGATTCAATTTCAAATGCAAGACTCTCAAAATGGTCACCTTTCAACAAAGTCTAAATGAAATTCTTTCTTTAGCAAAGAAGTAGGCCTGAGATGATGCCTTATCATTTTTGCACTGGGGAGCAAAGCCTAGCCTTACCCATTCAAGCATCAAACTGTTTGTGAGCTAGCTCTCTCTCTTCCACTCTCAATATTTTTCCCCCTTGACTAAATCACTAACTGTCTGGAAACCTGTTTCCAGCAGGACAAGGCCTGGCGGCAGGAAAGAGTATCTGTTACAGAGATCATGCACCTGGGCCTGTCCACAGTCAGAGCAGACAGACTATTTCTAGAGGATACTAAACACTTCATAAAAAGGAACACTCAGCCTAAGACGACATCTGCCTTGAGATGCTTCTGATAGTTAGCCTTTAATATGGAAAACGTGTTTGTGCCACGGCTAAAAGTGAGGAGGACACAAGTTCACAAATGGTCTGGATTTTCAATAAAGCACGTTGTCTAAGTTCAGTGTTGGGTTTTCCAAGCTCCCAACAGTCAGCTCTTCACTCAGAACCTTTTTACCTCTAGCTGGCATTATCCTGTCTGGCAGAGGAAGGCCCTCGGGCTGTGTCTGCCGTCTGCACGACCTATTTACTTCAGGCAAGTGCCAATCTGGGCCTCCATCCAACTTGTGGATACTGCTCTGAGAGGTGCCTGTGCCTGGTCCCAGTCCCAGGAACCTCTACGCTGCCTCGGTCAGAAGCAGCATTGTATACCTGCCAATTCTTCAGAAACAGATGGAATTGCTATAGGGGAACACAATCCCCCCTTTATGGTCCACATGACTGTATGAATTCAGAAACCCTCAGGCCTACCTCTACTGCACAAATGTAAAAGTTAATGGAGAAAATATTTAGGGTAGGTGGTAAAGTAGAGGATGCTACAAAGGATCAGAATCATAGGAAAGTTATGGAGCATTTAGACAGTGATCTGCAAGAGCCAACAGCACAGGGTGCATTTCTTTGCATTGAGAATAGGCTACAGATGTATATTAAAGAAACTTATCTCCTGCCTCATGTATTTCCCCTTCCCTCTTTTATCAGGTATGACCTTATACTGTATCACAACACAAAGAAAGGTGCTGCTGCTCAGACTGCTCGAATATACCGTAGGTTTCACAACTGTCTCCAGTTTTGCAGGGACAATGCCTATCAATCCTCTGTTGTCTCTTTTTTTTACCTATGTTTAAAATGTCTCAGTTTTTTTCTTTTTTCTCCTGCTTTCCTTTTGGGCCTCAGTTTACTTCAGTTGCTGCAAACTGAATTCAAAGTACAAAAGTAGTTGATGCTCAGTTAACTCTGCAATGGGGAGAGGAGAGGAGAGGAGGGGGCAGAGCCTACCCCTTCTCAGATGCTTTGGTAAAAGCAAACTCCTGGTTTTCATCTGTGAACTGTTTGAATGTATGAGCTTTGCCTGGTTGTTAAGAGTTCCAAGATTCCTTGATTAGCTACATGAATTATTGCAAATGCAAGCAATTCACTAAGCAGACCATAAGACATAAGACAAACCTACTGGATGGAACTAAAAGTCCATCTAAAATCCAGAGTCTCACTTCACTGAGTGGCCAGCTAGATGTTTTCAGGAAGCCACTATGCAAACTAGTCTTTGCCTCCTTTGCCTTCTCCTCTTCCCAGTAGAAGATATTTTTTTAGTATGGCTAAAGCTAGACTGATATTCCATGAATTTTCAAATTCCCATATTCTAGTACAAATTAAGACAAAGAGATTACTCATAACAGTGCGATTCCACCTTGTTCTTAGGTAGGTGTATGTACAGTAGTGTTGCAATCTAGATATATGCAACTATAATAATCACTTCTCCTTTTCTTGTTTACCACCATCTCCCCTTCCCTCTCCATTCACTCTTGTTTTCTTTCTACTGCATTTTAGATTATAAGTACCTCTGCTCATGGACCTGTTATCTTGTGTTCAGCAAAATAGGATGTCCACTGTAGATACAATATGTTGCTTCTTCTTTTGTTGTTGATGGTGAGGGTGTCATCAGTGGCCAGCAGGATAAACTCTCTGGAGGAGGATGACTTAAGTAGACTATTTCATACTAGAAGAAAATCCAGGTTTTTGAATAAACATGTTCTTCCAGTTTCTTCATGAAAGACAAACTACATGTTGTTTACTATTATGTCCTGATGGAAGAATTCTGCCTATCCCTATGGTTGAATCATTTGCATATCTCTTTTTATGTAGCTGCCTCTCTCAGTGCTACCAGCGGGTGTATATTTAAGATGCTCTGAAACATACACCTAAATGTGTATGGTTCAATGTGAATCATACACTGGGCCATATATTTATAAATATCTATCTTTATATATATATTCAAATATTGTTGTATATATTTACAGTTATAGAGATAACTATGAATATATGCAGTAATGGTCTGATGCATTTCTCTTGTTTAGAAAACAGCTACCATTTTAAGTGGAAAAGAGGCAGTATGATAATGTATGTCTAGCCTTGGTATTCTATAAATATAGAAAGGATCCTCATGCTTATTGTCTTCTATTCTTCTGGTCGGATATTTTCATGCTTTTACAGAAAGGTAACGTCATGCTCTAGAATCCTGGACCTCATTTGATTTTTCCACAATGAAAGGCAATGTATTTAATTCTTTTTGGAGCTGTAACTCTACTGTTGGTTAATGCTAAAAACCTGATTTCTGATGAGTCCCCCTCCCCACATCTGCTTGACAATTCTCTTTCCATTCACAAAAGCTGGATGATGGTTGCTCATTTGGCCAAGTAATGGCTTCTGTGCATGATAGTGTCAAGTGCCTTGGTTCCACTGGGGTGCCACTTGAAAGGGCTTAGCAGAGAGCTGCCAACTTAATCTTTTCAAATTCCCTCCTCCTTCCATAGACCTTTAAGAATATGTATAGGGAAGGTCCACTTGGGCAGGTATTAATGCTTGTAGCTCAGTGGCAAAGAGATCATTGTACCACATAATCTTCCAAGTAAATGTAACAGGTAACGCTGGCCTCTGAGCCAAAGGCATATCCTCCTTCATACTCCATATTTATTAAAGAGATGGAATGTCTACTTCCCTCTTATATTTGTCCACTTCAAGGCCAGTCCAAGCCATTTTGATATCTAAGAAGTACGGCAAGATGATATTCCTCCATAATCCATGTACAGGAGTTGGAGTTGCATTTCAGCAAGGGCAAAGGAATTTTTAATCATACTTTATCAAACATTTCAAGCATTTTCAATCATACCTGACTAAGCATGCTACTTTCGGAAAGCCAGGACACATTCCATGGCACACACCACTCTCTCTCTCCTCAGCATAGGGAAACAGATTAGACTTCATGAGAAGTTTCCACCACTGCTAGAATCTGCCACATAAAGTAGTTGCTTCATTCTGTCTAATGGGAAAGCTGTCCCTGGTCCAAACTGCTGGCATGTACTGAATTTTACAGCAATCGTACATTATCTTTTGTCTGAAATGATACTGACATTTGAGACTCAGACACTTCTGGTGTCCTCTTATGTTTTTTTGCCTCATTGGCTTTTACAGAACTTTTTTTTTAAGTGGATTTCTCTCCCACTTCCTTTTCAGACTATAAAGTCTGGTACATTCACCAGACTTTATAGTATACCATCATCTGAAAAATCTATGAAGTGTACCTATTTTTCCTCTGTTAACATTTGGAAGATTAGGTAAAAGTGATTTTGGAATCTACTAATGGTCAAGTTCTTTGGTGGTATAACAGTTCCAAGGAAAATGAAGATTAAAAGAGGATCTGAATCTTCATATCTAGCACGGCTTTCATATATCAGATGGGCAAAATGGCACCTTCTGCTTTGGTAGGGGCTTCTGAAATATATGAAATTATTTGCCACTAATCAAGACGTTTCCCTTTCCAGACTGAAGATTTCTTCTAGTGATTGCTTCTTCATCATTTTATTGCATGGGTATCATTCTGCCCTTTAGTTATTTTTCAAGACTTCTTTTTTGGAGTAGATGCTCATATGGACGCTCTAGATTGGTACTACTCAAAGTGGTGGTCTGTGGATGGGTGCTGGTACCTGAACAATTGGATACCGGTCCCTGGTAAGTTTCCATGAAAGAGAGAAACAGGTGTAGCCAATATGAACAAATATGGTGCTGATCCTTGTCACATTGGACAAAGATAATTTCCAGTCCTTCACATCTGATAGCTTGTGAAGCACTGCTGTAGATTTCAGCATTCCATTTTTCCCCCTTTTTGGGCATTAGAAGTTAGTGATGGAAACACCTATATCAATCTGGTGATTTGGAAAGGTAATAGATGCTGAAAATGAAATAGCCCTCATGCACAATTACTTGTAGTATTTATGTGAGACTCATCTCTTAACTCTAACTAGGTTTTGACAAGACTTCTTTATAGGCTAGTCTGTCCCATATCCCAGGACAGAGGGATATATCACTCTGAGAAGAAGAATTTGAAACTGATTTTGTTATATGCTTGTTTAGAACTCTCCTTCTTTGATGTGATGTCTGTTTTTTCCCCCTCCCTTTCTTTCTGAAAATCTCTATATACAAAGATGTAGACTGTTAACTCCATCTAAATGGTAATGTGGATGTTAGTAATTTTCATAAGATGGTAGCAATAACCATTCTTCAAGTCACGTTTGTACTCTTTTATTAGAAAGAGAGAGTGAGGGATGGAAATACAGTTGAGGAAAGTTTCTTTCCATTTTCTAAGCAGTGATCTTCAGAAAGGAGAAGAGAGCATGAAAATAAACAAAGGAAGAACTATGCCCACCCAAGGGCTGCTTCTTAAGTATTATTCAGCAGTCTCTGTCTCTTTCTCTTTCTCCAGGTCAGAAATTCTATTTTGGACTGAAGCCAAGGTTAATATTTGAGTGTGATGCTGAGTCAAGCATGGAAGGCTAAGTGATAATAGCACGGAATCTGCAGGTCCCTCATGGTCTTAGTGAAATATAAACAACATCCGTTTCCGCAGGCCTGTGGGCTTAAAGGAACTTGTAGCACAATATAACAGGTTCCTGAGGCAGAGAGTGAAAAGCAAAGTAAGAATGGGAAAAGAAGGTTTGTACATATCCCTCCAGACCAGAAAGAATCAGCTCTTTGTCTATCTTTGTCTGGTAGGTATATTTAAAAATGTGAATATTTTTTCAACCTTTAATGTCTCTGAGATCTAGGAGATTCTGAATGTGTTTCTGACAGGTTACCATCCTAACATGGCACATAACTGTATTGGTTCTGGCCATCAGTAGCATGGAAACATCATAGGAGAAACCTCTGCTCAACAAGAAGCAAGATTGGGAGCCAAGAAAACTGCTCAGTCATAGGAAGGGAAGGAAAGAAAAGGAAAAACTGAGCTACGTACTCTGTCCAAGGAAGGGAGAGAGGAACTATAGAATAAAGAACCTAGGATAAAAGTGAGACATAGGATGAGGACACAAACTGGGAAGAAGAGTGAAAGTCTGGGCAGGGCTGGGCCCAAGATGTTCTGCTGCCCAAAGCAAGACGACACATGATGAAACCCTTTGTCTGAAAATATAAAAAGAGGAACCTCCCATCCCTAATTCTACATACAAAAGTCAATGAGACCAGCAGATGAATCTTACTTCAGCTCTGCTGACAAGACAGCCTCTTTGAATGTACCTGAGGGCAGCAAATGAGCTCAGAGAGTGTGGGGCAGACTGGGCAGCACACATGGCTCTGTCCTCCAACACTTCACTACTGCTCTGTGTTCACCAGCATCTCCTGCCCAAGTGGGCAGTTTCCTAATAATCACAGTCAGGGATGCCCAAGCCAGATGGTAAGAGAAAATGAGCCTTCTTAAGTGAGGATCTGTGGGAGCTGATGTCTTACAGTGTATTTATACTCCACAGTATTATAGCAGTTTGATACCACTTTAACTAGCACGGATCTTCATTTTGCAGAATCTTGCTTGGTGAGGTGCTTAGTTTTCCCTGTTAGACAGCTGGAGTGCTATACCTCCCAAGGAGTATAATAGAGATTTCTAAGTAGAAATTTTAAGTACCTCACCAAAGAAAGCTAAATTCCTCACCAAAGGACAAACCGATGAATTCCACAGGAATGAGTAATCTCTTTTAAAGTGGTATGAAAGTGTCATAATGCAGTAACATAGACACAGTGTCGATGTGCAGCTGCCTGATAGAGTTGAGGAGGCAAATTTGGGCTTTCTTAATTGTTGATGCCACCTTACCAACTATAGCATCAGAGGACCCCCAGGAGAAGAAAATGGCTCTATGGATTGCATATTTTGGTTGGATTGTGTAGACAGGCTCCAATCCTTATTCACCATGAGACTTCAGCATCTAGTTATCTTCTAGCCTCAGTTCCACACTGAAAAATAATAACAAACAACACCATCCTGTCAGTTAATTTTGTGAGATTGTGGAAAATACTTTGCATAACAAAAAAGAAAAACTTATTCTTTACCATCGGGCCATATAGGAACATAGAAGTCTTTTAAGATGGTTCCTGTGCCAAAAATTTTATAAGTGGAATTTTAAAATGGTAATTACCATAGTTACATTAGTTCATTTCCATTCTCATTTTGACTTATAAATGATTACAAAATGCAGGGTGATTGGCAACTGAATCTGGAATTACATATCACGATAGCCTGAGAGATGCAGCAGAATCTGGTTTTGGTATACTTGCTGGCAAGGAATGATGGTGCACATAAAAGGATCTGGAATGAATTTCATGACAAGATCTTAACCTTAGCTCTCATCAGCCATGACTTGAATGATATGGTCCTGTTTTAGAGACTTTGGGTGAAATGTTGTAACCTATTGGAAGAGAATGACCTAGAAAACCTGTAGGTGCTAACGGTCCAGTCTGATCTCATTCAGTTTCTGATTTGCTGATACATATAGGAAGTAAAGGCTATATAATTATATGTTCAAGGGCAGGTAAAAAGAAAATGAACAGGAGGGCAGGGAGCCTGGTGAATGCAGATGGTGAGAGAGGAGACAGAGATCGAAAAACATATGGACATATGTAGTAGAAAGGAAAACAGAAGTATGGAAGTGAATGAAGATTATTTTAGATCCAAAAGGAAAGAAGGCCAGAATAGGTGATTTGTAACCTGATAGATTACCAGCTGCTGTTCCAAAGTATTTGTGGGTAGAAGCCACTGCTAAGGTTCCAGTATCCCTTCCCTGCTTATTGTACATAGAGTTTGGAAGTTATTTGGGTCTACAGCTCCCAAGACCTAGTAAAGTGACCAGTGGGAGGGTTCTGGAAGCTGTAGTGTAAAATGTCATTTTTCTGATTTCTTGCTGTGGCACAAGTTTGACACCATGAAAGTGTGGCAGCCATTCTCTTCACCTTCATTTCAGATCACAAGTAAGGCCTTAGCTGAATGGCAGAACACACATTAATTTGTACTACACAGTTATTTAAAATGCCTGGCTGCTGGTTGTATTATACTCATTTGGCCACAAAGTCCAATTTGGAGTGACCTCTAATGGTGGCTCTCTCCATCTATTCCTTTTTTCTTAAGTGTTTAAATGTGACTTAAGGAAAGTCCATCACCACCGAAGTAAGGTTTGAGATCTGATTTGTCAATTATGTCACATAATTCCTGAACAAACACTTCTAATTTCTGTTTATTTTGCTGAATATGAATTAGTTTTGTGAATGTGATCTTTATACTCATCTTGAAATTTTGAACCTTTTTATGGGAGTTTGGAATAAATGGGAAATCTTGGCTCATCTGACATGGAACTTGTCTCAGTAAGAGACCTCCACAACCAGAAGACAGAAATCTTCTAGCAACCAAAGTTCAGAGGTGGAAACCTCAACTAGATCCCTCCTCCAGGCTTCTTGAAGTAGCTAGCAGTTCCCTTCCCAGTATGAAATTAACATTGGATTTTGTGGTCTTTTGGGGATGGGGAAAGGACACTTCAGATCAGCCAAGTCTCATAAGATGAAAGAACCAACAGCACAGCTGGGTGCTCACTGACCCTTTTTGGTAGATACTGCCAAGTACTTGATGAGAAGATCATAATGCATAAGGCAAGTACCTTAGTTGAGGAGATGTTACAGGGTGCTTGACCTGACAAGTGGCCATCTAAGGAGATGTCATTATGGCTATTGCCTAGATTCAGGATATCCAGCTGTACGTAAATCCCTCCATCTGCTTAATGTCTGATTAAATGTTACCCATATTCTGTGAATATTTCACCCTGAATAGCTGCTAGTGAGAACCAGCATGGTGTAGTAGTGAGAGCCAGCATGGAGACCAGGTTTTATTCCCCACTCAGCCATGGAAACCCACTGACTTTGAGTGCATCACACACACACATCTCCAGAAAACCCCATGATGGGTTTGCCTTAGGGTTGCCATAAGTTGGAAATGACTTGAGGGCACACAACAACAAAATTGCTATCTTTTAGGAGTTAAAGTTGGCCTTCCACATTTACTGGGGTTAGGGGTTTGCAAAAGTGGGAAAATCACAAATATCCAAATGTGTGTGTGTCTGTGGAAAGGGGACCGAGGTATGGTGTGGAGAGCAGGCACCTTTGGTCCAAACCAGGTCTGGGAAAGGAGAGGGGGTAGATCTGTATGCAAGTCCTATACTCCCTCTCTTGCCCATCTCCTTCCTTGGATGTGGGGTGGCATCAGGAGAGGGTTTTTGGGGTACAGAAACTGGGCTGTGATCCACCCTTAGCTGGCCAGCTAGTGGCTGGTGGAAGAGAAAGAAGGCTAGAGGCAGATTTTTAAAGGGCTGCATAGCCTAATTGGAGATGCTAAGAGAGAAGATTGCCTCTTCTTCTCTCCCGCTGAGCCCATAGAAGTGGAAGTTGGAATGGATGGAAGGCCTTTCATTTGCTTCTGGGCCCAGGCATAATATCCATTGTATGTCCTAAATGAATATGTTGTTAGGTCTTCCACATATTATTTACATAAAACAACATTTCAAGCTTGATTAATTTTGGTCAACTTGCACCAGGAAGGAAGGAAGGAAGGAAGGAAGGAAGGAAGGAAGGAAGGAAGGAAGATGAGTGCAGAGGTTTGTGGGAGAAGAGAGATCCAGCATTTATTGAGGCGTAAGATTGACAAAGCACACCAAGTTTTTTTTTTTAAGTTACTGTGCAAGTAGCCAAGCCAAACAAGACACAATTAGGGCTTAATGTGCCCCCCACAGCTCCCAAATGTGGGTTTATGGATCCCAACAGAGCCTGCTCTGGACTTAGTTGTGTGATGTTTAACTTGGCTGCCGGCACAACCAACCCTTCCCCCGCCTTCACGCTTGGCTCCCGTTATACAAATCACACCTGCAGGAGACTTTCAAAAATGTTTTTTCTTCTTTCTCTTCCATTATTTAAGTTTTGATAAAGAGAATCATATTGCCAGGTTTAGAATCCTGATATTTCACTAGAAAGCACGAATTAGAGTAGTCAGTGCAGCCCTGGAATCCAGCCAAATGTTAAATAACCAGAACATAATCGCAAAGTATCCTTTTTTCATGCCTCTGGGATTTTCTTCTTTTTATAAGGCTTCAGCTTTTATGTATAACAACTATCTTTAAAACCTACTTCAAATCTTTATTGCTGGATATTGTCACAAGCCTCCACCCTGATAAATCTGTTATATGTCAGCCTATAAGAAACTGGTAATAACATCCAAACTGCAAATATCTGGGCATGAGTGGTGTGTGTAAAGTTGATATTCTAATATCAGTCACTAATTTGAGTGTTGGCATTGCGCTCCAAAGGATTCGTTTTTAACTTCACTTTCCAACCTTTTATTTTTCTAACTGGTTTTTGCACAATTCTACCCTAAAGAGATGGTCTTTGGCCTTAAAAGCCAGGACAAGCAATTTCCATTTTTAAAATGTGCTCGGTTTTAAACCTATTCTTTTAACAGTTGGTGCCTGCAGTCACATGCTGAAGGACTCTATGGCATCAGGGTCATCTCTGTCAAAAGGCAGAGTGCTGTAGAGGCCAGTCTCCTGCTGATATTTCACTTGAATCCCCTGGCCTTTTCCCTCTGTTATAGGACTGACTTGTGTGTGCCACATGGCTTCCTCTGGCATCCTAATCTATTCTGTTGCCCTCTGGGTGGTGTCTGATCAAGAGTGTTCAAACAAAATCCAGGTGCCAGTCTGGTTTTCTCCCTTGGGTAGAATGGGGTAAGAACAACAACTTGTACCATTGCACCATCCTGTTCCAGGGGTGTGCTGCCAGATGAAACAGACAGGACTGTTAAGAACTAGCTCTGAACAAAATAGGCATTTTCTTGTCTGCTGAGATACCATAACGTTTCTCTAGAAGGTTGGACTGCTACCTGCTAGGTATGCTCCAACTGTATTCGCTGCACTGAGTGGCAGGTTGGACTCAATGGTCTATGTGACCTCTCTTACTCTGTGATTCTATTATTCTGCGTGTTGTGTAATGTATTGTTTATTTTCCCACTGCCTAGGCTTCCAGAGGCCTTGGTCCCCCAAAGGCCTAGGTCCCAGGGATTTTACCTCCTATCTCTCTTCTCCTCAGCCTGACAGCAGATGACAAGCCTAGCTTGTATTGAAGAAGATACTTTCTTAGATTTTGGCTGAAGTTAGAAGAAAAAGCGAGTTGTCTTTCTCAGTGCAATTAGATGTAAATAAAAACAACAGGCCCATGGAGCTGCTGCTGAAAAAGGCCACACTTTGGATTGCATTATCCTGAGCATGTTCCCACCTCTGCTCCACAGTGCTGGTGCTGACCGCACCAGATAAATTGTCAGAACACTTAATGTAACAACAGAAGATAAATCAAACTACACAGAAAATATGGTATATGCATGTATGGCATAGGGGGAAAATTTGAGACATGGTTGACTTTTTCACCAACAAGTCCACCCTTTTTGGAACACACAAGTCTGTTCTTAGTTTTCAGAAAAGAATTCAAATAGATGAATTACTTTTTAAATTAATTTTGTGGTTTTATATATATGTGGGTGTGAGTGTGTGTGAAGATACTAGCATTAAATAAAATGCAATAAGATAACTACATATATATCTGACCCTAAAGGTATTCCAGCTTAGTTTGACAAGGGATGTTTTGACGTTAAAAAGTGCTTAAGAACAATGTATTGTCAGTACAGAATAAATAACTCAGGAAGATTAGCTCAAATATATCCTTACCCAGGCTAATATCTGTGGCTCCTTAGCAAACTTTCAGAAGGATCCTTTCGTTACTGGTTTGATTGGCACTGTTTCTTTGTTAGATGCTTTTCCTAAAAAGATCAGCTAAGTTACACAGAAGTTAAAAATGAAAACAAAGTGAAACCATATATCCATAATATAAGGCTACACCTCTCCTGAGGATAACAAATCATAGGGATAATTAATTGGCATAATGCTAATCTTTGAAACTTGGTCAGTTACATCCTGTCAGACTCCTGGGAACAGGGAAACATTTTAACTTGGTGCTCAAAATAGAAGAATATTAGGGCATGCTGACTGGTCTGTAGTTAGATGTGTATGTGTGCCTGTGCTCTCCAGTTACCTGTGGACATGTTGACCCCAAGAATTTCATAGGGTTTTCTTAGGCAAGGAATACTCAGAGGTGGCTTTACCAGTTCCTTCCTCTACAACACCTGGTATTCCTTGAGAGTCTCCCCTCCAAGGGCTGTCCCTGCTTAGCTTCCAAGACCATATAGGATCTGGTGGCTGTCAGGACAAGGGCTATATGTATTGACTGCTCCTAATACAGAGTAGCTGGATCCATCTGGACAGTACAACAGTGAGGGCACCAAAGAGTCAGCAACATTGGCACCATCAACGCCTTTCCTGTACTTTACTTCTTGAAGCACTGATTTTCAGTTTGAGGAGAACACTCCTCAAGGAGGGAATCCCTCTGTTAGGAAGCAATACGGAGCATGGGCTCTGCAAACCTGTGGATGGATTGAAACATAGATATACATTGGATTTTACACATCTCTATATGTTGTGATACAGACCCTTAAAATGTGTCTTTTGAGGGAGATGTTTAGAAAGGCATCACTTTAATCTGAGTATGCCTAGAAATGTGTTTCGAGGGAAAATTTTAAAATGAAAATTGTCATGTGGATTTGTTAAAAATGATAATCACATATTAATGTGGAAATTGGATGGAATGGATTTAAGTGTGAACAGATGTGAACTGACTGGAAGCAGGATGACTTAACTCTCTTTTATCTGACTGGGACAGTCCTTCAGTTGGTGGAATAAGGTGGTAACTATTGAAACTTCCCAAAATTCCAGGGTAAGGATATTTGACTTGAGATATAATCTTTGATATGGAAGTGGTATAGAAGATGATTTCATAGAACTTTCGAGTTGGACATGTCCCAAAAGTCATGTAATCCAGCCCAGTGCCAATGCAGAAAATCCACAGTGAAAGCATCCCTGATAGATAACTATCCCATGAACTTCCAAACAAGGAGTGGATGATGGCAAGCCACTCTGGCACAATGTGAGAAGCGAAGCTGTCAGATGATAACAGTGATCACTATGGCTGGCATGGCTGAACAGCAGGACTCTGGCAGCTACCCAAGGATGCTGTGTGGTGGCACTGGAGTTACTGTCCTGTTTAGCCCTTGGAAAATATTCAGGGTGCCTGACTTAAGCATGTTTAAGCTAATAGTAAGTCTCCATTAAACTCACGAGATTTACTCCATAGCTAGTGTGGTTAGAATAGAGTTCCATTCGCATGTGCCTGGAACTGGGAGGTTGAATATAAAAGCATGCTGAAACCATCCATAACTAAGCAAGGCTGTAATTTCTGAATAGCTGTGCATAGGATTTGGGACTTGAAAGTAACTGGTAACAAATGAACCTGTTGCTGTAAATTATTACCCACCAAATAAAGGTATAATCACAATATATTACAATGATAGCTTAACAAGGGGTATGTCAATGGTTTCTGTGGTTTATTATTATTATTATTGCTAATACTTTTATACTAATGGATGTTGTCCTTACTTTAATCTGGAGGAATATTACATGGTTCAAGTGTTGGTTTGCACCACTGCTTGAAACTCTGTTTTGAGAGCTGAGGGAGAGACAAAATGGCCAGGAACAAAGTATGTCTTGTAATCTAGCACAGAGACATAGAACATCCAGGGTTTTTTTTTTTTAAGTGATTAAATTTAGCTTTTTAGAAACAGGAAAGTATTCATTTTTTTAAAAAACCCTGTAATCATAGAATCAATTCAACTACTTTTAGCATACCCTCCAACATTTGACAGATGAAAACTGGGATGCGTGCAGCCAAGCAAGATGAGAGGGTGGTCGGGATGGCAAAAGTTATTAATGAGAAAGAGGAGATGTGCTAGAAGCTGCAGCAGGGTGCTTTTGCTTGAGCCTACTGCTGAGTTGAGTGCAAACTACTCTTCTTTGAACTCAGTTTGCAGCAACTGGAGTAAACTGAGGACCAAGGGAAAAGCGGAGAAGGAGACAGAAACTGGGACATTTTCAAAGCAGCTGAAAAAGTGGGACAATAGGATTAATCAGGACTATCCCTGCCAAATTACGACAATGGGAAGGTATGCTTTTGGGAGCTTGGAACTAGAACTGTCAGGCCTAACAAGTATTAATCACAATGAGAGCAGATCCATTGAATCAATGAGAACAAATTGCATGGCTTCAGCGGCTGACTGGAATTGGGGCAAGCAATTTGTTTTAGGCCTTAATAATTTCTTTTTAAAAAGTAAATTTTGCAACTTTGGGTCTTTCTCCATTTGTCCTTTCAGAAGACTTCTCCTGTGCTGGGTGTTATAATGTAAGAGATCCATTTATTCCACTTTTGAGATTGTTCCAAAATCTTTGAAGAAATATAGAAAAGTCTATGTACAAATAGCTATGAAAGGTGAGCGGGTATTCACATTTATTTCAGCATTTTTTTAACCCTGTAACAGGAGAGTGTAGGTACACAGCCCTGGAGACAGTGAATACCTTGTTTGCCTCCCGCATGCCATTTCCTCATATTCTTTTACGAGAGGGGCTTGCTGTGTGATTCAGAGGTGTGACTGGCTGGCAAGGTGGTAGTCCAGGATGGCATAAAACTCTGATGAAATTGTGGAAGGCAGTAGCACAACTATTACAGAAATACTTTCTTTTGAGGAAAGAAATATATAGATAGAAGAGAGAGAAACCTCAGTGGATGCGACTCCTCTTAGGCCCTTTCTGCAATTCACCTTTTGGCATCCTGGTTCCTTCAGCTCTGCAGCTGCTGCCTGCTCACGTGAGAGCACCACCTCTTCCTTCCTTCCTTCCTTCCTTCCTTCCTTCCTTCCTTCCTTCCTTCCTTCCTTCCTTCGTTCCTGTGCTGTGGCAGGAAGTGCGAGTGCTTTGGCTCCAGAGCTCCACATGCACGGCAAGTGTGCGCGGGACCTCGGAGCAATGCATGGTTGCGCACCATTTTCAGCTCACAGCTGAAAATGAAAAAGTGCGTGATTGGTGCCTGCCAGACCCTGGAGCATCACGCGATTGCGAGTGTATCATATGGACCACTCCTTGCAGTTGTGCAACGCTCGAGGGGCCCTTTCGCATGGCAAATGTCATGTGAAAAGGGCCTTAGATTAGTGTGTGTAGTAGCCTGAAAAAGGGACATTGTAAAGGGAAAAAAAAAAAGATCCAGAAAAGGGCAGCCATAGAACAACTCTTTTAGAGGAACAGTTAACAACAAAAATTTCAGCATAGAAAGAAGTTGAATAAAGTGATATATGACAGTAGTGTATACAGTTGTCCATGGTGTGGAAAAAGTAGATAAGGAGTGGTTTTCTCCTACTCTTATGATACTACAATCCAGTGAAGGTGAATTGTAGGAAATTCAGGACAGATAAAATGAAGTAAATTTCATACAGCAAACAGTTGGGTCCCAGTCTGAGAGAGAGGCAGCATATAAAACAAGCAAACACATAAATAAATATAGTTAAATGGTGGAATTTGCTACCATAGGGTGCAACAATGGTCATAAACATGGATGGCTTTAAACGTAGAGGAGACATATTCATGGAGGTTAATTTTATTGATGGCTACTTGTCATGATGGCTCTCTCTCAGTTCCAGTGCCAGAGGCTGTATACTTCTCTGCTGTAGAAAAAACAACAACATGAGAAGGCCCTCGTGCTGTTTGTGTGGGCTTCCTATAATCACCAGGCGAGGTGGGGGGCACCAGCCACTATGGGAACAGAATAATGTCGGATTAGGTAGGCCTTCAGTTGATACAGTTGTTTTAATCTTACCACTCTGATCCTAAATGTCAGCAAATAACATTCTTTTCAAGGGAATTTAGCATGGTGGTGCCTTTAGGTATTATTTTCAGGTCAGAGACAGTGATAACAGTAGACTCTGTCAGTGGAGTGGTGAATTCACTCTGGGTTTTAGTCCAGACTTCAAAGGAGCAATCCAGAGCTCTGAACCCTATCCTCAAAATAGCTATTTGATGTCTAAACTAAAACTGGTTCCTTTCTCCACAAGCACAGGAATTGTCATAGGTGGGTCTGACTCACAGGTAATGTGTTTAGAACCAGGGTAAGTAAATAGTACTATTGTGCAAATTTTTGGCACAGCCGAAGAGGAGTTTAGACTGTTTTTGAAACTTCAGCCCTCTCTAACAAAGCCAAACTGTTAATCCTTCTTAGAATCATCTCTTCACCCTTAACATTTAGGTCAAAAGGGAAAGAGAAGGAAAGCTCCAACAGTTATTTTACAGCTCACAGAAGAAAAACATGCTCTGTTTTCTTAATAATTTACATGTACTCTAGGGCTCCCCTGAGCACACGCTGAGTGTCTTGTTCATTTCAAACAAACACCAGATAAACATGGTGGGGGGAGAGACATGGTTACATGTTAAAACCTCTTTTGGGACATCTTTTTGCAGACTTTCACACTGCGTACATTTTCCCAGCGTCTCCACCAGAAGGACAATACCTGGAATTCAGAACAGTCCCTTGTCTGATTTTGCTGCCATGGCTGAAAGTTTTTTTCTTTTAAGTGACTCAGTGGACCTCCTGGTTTCCAGGGGTAGAAGTGGTGGGGTAAGCTGAAAAAAGTTGTTATTGTACCTTAGAGATTAGAGGACTGGAGAGTGCTTGAGCTGGAATGAATGAGCACATTATGTCTGTTATTTTGCTTTTAAAAACCCACACAAACACACACACACACACCCTGTGAATCTTAATTAAAAAATCTTGATGGCATGCCTTTATAGAGACATTGTTCTTGTTGTTTCTCTAACTGTAACAAGTCATAAAACATTTATAGGAGTGAGTCTTTTCTTTCCCCACTCCACTCTGTTCAGCTTATGTTTATCTCACTGAAAGGAAACAACTTTGGAAAATTTGGAAAGAAGGTGTGTACTGTTGTGTAGCAGTAAGTACTCAACAAAATATATCCTTGGGCAATCTCAAATAATAAATCTGTAATTTAGTCTCAGACATCCTACTTCGTTAGTGAAGGTATATCTACAATGTACTAAGAATGCATTTTTATGCAAAACCAATTGTCTATTCAGTTTAGTTTGATCATTCTTTTTTCTTAGCATCCACCGACATTGGCATTTGCTATATGGGTTCATTTCCAGACACCTGGGATAAAACCTGTAGTGTAGTTAGGGTAACTCCATAAACATAGGACTTAAATTAGGGGCATCTTGGTGTTCACTTTGATATATGAGGAATTAAGGGGCCCTGACCCAGTGTTAGATTGCATGCTTTATGCACAGAAGGTACAGTCAAGTCCTCAGGACTTCCTGATAAGGTGTCCTAAAGGTGGGGAAGACTCTCCCTGAGATCCTGGAGATTGTAAGGAGCTTCTTCTTCTTCTTGCTGCTGTTGTGTGCCTTCACGTAACTTCTGACTTATGGTGACCCTAAGGCAAACCTATCACGGGGTTTTCTGGGGCTGAGAATGTGTTACACATCCAAGGTCACCAAGTAGGGCATTGAACCCTGGTCTCAAGGATTATAGTCCAGTGCTCGAACCACTACACCATGCTAGCTCTTCAAGAGTTCACACTACTTGCCTTTTCTATTATTGGCAGTTGGGGAACATGGCTTGTCATTGGTGGCCCTGATTTGCAAGTAATCTGTACATTTCTTTTACCAATGGTGGGGGAAATAGACTTTTCTTCAGTGCTTGGCATAGGATATAGCAAAATCCTCTTCCCTTCTAATTGTGGCTTATCTTCTGAATATCCTTGAACTGCCAATGTCATAGAGATCAGCCAATAACTTGCAACAAAATATTTGTTATATCACCACCCAAAGGCAACATGAGAAGGCTAGACTAAAGCACAGTTTTGAAAAGTTACTTTACCATGAAAATTCACTTGTTGAGTTCAGGAAATGTGTCCTGTGTGTAAGACGTTAATCACAGGGGAACAGATTTAAAATAGTCCTTTGATATGAGCTGTGCTGTGTGATTATGTTGAGTATTCAGCTTGGCTCTGGATAAGAGCTGGCAGGGAAATATTGGTGACCAGAAGATATCTGCCTTTACACATTCTGGACAGTAATCAGAAAATTACCTGTAGGTTTTTTTTTTAAAAAAAAACATGGTCACACAGAACTGTTGTCTATCAGTTGTGACCTTTTTTCCAACTTAAAACCAGAAAGTGTTCAGTAGTTCCATCAAAGCAAAATGATTTATGATCTTCCAACAAATGAATGTTCACCAGGGGGTGAAATTTCATGGCAGGTGATATTCTGCCTGCCCTCTTCCTCCCTCTCTCCCCACCTACAACAATGCCATCTGTAATCATTCTTCAACATCCAATGTCAGGGAAAGGTCTGCCCAATGAAAGGCTTGCCGATGTGGTCTCCATTTCACTTTTTGACCCTCAGGTTTTCTCACTGAGGTGGAAGGTCACAGGGACGGCATCTTGGTTGAAATATCATAACATCCAAAGGTTTGGCAGCTTCACAGAGTGTTTCATAACATTTCTGAATGAGATGTCAGGCTGATCTAAGCAGGAGGAGGCCAGGCACTCTCCTTTATCTTAGAACAAATAAACCTCCTAATTCCAAAAGGAGAGATCATGTTCCGGAAAGCAACCCTTGACCCCTTGCTGTAATGATCCACCAACACAAGCCTTTGTAGGAAGTCATAACATCTTGATCCATACCACAGGGGTTACTATTATCTGTCACCACTGAAAGAGAGCATAAGGTACACCCCCTGCTCTGCACACACATGAGCCCTTTGCATCCCCATGATGGTGATATTGGCAAGGAAGATTGAAAGTAACAGACCAGTGGGTTTGCACATTGGACTACGACTCTGTAGACCAGGATATGAATCCCTGCTCAGCCATGGAAAAACCCACTGGATGACCTTGGGCAAGTCACATGCTCTCAGCCTCAGAGAAGAGCAGAGACAAACCCCCTCTGAAGAAATTCTGCCAAGAAACCCCTTGTTAGAGTCACGTTAGAGTCACCATAATTTGAAAATGAAGGCACACAACAACAACAAATACCTGTATATATTGCTATGCTGTACGTTATAGAATGAAGACTATATGTATGTATGGGGAGCATGGGGATATGTGGCCACTTACAGAGGATCATGTTGTTTGCTACAGTTCCCACCCACAACTTATTTTCATGTACAGCCTCTCAGAGGCTCTTGGGTTGTAACTCCCATCAGCCAGCACTGCCAGTGCTGAGGGATCACGGGAACAAGTGGAACATCTTCTGCACCATCCACTTTAAGGTGACCTCTCAAATTATTTTTTTCCTGCCTACATAAGTCTTTTAATATGGTGATAATTAATATCTGTCATATATTTAATTGTTGAAGGTTTACAGCTGCCCAGCAATAAATATTCTCTAAATGTTTACAGAACAAACAGCAAACCAACTGTGATACTAAGAATGTGGTGCATAATGATTAAGAACAACCAAAAACAATAATAACACACTTTCCTTCCAGGATGGATAAAATCATCCAGATGTTGTTGGTTCCAGCCCCCATTATCCCTGATCATTGGTTATGTTGCTGGGGGAATGACCCAGATGTCAACTCTGCCAGCATCTTAGAAGCATGTGAGTTTAACGCTGGTGCCAAACACATGTTGGCTGAGCCATCAGTGGCATGTGAGTTGGCGCATGCAAATAGGACTTGCCCTTATGTATGGGTACTATATGCCTGGACTAGTTTCTCTAAAAACAGTGTTTGCTAACTTTGTTCTTCCTTGGACTCGGATACTAAGATAAATCATCCTAAGTATATTATACTTCATTAAGCTGATAAAGATACATTTGCTGAATAATGTCCATGGGGCTGCCTATCACTGTCTACAATGCTGTCTTTCTGCTAATTTTTTAAATGAATTTTTAGTCCCCTATCATGTTTTTTATTATGTGTTTAGAGATCCAGTGTGGTGTAGTTGTTTGAGCATTGGACTATGACCCTGGAGACCAGGGTTTGATTCCCTGCTTGGCCATGGAAACCAATTGGGTGACCTTGGGCAAGTCATTCTCTCTCAGCCCCTGTGATGGGTTCAAGTGTTTTAACAGATATAGATAATTTTTGTCCATTTAAATCCTTTGTTACAGCCATTAGCTTAAAAAAAACCCAAACGTTAATGTTCTTTTTGAGGCTAGAGCTCCTTGAGACCCAGCAAGGAGGACTGAACAATCTGTATGTGCTTCCACCTGCTCAGGATGGTCCCGGGTAGGGTACAATATCTGTCTTCATGCCTTAAGACTGCGTACACAATTAGTATTGCAGGACTAGGTCTGTACGTTGACTCCTTGTCACAAAGGTTATGGCTGTCCTCTTGGGATGTTTGTGAACTATATCCTCGGTCCCTCTTTCCCAGAGTGAGTCCTGCCATTAGATGGAAGATGCTCTGGGGCAGTGATGACAACTCCCAAGTACTTCATCTATTGCATCTTGACCATTCTGCTCTGCTGGCACTGCCCTGTGCCCACTAAGCTAGCCTGCTGTTATCAGGTGCTGACAGGTGATGCTCTCCCATTCCAAAGGCAGAAGTAAGATTCAGGTGCCAGCTTATGCACATAAAATGGAAGTAGGGGGCTGGGAGAGTGCCTTCCTGTCTTCAACTTGATGCAGAAGAAGGACTCATGCCAGATCTTTCCCTTTCCCCATCTTGAATTATAAAGCAATGGAGAATTATCTGATCTGCAGATGCATACTGGAACCTTCTGAAATATAAGAGCACATGTGTGTTGCTAGCTGTTGACTAGTCATGGCCCAGAACCAAGAGCAGGGGCTTTCCCCTATTTTCAGTTTGCCTCAATTTCTTTCTAAATCTTGCACTACCCCTTTCTGCTTTTCATCCCCAATGGCTGTGGTAATCTTTCTGGTCCCCCTTTATTGCCCAGTGGGTTCCTCCCTTTACACTCAAAATGGTGTGATTCTGTTCTCCCCAGCCACCCAAATGGAAAGTTTGCTGTGATTAAGGGAATGACACTTCCAGTTACAAAAAGTCAACTTCTTAAAAGAAGTCTTGAGCCTGAGTCAAGCAAGAGCAAGGTAAGCTGGGAAATCTCACCCTACACACCTGTAGAAAGAAGACAGGAGGCTTTCCTTCTGAATGTCAGTTTAAAGCAATTTATCCTAATCCGATTATGGGGCTAATTCAGTGGCAGCCTGCATTACAGTGGGTCTGGTTTAAAGGGGCTAAGGAAGGAGTGTTTTTAACCTCTGAATGTTGGGTAATTATCCTCCTGGGGAGGCAGGGCTGAATACTAGGGCAGGCTTGAACTAACACCAGTTCAAAGAGCTTGATCAATGAGGCAGGGTGCTTGAGGCTGATCTGCCACACAGCCCAACCCCACAGAGCCTTGTATTCACCAAGGCTTTTATGTGAGCTGTCAGTTGTTCTTCTTCATCATCTGATAAGAAGAAGCTTAGAAGGGCTTCCTTCTGCCATGACTGACTCCATTGGAACAGGGGAGGGATCTAAGGATGAATACAGGAAAAGATGAGTGACACTCTCTCTCCCTCCCTCCCTCCCTCTCATCATAATGATGCGGGGAGCATCATTATCTTTAAACAAGAAAGTAACTTTGTGGTGCTCATTGTTACGCTCTCTCTCTCTCACACACACATATGCTCACACATGTACAACCTCCACCATTATTGGTTGAATTGTACCTTTCCTCGAGGTGTAAGGTTGTTATCATTACACATGAATATTTATTATATCTCTAGACCTCTTTACAGCAGAATCTGAGAAGAAATGTTAAATAGTACAGCAGCTTGAATATAGTGGATTATTATCACAGATAAAGTGTTGAATCTTGAGCATTATTTTAATCTCCCAACCTCAAGTACCCAAACATTTCTATGCTCAGCTTCATAAAACATCTGAAAGTAACTGATCTCTTTGTCTAGGCCACTGTTCTTCCCCCCAATGCTATGATGTGGTCTACAGGGCTACTCCAGGTCTCCTCCTAGTTGATATAGATATTATATAGCTATATGGATTATTGAAGTTTCTACCTGCATAGCTGACTATATAAATGGAAAAAAGTTGAAATTGCTCATGGGCTTAAGCATGTGATTGGATAGTGTCAAGTTTGCTTTGGTGAAAAATCTTTACTCATGAGGTCACTTGTCTTGATTTTCCTGAACAATAATGTCACTTAAATTGATAGAGTTATCTTAAGCAGAAACTGAATTGATCAAACCAGTAGGTTGATCTTCATTATGCAGCAACAGAAACCCAACAGTCCTAGACAATCTGATCTTACTATAAGAGATAATATGGAGGCTACCTCATTGTATGTGTGCGTGTGTGTGTTGAAGATCACATGGGAGCAGCAAGGTATTGGAGGACAGAGCTGTGTGCCCTGTGGCCGCTACGCCGGCTTGTGGTATTGGAGGTGGAGGTGTGGCAGTGGAGGCTTTCCCATCACCAATATTGAAGTAAAATTGTCTAGACTGATCAAGTTTGGAACACAGACTGGTCAAAGTCTTTTATATTGTCAACCCTACCTGATGTGTACTTGAACAGAGTAGCTTATAGTCGCAGCAGCAGCAGCAGCAGATGCCTACCTATAGATCTTCTGGAAAGAGCAGGCTTACACTGCCTCTGATGTCCAGTTAGATACTTGTCTGAGGCCAAAATTAAAAAGGGCTGAATGAAGTTACCCCATGTTGGTGATGTTGTTAGCAGTGACTCTGGACGTCTTGGTCTCAGAGGTGTGTAAAGAACAATATTCATGAGAAGCACCTGTCTTCAGACCAAATCCAGAAGCAGAGCAGATAAAAATATCCTTTTGATTTCAGTAGTTTGTATGGTGTCAGACATGCCTTTTCTGTATACAAATATGTGGTTTAACAGAGGAAGGTGCATTAAGTCAAACCATTAGTCCATCTGGTCTAGTATTAACTCTGATTGGCAGTGGCTCACCAGGGTTCTTTTGTAATTCTACCTGGAGATTTGTGCTTGTCTCCTATTCAAGTACTCATATTCAAGCCACTATTTAGTTGTTTAGCTTTCAAAATTAGATGAGACTGGGTGTACTGAGATTGGGAGTGGCGCTTGGGAAAGTACCCTTTTTGGACTGTAACTCCCAGAACCAAACTGCAGCCAGCAAAGTCAGTGGTCATGCTGGCTGCGGGATTGTGGGAGTTGTAATTCCCCACTCCCTCCCAAAAAATCCTTTTTTTGCAAACTGACTAGGAATAATTGTATTTGTGTGTGTGTGTGTTCTCTTGTTCTAGGTTATTTAAGATATATGAATAGATTAAGTCTGAGGGTACCGGTATTTTCTCTGGAACATCTTCTCCATATTTTTATATCTTCTATGATCCTTGGCTCTAATATTTGTTTGGAGAAGGTTGTTTTCAAGCTCCCTTCCACTTGTTTTCTTCCTTTTTATCATAATGGATATCCCATGCTTCACACTACTTTGTGACTATCAAGAAAGCTTAAAAATTGGTCAAACTCCCCAAACAAGAGGTTCTTCGCATATGCCAATGCTGTTGTTTCTCTAGGAAATTGCATTCCTATCTTGGGATTCCTGTCTTGTTTTGTTTTTGTCACAGGTTTAAGGTCAAGCTAAGAGAGGCTGTTCTGCAATGTTGTACTTCCTCCCTATTCCAAAAGCATCCTTGGGAAGCAAAGATATAAGCCTGAAATGACTTTGTAGGATAAAGATGGTTTCCAATGAAACAGGAACAGGCCCTTCCCCTGGAGGAAAATTGTTTCAGCTGTTATATAACTGATGAATTAAACAGACAGACATTATAGTAGAAACCATATGAGGAACTGTATTCTAGAAGGCGGAAAATGTTCAAACACTGGAACAACTTTCTGAGTTTGAATGGAGCAACATCCTAAAAGCTAAAAGCGATCTCAGTATTTGTACTGAAGAATAACATAAGGCTGCATTTAAAGAGCTGGAAGATCCTTTCTGGTGTCTTACCCAATTTTTCATATGTGTCTTGCATATCCTCCAACTGTCCTGATTTGGCAGGACAGTCCCAATTAATCTTCAGTTGCCCCAGTTTTTCAGCTGCTTTTAAAATGTCGCAATTTCTCCCTCCTCCTCCCACTTTCCAATTTTGTCCTTAGAGTACTTTAGTTGCTGCAAACTGAGTTCAAAGTGCAGAAGTGTGAGTTTCTACTCAACACTCAACCAACTTAGCAGGGAGAAGAGGGCAGAAGGGGCAGAATGTTGCCTTTCCCAGTAGGCATAAACAAAAGGAAACTGCTGCAGCCTTTCCTAGCTTGTGTGTCTTTACCCATAAATTACTTTAACTGTCTTGACCATATTCCAATGCTTTTTGGACAGGCATGTCCCAGTTTTCGTCTGTGAAATGTTGGAGGGTATAGTCTTGGCCATACACTGAGTCTTGGCCATACACTGAGACAAGACAAAGCAATGTTTTCCTCTCCAGGTCCACATTGCCTTGGAGAAAAGTGCTCAGGGTCTGTTTTCCACCAGTGGATATAGCATGGACTCAATGTGGGCACAGTTACAGTGCCAGGTTTATGCACAAGCTAAGTAAACTACAGTTTAGAGTCTTAGATTACATACTTTTCTACTTTAAATACTTTTAAACACAATTATTAGAGTGATAAATATTTATTTTTGTGGTAATGCTGTGTCTTACCAAAAAATGAAAGTGAGTAATGCTACAGGCCAAATTTGGTTGGGTCACCCCATTAATGTAAAAACTGTTGCACAAGTGGTTGCATTTTCCTAGAAATTGTATAAGGGTATGTTCACAGGAAACACACACACAGCCCTTTCTCTCACTGGTAACTTGAGGAGTGAGAAGCTAATTGACTGCTGTGCAACAGCTAAGAGCAAGGCTTAGGCACCTATTGCCAATGGTGGGACCCATGGTAAATGCCCTCGCTTATATTTACACTACTCTGAAAGTGTACAGGATTTGGCTTATGCCTTAACCTTGGCAATTGAGTGTACCTACACAGTTAAAGCAGTTCAATGCCACTTTGTGCCACGGTCTAGGGGTGTGAGCATGGGGCCCCCAAAATCAGAGCATTTCTCCCCTTCCTCCAGATAAGAATTCTGCTGCCTAATGAATTTTTCCTTCAGTCTTCAAATTTCTAGCTGTGCAGTAACTTAAAACTTAAGTTGAATGCTTAGAATGCTTAGAATGCTTACAGTTTAGGCATCTGAAGAGAAGGGTCAGGCAAAATTAACAAGGGAATGCAAGCTTGGTTATGATGCAAATGCAACTTTTCAGAGAAGTGCACTGCATAACCTGCATCGTCCTTAGTTTTTAAAAGATACTCAAGATTTCATTGTTATTGTTGCTTTTGTGTCATTGTTTATGGAAGATAAACATGATAATAATTGAAGAATAAAGAATGAAGGCAGAAAATCCCATTATGGTACAACCCACAAACAGATGATCACAGGTGATGACAGCCCATGTCTCTTTCACTTGTGTTTGTGCGCTCATACTGAGAAATGGTGATTGAACATGGCTTTCCAGATACACAGACATGGTGATCAGCATGTGAATTACAAGGAAGCTTCTGCCCAAGTGCTTTCTGTATTAGGATTTTGTAATTCTTGTTGCTAAGAAAAGTTACTTTTTGGACTATGACTCTCAGAATTGATCAGTTAGCAACTTTTCCCAAGCTCTGATGGTAACAATAACTAACCCTCCAGTGATCTGATGACAAAGCAGCATGGCTGACACAGCTTTAGTTATGATTTGTCAGCAAAACACAACAAAGATGTTGTTTCAAATAAGCTGAGGTGTCATGAATGAACCATGAGAGAATTCCACAGATTTTGGAGTAGGCTTCAGCTGCCTGTTCTTTTAATTCTGAGTATCCCTGACCTACATTACAGAGGGTTAGCTAGTGGGAAAAAGCATTTTCCCAGATGATCTGGGCCTCTTCATGTTTTTATTGTAATCCTTGAGTTATTGGCATGATGATGAGTTACCTCCTAGGGTCTGATAACACTGTGAATTATCAGAAACATGAGTTGACCATATAAGACAGAGATTTTCTGGGATGCTATTTACCTCTAGGGCATTACACAGCTATTGTTCTTGTTCAAATCTTGGCAAGACTCAGGAGAAGGTGCATTAGCCATGGTGCTCAGTGCCTACTGGGAGGGCTCCTTTGAAAATACAAAACTGTAATAGATTCTACCGAGGGATGAATCAGTCTTTCCTTGGTCCGTGAGAGTTGAAAGTGTGTATATTCATAAGCCTGTTTCATCCTGTTTCTGCATCAGTCTGTGAATTAAAGAAGGAAAGAACTGCACCAAAATTTGCATTTTTAAAAATATTCAATATTTCTTAGCATACCCATTTTTGTATTCAGCTTTCCCTAATGTACACATATTTGTGTACAATTTTTGAACTGAAACATGACTGCATGGAGAAAAGCACAGGTCAAAGGGCAATTGTGTTCTGATCCAGAAAGTGCAAATTAGTTCAGTTTATTTTAAAAATGTTGTTATCCACAGTTCCAGCTCAAAGTCCTTCCCTCCTTCCTTCCTTCCCCCTTCCCTTCCTTAATTTACCATACTGGTAACTGGTTAGGTTATCACACAGGTAACTGGCCCAATTTTCCATAGAATTACGCACTCCTTGAAAATGGCTCTTTTCTTGGAAAGGCAGCCATGGCTAAAAGAAAGCACAGCAAACACAGTATTTGCAATGATGAACTCCTCATTTTGCATTTTGTATTTGCAATTATGAACTCTTCCTTGAACTTTTACAGTATTTTATTAATCCTTGCAATGGCTCCTAGCTGAAAGGATGTTGTAATTTGTAGTTTAGCAAACATGGCTGCTGAGACACTAGTTTTGCTGAATAGATTTGAGGTGGATGTGGCTGTACTGTGGCCACCCATGTATATTCTGTGACTGGACCGGCTTTGAACATTACTACTCTAACTCCTGAAGAGTAATGATCAGAGTGAAGAGCCCACCCAAGCTTTGTGATGCTATGGGGCCAGTGGGAGCTCAAGTTGCTTCCTTTCTTCACCTGACAACTGCTCAGCTTGAAGCTTTGGGCAGCTGTATTGATGCACAGCCAACAAGAAGTCAGCAGTTCCATGTTCTTCTAGCAAGCATTGCCACAGAGGAAGGGCGGGTTACTCTCTGGGGCTAGGGGCTTCATTGCCCCCCTAGGGACTTCAGGGGGCCTCACTCCCACTACACACTCTACAAAAAGTCTTTTTAATTTTTTTTTTAACCTCAACCCCCCCATCCCCATCCCTAGGAGTCAGAGGACATTTTTTTTACCCTATCTGGGATATTTTAAGTCCAGAAGAAGACTTTTTCTAATAATTTTTTAAATTATTTTATTTATTTATTGTGTTTTTAGGCTGCCTTAATGCCGAAGGATAACATGGTGAAAACACTCACAACCACCCAGAGGGTGTTTGGAGGCATTTAGGGTGACATTTTGTTTTCAATTTTTTTAAAAAAAAAAAGTAAAAGAAAAAGGGGACCCTGGGAATCACAGGGTCACTCCACAACCTATAGGGTGTGCAGCTATAGAGACACAGACCATTTCCACACTATACTGTTATAGTGCTATTATTCCACTTTCAACATCCTGTGGAATGCTGGGGTTTGTATTTTACTGAGGCCAAAGAGCTCTCTGGCTGAGAATTCAAAGGTCCCTCCCTAAACTGCAAACCCCAGGATTCCATAGGATATTGAAAATGGAATAATAGTACTATAACAATGTAGTGCAGAAATGACCACAGTCTAACCTTCAGACTCCCTGGCCTTTGCACACGCTTTGTGGAGATATTTGGTGGTTTCACATGTATGACTACTACTACTACTACTATTTATTTATTTATTTATTTATTTATTTATTTATTTATTTATTTATTTATTTATTTGCCACCGCTCTCCCAGTATGGGATTCAAGACAGTGTACAACGTTTTAAAATTACAACACAATTAGAAAACTCTAAATTCAAAAGTTACAAACAATTAAATGAAGTTTCTATTTTAAAAAATGCATGTTAAAAACAAGTTAAGAAGTTAAAAACAACATTAAAAACAAGTTAAAAACAGCATTAAAAATGTTTCAAACATAACAAAATAAAATCATACTCTTCATTAAAAGCCCCATCTGCTGCAACACACTAAAAACCAAAAGCTTTCTTAAACAGAAAGGTTTTTCCCTGATTGCAGAATGATAGGAGGGAGCAGACCAACATGACCTTCTGTGGAAGGGAGTTCTATAACTTGGGAGCAGCCACTGAGAAGGCTCTCTTGGTATAATTCTTCATTATTTTTATTTTATTTGTTTATTTCATTTGTATGCTGCCTTTCTCCTGGGGTAGGACCCAAAGTGGCTGACATAAGGAACCAATAAAACCAATAAAATTTTAAAACAGAAAATTAAAATTGCCCTGTTAAAACAATAGGTTGAAAGCAATATAAAATCATTAAAAACATCATTAAAAACATAAAAGTCAAAAATAAACCACATGTCCACCCACCCATAAGAAACCTCCCTGCAAATAATTACAAACTAAAGGCTTGTTTGAAGAAAAAGGTCTATGCCTGATGGCAAAAGGAGAGGAGGGAGTAGGCCAACCAAGCTTTCTGTGGAAGAGACTTTTATGTTTGGCTGCCACAGCTATTGCCTTTCCTGCTCCATGAGGGATTCTAACATGTGTAAACTGGTTAGTAGGCCTATATATTTAAACTATTTTCTGGTTCTAGAATTCTATGACTATGCCATCATCGATATAAACTGATTCACAGTCAGCCAGGGCACATAGTAGTTAGAGGGATGCAAGATCCAGATTCCAGTCCCCTACAGACTCGTGAAATTCACAGGGTGACCGTGGGCTGGTTAATCTTTATGCAGCCTGGTCTACCTCATAGGACTATTCTGAGGATAAAATGGTGAAACAGATACACCTTGAGCTCATTACAAGAAAGGCAAGGTAGAAATGTAGCAAGTAAGTAAAAACTTCCAGTGTCATTGCTAAAGACATGGGAAATTGTTACCGCAGTTTCTAGCCCAGACTTGTGGGATATTAGATATCACTTTGATATCAATAACTTGGCCGTCTCTACCTATTCCTCTCCAAGTGCTGCGAGGTCCCCTGGACAAGCTCACAGACAGGCATGGCTGCTAATTGCTGTAATATTCCACACAATACAGGCAGGCCAGAAATAGCCGTCCCGCCGCTTCAGGAGACCTCAAAGGCAAGTACCCTATTATGTATGCACGCTACTTACAAAGAACTCCCTGCCCCGAGCAGGGAGCTTGATTAGAAGAATCCTAATCTGTCAAGCACTCTGAATTTGCATACTGTCTACTCTATTGTCGATTTGGACTTAATCATGCTAAATTCTGACCTTTCAGAGGCTTTGTCTCCAGCCCGAAACTCATTGTTTTCCCCAAGTACAGACTAGCCTACGGTCACATTTTCCCCTATAAAAACCCCTGACTTTGAGAGCTTCTTCGGATCTCTCCCAATTTCCATCCCGCCTTGCTTCTGCTTTGCTTGGTGAGCCTTCCCCTCAGTCCCATGTACTGAGACTCCATACCTCCGAACTTCTGCTGCAGACTACCCGGGCTTCAGGACAGGTGTAGTATTACCCAGACCAACAACTCCTCTGAAAATCCCTCTATCCCACTCCAACCTTTAGTTATTTGTGTGAGTGTGTTGCATGCACTGTTTGACTGTATTTTAATAAAAACAATTATTATTATTTCAATTCTGTTTGCTCCTTGACTCGGGTTGACCCTGTAGACATTGGGTAAAAGATTCCGCTCCGTTGCCCTGCCTCTCGCATTGCTAGCTTGTGCTCTGTGCTAATTTCCCCAACTTGTGTAATTGAGAGCGCACTTAGGTGTCCCTCCCGGGACCCCCGGAAAACAGGTAACAAAATGATAGAATTAGAGGCATCAGTAACCTTGACGTCTCTCCCTTATGGTTTCAGCCCCATCTTACTTTCTATTCAATGGGATTTATCTTTCAAATATTACCGAGATCACTCTTGAACTGAATGAGGTCTGATTTTTGAGGTCTGAGGCCAAGAGCACCACATTTCCTAAATTTTGTTGTAGTGTTATGTGCCTTCAAATCATTTCTTACTTATGGTGAACCTGTCACAGGGTTTTCTGGGAATGAGTGTCTGTGATGTGCCCAAGCTCAGCCAGTGGGCTCAATGGCCAAACTAGGAATCAAACTCTGGTCTCCAGGGTTACAATCCAGTGCTCAAACCATTACACCATGCTGGCTTAATCACTATCCTTTTTGTGAGAGAGATGCTACTTTGCTAGATCCATGGAGCCTTGGTGCAATGTACTTTTACAGGAATGAGTTTCATTGTCCTGGGAATGAGAAGTACTCTGTCAGTTACATTGTCCAGGATTTCTTAACAGCTAGAGTACTAGAATGCTTCTTCATGTGCTCCTGAAAGTGTCCCATAAATGGCATGAAAACATATAGGGCAGAATTCTTCATGAGGTATTACAGTTGTGTCAACTTTGTCGTGTAGATGGTTCTACTTTTTCAGGCATTTTGTAAGTGGAGCTCCTAGTGAAGCCAATTACACAAGCACACACAGCCCCTTTTCTTATTTTTGACAGTAGGTGGGGAGCAAACTGGCACGGTGCAATAGGGGAGCTCAAGCCTTTGGTGCCCATTCCTCAGTTGGTTGTGTAACTGTGGGATGCAACATAACTATACTGGCATATATTTATGCTACACTAAAGGCATATGGGATCTTGGTCGTAATTTTCAGGGTTTCTGATGGTTTTGTTGTATATTCAAGTGTCCAAGCAAACAATGTTTCCTAGGGTCCCTTGCTTACACGTGGCTCCTTAGAAGCTCTTTATATTCCAAATAGAGGAAATCTTTTCATGGGGAAATTGAGTTTGATGTGTAATCCAGCTATGCACTAGGATAAAGAGACTGCTTGCCAAGCCAGATGAATACAGTCTTTAGCAACATCACTAATTTTAATCAAAAAGCTGATAGAACTTGTTATAGTATGGGCAATCAGCCTACAAGGAAATTACTGCAGGTAGAGGGACCTCATACTGACAGTGGAGCAACTCAAGGATATCACATTCCAGTTTAAAATAAAGAATAGCATCTCACAATAAAATATTGCTAACCATCAGAAGAAGAGTTGCAAATTTTGTTTTATGGGCAAGCAACTGGAATTTAGTTTTCAGCAATCCACAATTCCTCTGGTTCCCAGACATCATTTTAAACACATAAAAGAAAGAGGCGGGGTAACTAGCCTCCAGCAGAAATGCCTTCTATCCCTAAATGCTGTATATTTTGAGCTTCTGATTTAGGATAAGATTTTTTTTTTTAAAAAAAAGCTCTCTAAAGTGGGACCAGCTGCATAAATCCCATAAGCCACATTTTGCTCCCAATTGTTATCAGCAAATGAACCACTCTAGGGTGGGTTCCAGCCATCCTAGCTTCTTCACCTCTAGTGCATAGTACAGCTGAGTCAACAAAGGAAGAGTCAACTAAGAAGAGGCTTAAATACCAGAATGATGGGGCCAGCAAGCTGGAATTTCATCTGGCATTTGGTGTGTGATAGTTCTCTGTCTTAACAATAGTAGTACCGCTGGGTAATTTTAGACTCTGGACTTAAAAGGTTTACAGATCCTTACTTTTTTTAAATTCATTTATGTCTTTATTAAAAGTATTGATTCCATTAATTGCTTTTGTAATTATCAGGGCACCCAGATAATCTATGATAAGACATATAAAAACATTTCTTAAACTACAGATATAAAATAATTTATTATTGATCATGTGAATTATTTTACTTGCTACAAAATGTGGCTAGCTGCCCTGAAACATTTGGTAACCTTTCCGCTCATTCTGCAACAGGGTCCTGGACTGCTGCTTCATGGTCCTATCCTGAAGACACTAAACTCAAGCAACTTTAATTAAAGCCAAAGATGGTTAAGGACACGTGTTTCTTTGAAACCACTGTCCCATCTCCTCAAAAAATAGTTGGTTTCAATAAAAGCAAGATGTATCATACAATTGAACAGGTAGCAAAGAAGCTGTGGGGGAAGCATCATGTTCAAGAGAAACACTGTGATCCATCTTGTTTCACAGAGAGAATAGAAGGCTCAAGATATTTGGAATGTATTCTGGAAGAACCAGTGAGTCCCGTGCCTCTTGTCTCTTGATAAAGGCCTTCAGTGACAGGGTTGCTGTCCTTCACTTTTTACCTCCCTATGAACCACTCTATAGATTCACACAACTCTTAGATGGCTCATAATATAAGCCAATGGATTCATGCAGAAAGGAGTAGAAAGAATTGAGACAGAGGGCTACAGGTGTGTGAGTGAGGAATATGTGTGTGAGCAATAGGCTACTCACAATGCTGTGGCTATTTGGAAGAAGAGGAGGAACTTGGAAGCATTAGGTTCACTACAAGGAGATATGTATGTCAAGGGTATTAAGAGCTGAATAGCTAATAGGCATAACTATTGGATACTGTGCACACACATTTCTCACCTCATGGAGAAGGTGTATATAAGGAAATATGTGCATTTCCAAGTCATGATCTTACTTTCCCTTTCCAACAAGTCTTGGAAAATATGTATATCTCAATAGAAATGTGTACATTCTTTGGGAATTCTGCACCACTTTTAATGGGCACTGGGAAATGTTGAAACTGCAGCAGGATTTCATGCACCACTTGGATATTTAAAACAGCTGCTGTCAGCAGAGAATACAGGAAGGAAGGAAGGAAGGTAAGCAAGAAGTAAACGTCATTTTTCATTCATCAAAACTCCCTAATCTCTGCACCTATATGCCTGAAATTTGGTAGGTACTTAGCAATATATGCTTCTTTGATGTTTGCGACCTTCATACAAATTTCCCACAGAACCATGGTGGGGAGGGAAGATTGCACAAATACCCTGCTACAGCCATCTGTCATTTGGAATGTGGTGCTGGAAGAGAGCTCTGTGGACATTGTGAGCTGCCTGCAAGACAGATAAATGGGTCTAAATACAAATCAAGCCTGAACTCTTCCTAAAAGCCAAGATGACTGATAAACTTAGTTTGTCATACTTTGGGCATATTGAGAGATGACGTAACTCACTAGGCAAGACAATAATATTTGGTAAGGTGGAAGACAGTAAGAAGAGAGGAAGACCAGATTACAAGTGGATAGACTCACAGACCATTTCTGCATGAGGTTGATACATCGTAGTAATGTCAAATTCTTACCCTCTGGTCTGCACATTATAGTGTTTTAGTGTTGTAGTCTTCCTTGTGGTTTTGCACATTTTCAGCTCCTAGAATGGTTTACTGCGATGAGAAACTACTGTATCTGAAAACTGGAAAAACTCCAATGTAAATCTTCCAAACTGGTTCTGCTTCATTTTTCGCCTACATGCAGAAGCGTAGCATCGATTCACAGCACAGAAGTGGCTGGCTATAGGCGTTCCTGAGTTGTCCCTTCCATCATTTCTGTCCCTATCTCTCTGTCCATCAAAGGACAGGCTTCCATCATTATTGTCTTCATGCATTAGATAGCGGGAAAAGAGTGGATCTGGTAATGGACTGTTAAGGCATGCTTTTTTCCATGTATCAATGAATATACATACCTACGCACAAATGTAGCAATGCAGAAATGTGTTTAAAATGTGTGTATGTGTGTCTTTATAACAGACCAATCAGTGATAGTGAGGGAGGGGAATGGGAGTGACCAGAGACTTGCTGTTGTGTATGCAACAATTGTTGTTCTTTGTGGTAATATGATATAAATGAGGGGATGCAGTCAGCACAGTTTCTGAAATGGAGTATAAAAACACCGCTCTTGACATAGGGTGAACCACTCCTCCCCTCTTGTGCAGAAATTTAATGAAGGAAGTCACGTCCCTAAGTTTGCAAAACCTGAGCAGGGCTGTTGATGATAGGATGACTTGGAGGATTCTCAATGTGATGGCAATTAACAACAAACAGCCACCTGCCTCAAATCTCACATTTGATCTAGGACAATTATGTATGTGATTTTCATGCCTATTAACAAAAGAAAACAAATTGTGAGAGGGAGCAAATCTCTCTAACTGAAAAGTTGCCCTTGTGCAGCACCTCTGCACCAATCTATTTGAACTGTGGCAGGCATACTCCTTTCAGAAGTAGAAACTGCCTGCAAATCATGTCCAAAATTTCTGCCAAAAAAATTATAGACACTCCCTAACTTAATGGCTGCTTGCCTCACCCCCTCCCCATGTCTATCTGGTTCACATCTGGCAGGCTTCATGTACCCAGACTGAACTATTAAGTCTACATTTTTTTCTTAATTATGCCTAAAACTTCCTTTATTGCAATTTTTTTCCAAAGCGGTTTTCTTTGTCAGTTCCACGTGATATGGGTGTCCTCTGAAACAGCTTGAGTTAAATTGATTTACTTTCTGAGACATTAAAAGAGAAGCTGATAATATATCAATCTATCCATATATACTCAGTGAGGAACAGGGAAAGAAATATACAACCCAACAGTTCCAATAATCTTTATCTCATATTACTAGATTGATAGTATCATGTTAAGTACAGGAATGATGAAGCAAATATATTCCATTCTGACAATTTCAATAAAATTGACTGTCTTTTGAAAAAAAAAAAAAAGATGGCTGGAATCCTGTTGGGGAATTACAAATGTGCAACTTGGAGCTATCCATTTGTAACTGTGTGGTATTCACAATCCCTAGGTAGCTCCCAGCGTAGGAGACATGTAGGGCAGCAGCCATTGTGATTGATGGGATCTGTTCCCTTGCCAATTGGGAAGCAGAAGACTAATGTTCCCAACTCCCTCAAGCAAGTGATTTCTGGCATGAGGGGGAAAGGCAAAAGGGATCTTGATTCTGCCTGTTGCAATGGAGATTGCTCATGACAGGGGGTGGGAACAACAGCCAGCTGCTTCCCAACTAACAGGATAACAGACCCCTCCTCGATTGCAGCAGCTGCTTCCAGTAAGTGGGGATGGGGGGGGCAGATTGGAACTCTCTGCATAGCTCCATGACTATGGGTGCTACACATTCAAAATTGCCCGTTAGGGTTCTGGCTGATGATTATATGTTTGAATCAGGTTTGAAGATTTTGATAATTAAGGTAGGCTTGTTTAATCTAATGTATGTGGATGCCATGCTAGAATCGAAGAGCCCTTGAGTTCCAATTCTTCTCTTTGGTACACTGTACAGACTAGGGCCCTTTTCTCATGGCATCTGCCATGCGAAAGGGCCCCTGGAGTGTTGTGTGATTGCGAGGAGCGATCCACGCAATGCACTCGCAATCGCGCAATGCTGCTAGGGCTGTCAGGCACTGGTCGCGCACTATTTCATTTTCGGAGTTGAGCTGAAAATGGTGCGTGATCACACATTGCACCGGGGCCCCGTGCGCACTTACCATGCGTGCCAAACTCCGGAGCCGCAGTGCTTGTGCTTCCTGCCCCAGCGCAGCCTGGGAAAATCCCAGGCTGTGCTGCAGAAGGGAGTGGAGGGGCTCTCACTCTGCCTGCTTGCGAGCAGGCAGTGGCTGCGGAGCTGAAGCAGAAAGAGGCTGTTTGTGCAATTCCTGCACCCCAGCGCTGAGAACAGGTAAGCTGTCGAAAGGGCCTAGGAAATGAGGGATAATTGCTATCTTAGTGACAAAAGTATGAGTCTTTGAGTCTTGGTAGTTGTTGTGATGGTTAATTGCTATGAAGTCAGCTTTGATGTATGATTTATGGAATGAGAGATTTCCAAGACATCCTGTTCTTAATAGCCTTGCTCAAGGTTTGCAGACTCAGGGCCATGGCTCCCTTCATTGAAACTTGCAATACAGTCTTCTTTTCCTACTGCCTTCAATCTTGGACCTTTTCACACTACATAATTGTAACACTATGATTCTACTTTAACTGCTATGGAAATGACCCATAGACTCCTGGGATTGGCAATTTAGGAGGGGTATTTAGAATTCTTACCCAGAGACCAAACTACAAATCCCAGTGTTTCATAGGATGTTCTTGTGGTAGTTAAAGTTAAATCATGGTATTATAATTATGTAGTGTGAAAAGGCCTTTTATCAAGTATAGTCATCCCTCGACATATGCTAGGGTTAGGGGCACAGGACTCCTGTGAAAGTGGAAAAAACGTGAATAACTCTAGGCCCTCCCAAACCATATTTAACACACAAAAAAGTATGATCACCATATCCAACCCACCATGGATTCCTTTGAGGGTTCCTTCACAAGGCAGAAGTGGGTGGCTGCTGGGGCTTACTGCCACCTCCACTGCTGCCCCACACCATTTTTAAGAGGGACTTACAAGCCTCATTTGCAGTTTCTCAGGCCATTTCTGCATGATGATGCTCTTCCACATTGTCTCACTACAGTCTCGGGTCCAGAAGGGAGTGTGTCAGCAGCTCTCCCCTCTGCACCCGCTCAGTCCATGTGGAAGACAACGCAATGGCGCCACATCTTCCTTCCACAGCACACCCAGGCTTTTTCCATTGCTGTGCTATGGAAGGAAGCATCGCCAATGTGCTTCCGTAGCTTCTGCCTGGTGATGGGAGTGATGGAGCATTGCACAATCGCAAATGCGAAGTGGATTTTTTTCCGTTTTGCGAAAACTGTGTGAGCACAACACTCTGTGACAGGATGACAGTGGGACCGTGACGACATCATGCGGAAGCGCAACCTGCTGACTGCTGCCATCCCGTGGCAAAAACAAGACAGCGACGTCATGCAGTCTCATGAGGCTTGCAGTCCCTATTAAAAATGGCATAAGGAGGCAGCAGAGGTGACAGCAAATAATCCATGAATAATCAACTCTGCAAAAGTGAAACCCACAAATATGAAGGACTGACTGTATATACCATTTTTTCCCCCATGAGTTCTATCATCTTATGATATGTTCAAAGCAAAATAGCCTCTGTTTAGTCATTTTGGCTTCTTGGGGGAGTTCAGGCTTGATCTTCTCTTCCAAATCCTGGTCTTTTTCTGATATTTTGACTCCCACTCTATTTTTTTATTTGATTTACAGCTGAGCCAAGGTATAGAAAAGGTTTAACTATTTCAATGCCTGCATCATCCACTTTAAAGTTATGCATCTAATCTGTGGTCATTATTTTTTTCTTTTTTTCCTGTTCAGCAATGACTCTGCTTTAGCATTTGCTTCCTTGACTTTCTTCAACTGATGTTCTAGGCCTGCTATTTGCTACTAGTAGAACAGTGTCATCTGCATATCTTTGATTGTTCATGTTCCTTCTCCCAATTTTCATTCCTCCTTCCACAGAATCTAATCCTGTTTTGTATGTGATGTTTATTCTACATATGGATTAGACATGTGTGATCCTTGTCACAAATACAACGTAAGTATTAACTGTGGGTTTGATTTTAATCTGAATCAGAGAAGGACTGTTCAACTTTCCTCATAACTACAGCCCAAGTTCCCTCTTAGATGGTGCCTAAAGTTCCACTGTTCCTCCAAACCTCTGCTGCCTACTGATAGGGCTCCCTGGTGGCAAGTGAAGGAGAGAAGGAAGGGTACAATCATTAGGGCATGGTGTGCTACCTAGGACACCAGGTGGAGGAGTCCTTGTGAAGTACAGCTGCCTTGCAACCACTGTACTGTACAAGACACAAGCTAAACATTAGGTGTAGGAGGGAGAGAGGAAGAGACCTCTTTTGATTCCTTTTGATTCCTTTCATAAATTGCCATCATGGGTGGGGGATTCTGGGACCTGGTTTTTAAGCAGAGGCTGGATGGCCGTCTGTTCAGAATGCTTTGATGTGTGTTCCTGCATAGCAGGGAGTTGGACTGGATGGCCCCTGGGGTCTCTTCCAACTCTGTTTCTATGCTTCTATGCTCCAAAAATTAATTTTCCCCAGCTTATTTCTTTCTGCTTGCTGTTGTGAGACCTCAGTCATGTAAGGGAGGTATGCTTTTTAGGGTGAGGGATGAAGACTGGAGCTTCATAAGTATGGGGAGCAGGTATTTTTTTTAAGATTTAGATTTCTTCCTAATAAGCCAAGTTAGGGTTGCCAGACCAAAAACTGGGGAGGGCTCAGATACTTTTAAGGGTTGTGAAGAAGAGGAAAGAGCCACTGGGGTGTGGTGGTTTGAGCGTTGGGCTACAACCCTGGGGACTGGGATTCTTTCTCCACTTGCTCATGGAAACCCACTGGGTGACCGTGGGTGCATCACACACTCTCAGCCCCAGAAAACCACGTGACAGTTTGCCTTAGGGTTGCCGTAAGTCAGACATGACTTGAAAACACAGAGCAACAAAGAGGAGGAAATTTCAGTAGGTGTTGCTTGTCATGCAGCCAGGTAAAAAACAACACTTGCTGACACTACCTCATCTACCCAGTCATTAAAGGCGCAGGAGCCTTCTCCAGTTTTCATTCTGGCAACCCTAAGATCCAAGCTATTTGTTCCTTTTTTTCCCCACCTCCATTTTTTTTGAACATTTTGAGGAAGGACGTGGCTTATATCCACCCCAGGCTGCTTTTGATCTCTAAAATCCACCTGCCTAGTGCAAGAGTGTGCAACTGCTGCAGGGTGAAGAGCCACTCTTCAGGTTGGTCCACTGCTCGAGGACCCCACTTCTCTGTTTTGCTTTGAATTTAAAAAGTTTCTTACCTTTTAATTCCCCACCCATAAATTTTAGCCACATAAATATATAAAAATATAAATTACTGCAAATTAATTAAAAATAGCCCACCATTAGATATTATTACTGTTATTAAAATCCCCCATACTCATTAACAAACAAAATCCCCTCATCTATGATTAATTACATATGACTTTATATTTATATATAAATGAACCCTCAGTGTTCTTACATTGGCTTTAATTAATGTGATATTAACTCTGATGTTGACTATTCATATTGACTTAAAAGGAGCTGAACTGACTTTGATTGACCTGATAGTGCCTTTAGTGGTTTGCTGCTGAATTTCAATGGCAAACCATAATGCCAATTAAAAAAAAAGAAAAGAAAGAAAGAAATCCTGGAGATCACTTGGGGCATTTGGAGGAAGCTTTAAAACAGAGCGTGTGGGGCATGGGAAGCCCACTGACCACACTTTGCTTGCTCCAGTACTAGTGGAAAAGCAGTGTAAATCTAGCTTTTCAACTGTTAGCTGTACTGAAATGAGCCAGACTTTGCCTCCATTTTCTGACATGCTGATTAAGCTTCTGTTTCCCCAGAATAAACCTCTCCCCTTCATTTAAGATAACCTGCTCCTTATCCTAAGTCTCACTGATTTTGCTGGGAGCTGATGTTTTAAATCTGTTTAAGGTTGAAGCCAAAGCTATTCGGAAGAGTTAATGGAAAACACATTCATCCATACATCCCCCCCCTCCTCAATTCTCATGAATATTCTGTTCCAATTACTCCTAATACTGGAGATAAGTTGTCTTCCTGTAGGACCACTTGATGTTTATGTTTTGATTATATCTTCCATTTCTTCCCACAGTGCCCTATAGAATTATGTGTAAAATATGCACAATAGGGGTAGTGTCCTGGGCTCCAGAGGAACATGTTATAGCATACAGGGACAATGTGTGAGTTTTGGGACCTAACACAGAATGAGTAATTTGGCTGGACATTAAAGGTGCTCCTAATGACATGAGGGTTTGAGGATTTGAATTTGAATTTGCCATTCATAATTGATTTTCAGTATGCTGTTCATTTGAGAGCCAGGGTTGTCTAGTGGTTTGGGTGCCAGACAAGAACTCTGAAGACTAGAGTCTGAATAACTACTCAGCCGTGGAAACCCACTGGGTATTTGGACAAGTCACACTCTCTCAGCCTCAGAGGAAGGCAAAGGCAAAACTCCTCTGAACAAATGTTGCCCAGAAAACCCTATTATCTGTTCATCTTAGGGTTCTCATAAGTCAAAAATGACTCAAAAGCACACAGCAATGAAGGCTGCTCACTTTCTTTGTCCAAATTATTCAGTATTAGGCCACTGAGAAACTCAGAGCAATTGATTTGGGTCTCCTACTTGCCTCCTGAGTCTCACCTGCTGAGACCAGCATACCACTGTCATTATCATCTTAATTTTAATTTTATTTATTTATTGAATTTATATATCGAATTTCTTCCAAATTGGGATTCAAGTTGGGATTCATGCCTTGGGACATGTAAGCTGTGCCTTCTTCTCTTTGCTGTGCTCATACTATTAGTTATGATAACCTGAAATTCCATCAATGTGGTGTAGTGGTTTGAGCATTGGACTACAACTCTGAAGATCAGCCATGGAAACCCAGTGGGTGACCTTGGGCAAGTCACATTCTTTCAGCCTTGGAGAAGGGGAAATACAAACTGCCTCTGAACAAATCTTGACAGAAAACCCCATGATAGATTTGCCTTAGGATCACCATAAGTTGGAGACAACTTAAAGGGACACAACAGCAACAACAATCCCAGTGACTCCCCCTCCCATAAATGCATGAGTTGAAAAGTGGGTTCAAATTGAGCAACAAGTTTAATCAAAGGAAAAAGTGAGATGAGGAACATGCTAACTGGCTCCTAACAACAATCAATTGGCCATTTCCACACTATACTGTTATAGTGCTATTATTCCATTTTCAAACATCTTGTGGAATTCTAAAGTTTGTAGTTTACTGAGAATTCTAAATGCCCTTCTCTAAAGTGCAAACCCCAAGATTCCATAGGATGTTGAAAGTGGAATAATAGCACTATAACAGTGTAGTGTGGAAATGGCCAATGTGAGCTCCTGTTCTTCTATAGAGAAGTGAGAACTTGTTCCCACTGTTAGCCTATTGGTAGTGAAAGGCTGGTGCCTGTCCTACATTTGCCTTGCCACCATATTGATAGATGTGTTGGGGAATTGTAGCACCATGAATGTATATCCCCTGCAGTTGCCTTATCTCAAGAGAAGCTGCTCTTCTGTATCCCTTTGGTTGGCTGTGAGGAGTTGGGTGAATGAGCATCCCTTCATCTAGCAGATGCCTCTGGCTAGCAGTCAACCTAACCTGCTTTTAGAGGCTCTCAGAGGAACACAGGAAGCTGGCTTGAGTAAGACTCTTGGTTCATTCAAATTAGTCTTTTTGACTCTGACTGACAGCAGTGGTGCTTCAGGCAGGGTTCTTTCTTACCCTACTTGGAGATTCCTAGTATTCCAAGAGTCTCTCATCTGAGAATTAACCAGGACCTTCCCTGCTTAGTTTCCACAACTGGTCAAAATAGTTGTGTTCACAGTGATACTCTGAGATTACATGTTTCATGCTCTGTGTGTCAGAAGAATCAGATCTGTTAAATGAGACATCAGATACATGTCTAATAAAGCATGAAGTAGCACCTCTGCTTCTAATGTGCCCTTCAAAGTCAGGACTGCATGTGCTTTCAAGCTACCTATCAACGTGTGGTGACCCCCTGAATTTCATAGGGTTTTCATAGAATCATAGAGTTGGAAGAGAGCATGGGGGCCATCCAGTTCAACCCCTTGCCATGCGAGAACCCATATCAAAGCACTCCTGACAGATGGCCATCCAGCTTCTGCTTAAAAACCTCCAAAGAAGGAGACTCCACCACTCTCCAAGGCAGCATATTCCACTGCCGGACAGCTCTGACTGTCAGGAAGTTCTTCCTGAGGTTCTGGTGGCATCTCTATTCCTGTAGTTTGAATCCATTACCCTTTGGCCTAGTCTCAGAAGCAGCAGAAAACAAGCCCACTCCCTCCTCAACATTATCCAAGAAATAGTCAAGAAGTGATTTGCCATTGCCTTGTTCTGAACCATAGCTTACAACACAAAATATTCCTTGGTGGTCCCTCTTCCAAGTATGAACCAAGGCTATGCCTGCTTTGTTTCCCAGATCACATGGGATCTGGTCCCTTCAGGGTATTCAGATTCTAAGTATAGGAACTGGAAGTCCTATTTTGTGATATAGAATGGGTAGGAATATGGTTGTTCAAAAGTGGATGGGACAAGGGAGTTGAAACTGGCCTTTATTATGACACTGGCCATCTAATAGTTTAACTGCTTTTCTCATTCTTGAATAGTTGCCCACTTAAAGTCCATTCCTGCCTGATGGTGGGAGAGGTCAAAGCTGATCTCTTGCAATGGGGAAGAAGGCCTTTCAAAGTCCATTTTGCATTCTTATCTGTGGCTTTTAGGAATATCTCAAATGACTTCATGGTCAATGTGTTCATGGGGTCTTTCTTAGAATAAGAGAGCTCTAACAGAGAGAATATAAATCCATATTACTCGGTCATAGCAGTTTGATACCATTGAAATAGTCATGGCTCCATTCTACAGAATATTTGTGGTTTGTTGAAGAAATTGCTGCTTAGAGAATTTTAGTGCCCTGCTGGAACTACCATAATTGAACTCCCTAGCAAGGAATTCTCAGTCTGTTGCCAAAAAAATAAATCTTAGGATTCTATAGGATGGAATCATGATTGCTGGTGGTCTCAGACTACTCTAACTATGCATATAGATACACTTCAGTCCACCATTCATGTTAGTTCCATTTGGGAACACTTGTTTTACTTTTAGTTTATGGCACTGATGGTGAAAAAGTTTGCAAATCTCTATCAGAAACACATTCTTCTTCCTCATGGCTAAATCAGACATTAGAAAATTTGACTTGTTTCTTTAAAGCTTCCAGAAATCCTTTCCATCTGCAAGGAGGGGATTTTATGTGAGAGTTTTGTTTTTTTGGCAGGAAGGAAACTTTTATTGTCATTAGAAAACTCAATGTGTAGTCTATTAAGCAACTGGCAAGGCAACCTTCAAATCAGCTTGCCTGAACATGAGGCTTCAGTAATGATCCTACCTGATTTTAAATGCACATCTAAATGAGAATCTCCCAAACGAGGAAAAGAAAACAACAGAAAATTTACAGTGTCAAGTAGCCTGGTAATTGTATTAACAGCCCTTTATAAACAAAATCAGGCTCCCAGCTGGTGCTGAATCCTATAAAAAGCACACTATTAATTTTATGAAGAGAAGTAACCGTTTTAATATTCCAGAGGCTTTGGAGTCTGTAAAGATAAGGTGATGGGCCTTTTCCCCCAGCTGTGATGGTCACATCTGGAAAACAGGTCTCCTATTCAGGCATCTAACCATTGACACCTCAGGGCACCTAAAAGGTGGCAGCAGGGGAGGGGGGAGACCCAATGTTTCAGCTTAACTTGATGAAGCTGTGCTTTAATTGGCTTAATCCAAATTCTCCAACAGGACCAACTTGTGGACTAAGCTCTAAACAGCTATTAACCCTACATTCCTTCCATATGCGCTTACCTCTGTGAACTGGTTGCTTGCCAAGCAAAATAAAAAAGCAACTATATATATCTTTCTCTATATCTTTGCTGGTTGGCACCACTGCCATGTCTGTGAAGAATCTTGTTGTATTGCTTTGATCAGTGAAGGCAAATTGTGCTGTTTTCTTTTATAGAGGAACTTTTTTTTCTTTTTATATACAGAAAAGTTTTTCACCAATAGAATGTCATCATTATCCTGTGTTGGACTTTGGCATTCTTAGCTGGGCAAGTGGTCTTGTGTTCTATAAGCAGTGCTAATATACTGTTAAATTTGCTGTTTATATAATCCCAGATGATTTCTTAGGTTTTACTGAACAGAAGAGGACTGCGTTTTTTGCCTTTTTTTCCTCTTTAATTTTTTTTTTAAGCTAGAAGCCAATTCTTTAGAAGGGATGGTTTTTCACACCACCGGGGCTTATTGACAGCTTTATGAGCACCGCTGGAGAAGGACCTGGCCTGTTCTATGCTATACCACTCAGCTCTGGGTTGAGCAAATGAGCAAGTTTTTAATTAGAACTTTCATTTCACTCCAGCATTCCCCAGGTACAAAGAACTATATTGGCCTTCCTAGAATTAATCACTTTCCCAGACTCCAACCCTGCTAAAATGAGGTGGTCTTTTAGGAAGTGTGTTTACCTGGCTAAGCACACTACGATGCTTTATTTGTGTTAAATATTTACAAAATCTATGTCTATATTGTGAATCTCTCTCTCTGTCTCTCTCTGTTTCACCTCTAATTAACCAAAGAGAGTTGATGCACAAGGGGAAAAAATCAAATATTAATTATAATAACAAAATAGAGCAAAACATCCACGTCCCCTTGGAATTTCAAACCTTGAAATCCAGTCCAAAGATTATAATCAAGTAATCTCCTTCCCTCTCCATTTCTTATAGATATGCTTTCATGAAAATGGCCTTGCTGGAGCAGTTAACATAACTTCACTACCAACCCACCTACCTTTGGCTGACTTTCAGATCTGTTTATGGGAGTTTTAACATTTTACGTTTGCAGTTATATTTAAACTCCTCATCATCGCTATGGTCAGGGGCAGCCAATTCCTTCCTTTTTAAAAAGAACAGCTCTGGTTTTATTTCTTTACAATAAATATTAAAAATCACAAGAATGCCCTCAAATTGGCATGTGTTTTGCTTGGTGGATTTGCTTTTTATTATTCTTGTGGATTTAAAAATGGTTTTAATTGGTAAGAGAAGACTTGGGGGTTTTAAAGTTGGTTTGGTGGATGTGGTGAAGATATGAGGGCTGATGGTGCACTTCACAAACTAGATGATTTTTTTTTGAAACTCTTCTGCTTATTGAGTAACTAGCTATTTCATCAGATACACAATTGTTTCTTCCTGACACACTTGGAAGTTTAACAGTGTGTCCTTTCCAGCAGCCATTGGGTTCCCTTGAAAGGGTTTCGGAGTGCTTAGAAAAGTTCTGTACAATCCAGTCTCTAGGTTCCTTTTCTAGTAAGGTAGCAGCAATAGTGAGAATCATCATAGTATAGTGGTTTGATAGTTGGACTGTGACCCTGGAGACCAGCGTTAGACCTTGGGCATATCACACACTCTCAGCCCCAGAAAACCCCATGACAGATTTGCCTTGGGGGTGTCATAGTTCAGGAACAACAACAACAAAGCAGCAGTAGGGCTTTTGCGAACAACTTCTACTAACAAAAAGGTTTTCAAGAAAATATCCCTATTTCAGTTCATTCTTTCTAGAATATTATGGACTTGCCATACTTTTGAGGCCCCATACTATTTTAAACAAATTCTAGAACAGAACTGAGAAATCTGTGATCCTCTAGAAAGCCAGCCTGACTGTTGCTGAGGCTTGATGGGAGTTCTTAGTCAAGCAACATCTGCTCCCCCGCCGCTTTGTAGCCTATGTAATTTGTTTGTTCATTTGTTTATTACCTGCTTTTCTTTCATAAGCAACTCAAACAGCTTTAGCTAATTTGTAAATCAAACACTGTTTGAAAAAGCATTGAACAATAATTCACTAAGAAGCATTCATTTAAAAGAATTAAGAACACAATAAAATATGCTGCATGTTCAAAAAAACAGAGCACTCATTGCATTGTCCTAAACAGTTAAAAGTTGAAGGCCTGTTTAAATAGGAAGGTCTTTGCCGATTGATGAAAAGAGAACAGAGAGAGGGCCAAGGGAGCCTCTCTTGGAAGAGAATACTATTACCTGGGAGCAGCCACCAACAAGGCTTTCTTCTAAGTCCTCACTGGAAGTATTTGTGGTGGTAGCTTCCTGCTCCTGAAGATTTTAAAACTTGGGCATGCTCATATAGGAAGAGAACAGTGTTTCAGAATCTGGACCTAAGCCATATAGGACTTTATAGCTCATAATCAGCACTTCTGCCCTGAAATGGACTGGAAGCCATTGGAACTGCTTCAGCAAAGGAGTTACATATTCCCTATAATCAATAGATAATACCTGCTTGTGGCCTGGTGTTCCTGGCATAGTGGATCCTGTTCTGTAACTTTCCACACATGAAAAAGTGTGTGCTAGGAGATTAACTGGCTGTTGAGCCAGTGTTTCTATATTGGGGCCTCTCAGGAAATGGCAGCTGCTGAGAGGAGCCTGAGCATGATCAAAGGGGCCAGTACTTCAGAAGAGAGAAGAGAAGGTAGAGCCAAGTAGAAGTTTTCTGTAGACTGATGCTGCTTTGCTGCTTGTGTATAAATACATCTGGGATGAGAGTTTCCCAATCAATGAAAGCTGGTTAGATCAGTGTTTCTGAATTTCCCTTCATTAAAAATCCAGCAACACCGCAGGCCACCCCAGAGTGAAGTACCTCATCCAAGTAGTACACTTTGACCGCACTGTCTTAACTCATATACTGGAAACTTCTTGTCCAATCTGATTCTTGCATTACATGTCGACAAGAATCTCAAAAAGGTCTTCCTTTGATTAAAGCCAATGACAGCACTCCCCCAAGCTAATCTTAAATCCTTTTTGTCTCCCATGGCTATCCAGATGAGTCATGGCAGAGCCTGCTGTCTTACTTCTCTTCCAAAGTGGCTTGAAATGGAGGGGTTCTTCCATTTTCCACCTGGTAAAAGCCGTATTAGGCTAAAAAGCTGACTGCTGGCTATGGAAGTGGAATAAGAAGAGCAAATCCTGGAAAATTATTTTTTCATTGGCCATGCTGGCGGGAGGATTCTGGGAACTATCGACCACCCAGGTACAGGCTATTTCAAGAACTTCATCTTCACATATGAGGCTGCCTATGCTGTAAGACATTTGAGAAAAGCATTTTTCTTCTTTCCATCTCCTTCACAGGCTTGTTTGGTGGGAATGCAGGAGAGGACTTTCTTGGTGTCTGTTCCCAGACTGTGGAACTCCATTCCAAGAGAAACTAAGATGGCTCTTTCTTTGCTTTTTTGGTAGAAAGTGAAGACTTTTTAAAAAGTTCAGCAAGGTTTTTGGAATTGATTTTATTTTTATTTTTTTAAAAAAATGGCTTTCATGGTGCAGTACTACTTTTAGTCTCTGTCTTAAAGTAATAATTTAAATGATTTCAACTCTGTTTTTAGTTTAATGCTGTTTTAATTTCAGCTTTTTGCATGTTTTTGACTGTACTTGTTATTATTGTAATACCCTCTATTTTGTAAGTCACCTCAAACCTCACTTTGGAAAAAGGTGGGGTATATATGAAGGGAGGGAGGGATGGAACTGCTGTCTTCCTCTACCTCCCTCTCCTCCTCCTCACCGTGACCACAGCCACCATCAATTCATTATATCATACTTTTTTCTCCTCATTCCTGAGACTCAAGGCTTACAAACTTAAAACATGTGTAGATAAAAATTTCACTTCATTAAGACATCCACATGTTAAAATACAATTAAACTATAGATAGAATTAAAAGCAGTTTAAAAACATGCCAACCAATAACCACCATCAGCAGCAACAAGTACAGACAATGTAGCACTTTATTAAAAGCAATTCCCCAAGCTCTGAACTAGAACAGATGAACTTTATGCTACTGAGCCTCTTGAGCTTCTTTAGCATCTCTTCTTCTTCAGTAAATTGTTTGGTATTATGAACATGAGAAGGAAGCTCTCACCTCAGCTTTTTTTTTTTTTTGCTTCCTCAGCCTTTCCCTCCTTCAAGCAGCACAGAGGCCATTTCTGCACGGGGCGAGATGCTACTCACCGGACTTTTGGGCTCTCCAGTCTGGTCCACGTTTCTTTGGAGCAGTCCGTGGCCACCGCTCCGCACTGCTCCGGGGATGAAAATGGCGGCTTCCAGTTGGACGAGGCTCTTGACCAACCGCTGAAGCTCGCCAGCCTAAAGCCCGCCCCCGGCAGATCGCAGGCTCGCACCAATGCGAGTCTGCAAATCTGCATATGGGAGCAGGCTTGCAGTGGCGCGCTCCGTGCTTTTGAAAGACCTGTTTTTAGCGGTCTTTCAAAAGCAGGCTGGACGACCACTTGGGGTCGTTCGGGAGTGGGCTGGACTGCGGATCTATGTTCAGTAGCTCCAACCCAGTCTGATCCCAGATGCAGACGTCCTCCCTGGAGGATGCTTTGCCCTGTTTAAAACACCCCATGTGGAAATGGCCAGAGTGATCTACAAGGGCCAAGATTCAAGCAGCCCATAGATTGAGCATCAGCCTCTGCTAGCATTCTTCCATTACTCACCAGGGCTTCTTCTCTGCTTCTTAACCTGGGTTGGCTAAAACAACCAGGATGGTGGTGCTTATGCGCAGAGCTCTGTTCCTCGGCTACCGTTTGCTATTTTGAATTGTTTTTATTAGGAATTTGGATAGATGGTACCAGCATTGACAAACAGCAACAGGAACCACTTCAGTATATGTTACTAGCAGTGAGACTTGTGTACTCAAAGTACTGCAACAAAATGGAGATTCCAACAATGGCTGAATGGCTTAACAGGTTGATAACAATTGTGGAGGTGGACAAGTTGTCAGTTAAATTAAAGGGAAATACTGAAAAAGAGTTTGTTTCGGAATGGAGATTTCTAATGGACTACAGAGAAAATGAGGGTGAATTGATGATTTTAGGGTTTGGAAGTTGCATTTTACTGTTTCTTTTTAATCTGTAATTTTATTGTTATCATGAGAGAGAGATTCTGAAAATTAAATATGACTATAGGTTGTTGCTATTTTAACATTTTTAATATAGGTATGGCTTATTTAATAGGTTCAACAGATTTACTGAGACTTAATCAATTAATCAATGGTTTATAGAATTAACTAATGATATTTTCTATTGACCAACAATGTAAATATGTTGTCTGAAATAGAAATTTAAAAAATTCAGAATTTAAAATAGTTGTTGGGTAAAGATTTTGAAATACAATGTGTATAAATAAGTATAAATATAATGAGCAACAAATTTAATAGTAACTTTGAGTAAAAAGACTTTAAGTTAAGTACTTTTATTCATAGTAGGAGCTGTTTGCAACAAGAGTGGGAACCATTTTAATTAGTTCTAGTTTTTTTTTCTTTTGTTTAATTTAGTTAAGCTTTGTTAGTTTAGTTAAAATATGTTTTGTATTGTGTTTAATAATTTTATGTGTAATTTTTTGTTTAATTATGTCTTCTTTTTTGGATGTATTGTTTTGATTGGTATGTGTGTGTTTTTGTGTTTATGTTTAAAACTTTTTTTTTTTTTAATAAAAAGAAGAATTTGGAGCAGATACAAACCAAGATTATGGAGCAGATACAAACCTAAGACACTTCATGAGTTTCATTGCAAGAGGCCTTTTATAGGAAGAAGACAATAAGTGAGCAACTTATTGAGATCTCTTAGATGTTGACCAACAACAATACAAAATTAAGTCAAATGAAGGATTACTTTCAGAAAGGTATACTTTTCAATGGCTTTCTTATAGACAGATAACAGAAAGATTTAAAATCGATCAACAATTGTATAATTTGACAAGTCAGGGACAAATCAGAATTTGATGAAGAATTGTTTTCTGATGATGATGATTGGTAGGATATATAAACTTATGTTAAAAATAAAGTTGGAAGAGGAATAGGTTAAAGATCGTAAAATAATATTGGCAGAAAATGTTGGACATGGTATGCAGTTGTAACAATGGAAAACTGTGGTTGGAGGGAATTAAACTTACATTGAATTATCATCATAAAGAGAATTTTTATAAGATGATGTATCGATGGTATCTGAAAAATTGTCCGAAATGTATAAAGCAGTTTCTAATGTGTGTTGGAAATGTGTTCAACAAGTGGTGTTTTTTTTTTAATCACATGTGGTGGACCTTTGAGATGACCAAAAAATTCTGGAGTCAATCTTGAAGTTTAAAGTTTAATTAAAACCTGAATTATATTTGTTGAGACTGGTAGAAGATCATCTTGAGAAGAAGTATGGGAAGGTATTATATGACCACTGCTGCAAGTTTATTATATATGCAGAAAAAGAAAAATGAAGAGATACCAACAAGTGAAGATTGGCTACTGAAATTAATAGACTTATCTGAAATGGATTAACTATCAACACTGATGACAGAAAAAATCATTGGAGACTTTTTTTGAAAGAGTAGGAATCTTTGACAGGGTTTTGCAAGACAAAGAATACAATATGTTAACTATAAGTGATACAATTAGTATATTCTGAAAAATAAGTAGTTGAAATATTTGAATGGCATCTACAAATGAAGAAGTTAACCTATACAGTCATGTACAATCTATGTTAGGAAGACTGGATGGCAATGTTATGTTCTTTACTGTTCTTGTTTTTGCTATCTTAGCTTTTTTCTTCTTATTTTTTGCTCTCCTGTGGTGTTCCTTTTTGTGGTTTTGTTTTTCTCTTTTTTCTTTGTTTCTATGTAATTTGATTTTTATTGTATTTGGAAAAGCTTAATAAAAACAAAACAAAACAGAGTTTGGAAGTGGTTCAGGATGGATTTATTATAAAGACAAGCAACAAATTCATTCATGCCTGCAGTGGCTGCTCCCAAATTACCCATTCACCTTCCTGGCTGAGTGGGCACCTGAACCTGGTTTCTTCTAAACTTATCACCTGATTTTGTGGTTTCTATTTCTATTTGTTGTTGTGTGTCTTCAAGTCATTTCTGACTTGTGACAACCCTAAGGCAAACCTGTCATGGGATTTTTATATTACTTGTACACTTACTGCAACTTTCTTTTTTGAAGACTCATTAGTCCAAACTCTTGAATGACCCCTCTGGCACAGAGAGAGTATGCTTCAACCTGTTTTCAAGGGTTTTTTTTTGCCCATTTTCTTATCTTTCTTTGGCAATTTCCACACTACATTGTTCTAGTGCTGTTATTCTACTTTCAGCATCCTACGGAATCCTGGGCTTTGCAGTTTAGAGAGGGGGCCTTTGGAATTCTCAGCCAGAGAGCTCCTTGGCCTCAATAAACTACAAGCCCCAGAATTCCACAGGATGTTGAAAGTTGAATGATAGCACTATAACAACATGGGGTGGAAATGGCCTTTCTTTCCATCTTTTTCTTTCTTTCTTTCATTCTTTCTTTCTTGGATGGAAGTGGATAGTATATTTAAGTGAAGTCTCATTGAAAAATAATTCTCTCAGTGGAGATTCTGTTAAATATTGATATGTGGGGGAGAGGGTGAGAAGGAAAGCTTTTATTTCATAAGACCCTCTAGACCACTATCCCTTAATGCACTCAGACCAAAGAAGCTGGCATTGAATGATTTCTGGTTTCTTATTAAGTTACATCTCTAATCAGATTAGTTTTGCCTGTTCAGATCCTGGCCTCAATGGTTGGCCATATGTAGTCCAATAACTTCCCAAAATACCAAAATGATTGTTTAGCTTCAAAGACATTAATAATCTTACTTAGCTGCAGCCAGTAGACTGCAGATATGACCACAGAGCTGGCTGCTTTTCCTGGTGGTGGGAACTTAATAAAGTAGGACAACAGGAGCAAGTTCCAATGTCATATATAAGCTAGAATTATTTCCATAATGAACTAAAGTAGGAATTGGAGTGAGCTGGAGGAACTATTCCTCTGTTATGTTTTGGATCAGGGGTGTCAAATTCAATTTCATCATGGGCTGCATCAGCATTATAGTCGTCCTCAAAGAGCTGGCTGTATCTGTAATTGTATTTCTTTCTGCCCCCCCTCCGCCCCTCTCTGTACCTGGTGAGCCCAATCCCCACACTTTGGGCCCCCAGCTGCCAGTATTTTGAAGAGGGTCCCAGCAGCCAGCACTTGCAGTCTTCTTCTACTTCTGACTGCTCCTCTGTCCAATTCTTGCGAGCCATACAGAGTGTTGTCATGGTAACCCCTACAACGATCTCACAGTGAGACTTGGATGGAGGAGCAGTCGGAAGTAGAAGTAGATTGCAAGTGCTGGCTGCTGGGCCCCTCTTCAGAATACTGGCAGCCGGGGGCCCGCAATGCGGGGACTGGGCTTGCCAGGCAGGGAGAGTGCTGCAGTTGCAGTTGTACAACAGCCACATGAAATGGCCTGGTGGGCTGGATTTGGCCCACGGGCCTTGTGTTTGACACATGTGTTTTAGATAGTATGAAGGTTGAACTCTAGAATACTATTACTTTCCAACTGTCAAAAAGTATGATGGAAGGGAAGTTGGAAATTGCTGGCATTCCTGAATACAGTCTGTAAAGCACAGCCTGGTTTACTTTGGTTGGGATTCAGAACAACAGCCTTGTAAAAAGTAACTTCCAAAATCCCCCAGGCAGTATGTTACTGTTCATGCTGACTGAGGGAGTCAGGGACATGTAGTTTAAAAAGGAACTTTTCCAACTTCTGCTGAGCAGCACAGGCAAATCATATTACTCTGGCTACCAGAGACTGTGCCGTCATGAGAAGAGGTCATACAGCAGAGCTGTGGCTGAGGTTTCTTCCTTGTATTAGGATTTTTTTTTAAAAAAAAATAAACAATATAATTGCATGATGAAGTAAGACACATGTCAACTTATAAGCCTCTAACAACAATGTTCTGCGGTTCTATTGGCTGCTTTTCATACTTGCACCCGGTTCACTACTAAGACATATGGACTTTCCAATCAGGAGAAGACTGTGTGGCACCAGAGAAGGGATGAAATATATTAAACAATATTCCATGTAGGTGTATTTCTCTTTAACTCAGAAATTCACAGTCCATGCTAAATCCATAATGAAGGAAGACAATCTGTCAAACTGAGGGGATCTCATTGCGAAAGTGCTGAGAGCCGACTGCTGGAAATGGCTGGTGGAAGAAGAGCTTACTCCCAAACAATCCTGCTGCACACATGCCATCTAAAGGATATGATGCTTTTCCAGAGCAATGGCTTGAATGGAGTGCCAAGTTGCCCACATATCGAAGTTATGATGTCCTAAGAAGAAAATAAAAACATAATGCAAGATTTACTCTTAAGATCCTTTAAGCAAAAATAGTAAGCCCAAATACATTCAGGTCTAATTCAGTTTCATATCTATTACAGTGAAGCCTCCAGGTTTCTTTTAACCTCCTCTTTCTGTATTAAACATTTTTTGGAGGAGGAGGAGGAGGACGACGACAACAATGATGACAAGATTTGCCTCTAGGCATAAATAACAGAAAGAAGTTACAATGATATTCCACACCAACCAGAAGCTAATTGATATAGTTTCCAAACACTGGCCCTAGTTATGATTCAGCCTCCATGATAATTGATGCGTGTAAAATTAAAGGGGCTTCTCATTTTACTCTCAGAATAATATTAACAGAAAAGAAGGCTTTCTCTTCTATTTTTGTTTAGCCACCACAGCTGATTGTGTAAACACTTCCTGGCATAGATTTCCCAGTTTACTGGGGTCGGAGTTCACCATGGTAACACACCTCACAGTGTGAAGCGCTACCTTCATTAACCTCGTACATCTGCTAATTAGTGGGTCACTTGCTGGTCAGAGGTGTGCTTATGCTGTGCTTCTTGATGCTCTGTTGCGTTATTATGGCAACTGTAAATGCCACATGTAGCAGACTTTGAGAATGTGTTTGGAAGACTAGCGATATAATTAAGACACATTACCCTCAAATGGAGTATGCCAGCTGACATTCAAAAGCTGGTAATAAGGTAATTTCCCTCACACTTTCATTGCAACAAATTGGTCATTGGGTGCAAAATGTAGAATTCTCTTTTGTTTTGCAAGTTTAGATTTAAGGGAACTAAATATACACCTTCATTCCAAAATACCACTGCCATAGAATAGAGTATAATGATTGAGGGAACCCCTTTGGATTGCCACATAGAGGCAGCTGTCATGTGGAACAGTTTGAGGAAGATTTCACATAGCAGTTCTTCAGCCCCTAATCTCTCTTCCTAAAGTGTCCAAGTGATCATTTGTAGAAGAGATGGCAGTGTGGAGTGTCACATCTTTCAATATGGAGTTAAGAGAAGAGTTAAGGGAGGAACGATCTTTTTGCCTATGCAACAAATCAACCTGTAGAATTATTTCGTCTAGTTAGTAGGGAGTATCCAGCAAAGTGTAGTGGTTTGAGCATTGAACTACGACCCTGGAGTTCAATTCTTTGCTTGGCCAGGGAAACCCACTGGGTGCATCACACACAGTCAGCCTCCAGAAAACTCCACAATAGGGTCATCTCAGGGTCTCTGTTAGTCAGAAACTACTTGAAGGCACACAACACCAGCAACAACAAGGGATGGGAGGGAAAATATCTGGTGTTTATTTGTTTCCTGACTGAAGAAATTTCCCAACACTTGGGAAACTCAGTTAGGAAGAATAACACAGTGGTGAAATTTTTTTGAGCAATTCATGCCTGGTAGACATGCATCCCAAAGTGCTTGGGGAAATTAACTTGCACAGAAATACATGAATGTTTGTGCAAAAATAGTGCTTTTTTGTGCAAAACTGACATTTTTCACATAAAAAAATCTGCTTCCAGGTAAGGGTATGAGTGTGTGTGTATGAGAGAGAGAGAGAGCGATAACAACAACCCTGCATTAAAGACATGTCAGTTTCTAGACATCAGTGTCCGTGTTCCTGCACACATATAAACTATGTTTTTCACAGTTTTTTCATGCAGAGAAAAGCTTTTTGAAGCCCACATCATTTTTGGTGCAAAAGTAATAAATCCCTTGAATTTTGCATAAAAATGTGTATTCTGGAAAGGATTCTTTGCATGAAAAAATGTACTTTTTGCATAAACAAAGTACAAACCCTAAAAAAGCCCATGTATATAAAAATAATCACAGAGTGCTTTCCTAAAACTTTTCCAGATGTATGAGTACTGGATGAGAAATATTATTTTTCTCCCACAGTGGGGAAAAAACCTAAGAAATTATTCATCCTTATATGCAAGGATGAAATAATCAAATATTTACATTCTCATAGCAAGTACATAGTATTCAAGTAATGTGAGGACATAAGGTTTCCCTCACTTATATTGGTGGAAAGATAAAAATAATAATCTTTTGCTATAATACATGAGGATCAGAATGGCTTCTTGCTGAAAAGATTATTTAAAAATAATACTAGGACCGTACTTAATTAATATAATTGAGTACTATGAAAAACATAATGAAAAAAAATAGCAGTAGTTTTTGTGGACTCTGAAAAGGCTTTTATTATGGTAAAATGGCCATTCCTAAAAGAGATGTTGAAGAGAATGGATTCACAATTAACCCCCCCCCCATCATGGATAGAGGCCATCTAAGAAGATCAAGAAGATCAAATTCTGATTAACAGAGAAAAGGCAAAAACTTTCAAGATCAAAAATGCAACAGACAAGGATGTCCTCTTTCACCCCTCTTATTCATTATGATTTTGGAGACATTAAACAGAACCTTTCAGAGAGACAGAGCAATAAAAGGTATGCAAATAGAAGGACATAACTACAAGTTGAATGCTTTTGCTGGTGATTTGGTTCTTTTTTTAGATGATCCGATGCAAAGTTTGGAAAAATTAATTCAAGTACTAAAAGAATTTGGTGAGGTGTCTGGTGTTAAAGTCAACAGAGAAAAGACAGCGATTTTAACAAAGAATGTGAGAAAACAGGAAGAAGAATTAGTTAAAAATCAGGATTCAAAAGAGAAACAAAGGTTCAATATCTTGAAATTTGGATTTCTAAACAGAACTCTTCCTGGAAAGAAATGAAGAAGGATAGCCTGGCACTCAGTTAGGGACATAAATTTCCCTTGTGCCTGGGCATGTCCATTTTTGGGTGCTGTGAAGTTTAGCATAGTGATGAAGTGCCCAAAGCCTCCTTGGGCTTACTATATTATCTCTGAAGGCCCACCTCCTCATGGCCTTTCTGTGCTCTTGGGGAGAAGGCAGGATTGGAGAGGCGTGTGGATACATCCTTGCAAAATGAGCAATAATTACATCAGTGCTGAGGTGCCTGATAGATATCAGACAATTCTTTGTTCCTGTCTGCTCCCCACAAGGTACTCAATGACTTTAGGGAGGTCTTTAAAGACTAAGGCCCTTTCCGCACGAGGTAGTTAAAACTGGCCAAGGCATCCTGGCACGGAGGTTGTCCGCATCTTGGATCGGACTAGGTGCAGACTATTTAACTTAGTTCTGCACTTTAGTCCGATCCAACCCACCCCCAAGTAGTCCTCCAGTGTGCTAAGTAAAACCTGGAAAAATCTGGTCTTTACATTTTCTGGAACACGCCATTGCGTTCCTACTTACCTGTGCAGATGCGCAGGCTCGCACCAATGTGAGCCTGTGATCAGTGGAAAGTGGGCTGTGGGTGTGGCCAGTGTCAGCGGTTGGTCCACTCCCACGAAGACACCGGAAGCCGCCATTTTGAGCCGGAAGCCACAGGAAGCCGCCATTTTGAGCCGGACCAGTGCGGATCTACAGACCTCGCACTGCTCCGGTTTGCCCTGCACTAATGGAGGAGCCCTGCAGAAGGGCTCCAGGGAAAGTCTGCGTTACTTCGAACCCAAGAAGAGCCAGTAAGTAACGGCACGGAGCGATTCACTCGCCTCGTGCAGAAAGAGCCTAAGTCTTGTGAGAGTTGTGACATATGGGTCTGCCTAAGTTAGGTTCACATCCTACTCTACACTGAGCCATGCCTAGTCTGATAAGAAACTTGTCTTGATTGAGATGCCTTGTGATGGAATGAAAATGCTACAAGGAAATTCTTGTGCAATTGCCACAGAGGACGCAACATTTCAGCAGTAATTGCCAGCGGATAATTCCAAACTTCTCCTGAAGCTCCATCCCAACTCTACCATTCTGGTTGCCAGTTGAGTACCTTTAAAGTAGTATGTGCATGCTTCCCCTACAGGTTAGGGACTGGAGCACTGTCAGAAAATAGAATTGGTTGAAAAGTGGAACCAATGTATTGTACTGCAGGGAGCATGAAGGACTTGCAGAGGCTCACTTGGGACCACCCATCCATGTGCTGCTTGCAAAGTCTCTCAGTTAGTGCCTCCCTCCCCAGCTCACTTTGCAAGCAGGGTGCTTTTGTGAGTGGTTCCAAGTGAGCCTCAGTAGGCAAGAAGAACAGATGAAAGAGCAGAATGCCTGTCAAATTTCCTTCAACACCACAGTTCAAATAAGTTCCTTTTTTCCCTGTGTTTTGTTACCACATTGCTTAGAAGCTGTGAAAATGCTACTTTTATTGAGACTTCTGAGTCCAATGAAATTGTTTTCCATTCCTAATCTGTATAAAAGTGAACAAGGCAGTTTGTTTTTACTTGGAAAAGGCTGATTGATATCCTCTATCCACTATCTAGTTAAACTCTTCTGTTTGGAACAAAAGAAGGCATACGTCTGGTCGTATTCCACTTCTGAAAGACTGGCACATTTTTCTTTCATTGCCTTGCTTTCATCTAGTTGACCAAAACTCTGGAGATTGGTTATACTCACAGGTTGTTAATAAGGCTGTGCAAACCAGTCAGCCAACAGGACTGAAGAGGTATACATATCCTAAAGGTAACAGCTCTTGTCTGATCTCAGAACCTAAGAAGGGTTAGCTCTGGTTAGTACCTGGATGGGAGACTGCCAATGAATCACAGGTGCTGTAGGCTATATTTCAGAAGAAGGAACTGGCAAAACCACCTCTGAGTAATTCATTGGCTAAGAAAACCCAGTGAAAACGATAGGCTTACCGTAAGTCAATAGATGACTTGAGGACATACACACCCACACACAGAGGGCAATTTTACCCCCCCCCTCATTTTTTCAGTTCCTTGACTCATTTTAAGTTGTGGGAGCCATCTGGAGAATTACATTTTGGGACCATGCTTCTTGTTTGAACAGGAAGTACACAAACATACTCAAATCCCAATCTTTACATTTTTCTAGAGTGCCACAAGCAGAAGATATTGACTGCGTGTTTTGGAATTCATGTATCAGTCCCTGGGAAACATTTCTTGCACCTTTGTTGAAAGGAACCTCTGACAGAACTTTGGTTAAGCAAGTGAACAAATTACTGCTGGTATGGCTCTAACTGTAACCAATCAAGCAGACTAACTCACCAGGATTGTCAAAACATTAAAAGTAAATGCTTTAACAGTTCTAGTAGTAAAGTGTGCACTCATGGAATTGACTGGATCAGTATGTTTAACTTTTTAAAATTTCCACTAAAATTGACCAGAACTTATGGTTTCAACTTGCATGCCATAAAATTGATTGACACTGACCGATATTTGCATACGTTCCCCTATCACTGAGACATTTGTCAATGAAGATATTATATTCATGGCTGATCTGACATATGTATTCATAAACACTTTCCCATTCCCATTTCCTATATATTTAGCACAGTTTTGTTCAAAAGCAGAAAGAACAGGGTTCTGATTTTGATGATTCATACTCCATTACTTCATCTTCAACATTTCCCACTAAATTGGTTGTAACCTCAGAGGCTATCAGAAAATATACTGTAGACCAAAGGTGGGGAATGTTTGATTCACTAGATATTTTGGATTATAAATCCCATAATCCATTACAAGTGGCCAGACTGGCTGAGGACTGTGGGCGATGAAAACCAAAACATCTAGAAGATGTAGACCACTGCTGGTGAACTACTCTTTTTTATAGAAATTGATGGGCTATAAAGAAGTGGATTTTTTGGATAAGACTGTCTAGTAACTATGTGGGATGTATGATTGTTTAAAAAGTAATCAGGGATTTAGGGTGGGGGAATAAGTGAGAATTCATATCTTGCAGAGAAAGAATGCAGAAAATGCAGAGGGGAAGCAGAAATGTGAATATACTTGACTAATTTCAGGAAGACCCTTTAGGTAATAAATTCAAACCATGAATCCTGTTTGGGTTTGTGCACTAAATTGCAGGAGGAAACAAAGTTTCATTCTGCTTTGCCCCCACAATATCCTGCTATTATCAAAATCAATTCCAAAGCAAAAGAAAACAAAAAGCAAAACCCACTCAGCCCTCTTTAAATAAATTCTTGGTCCAGACTTTTCCAAGCCACAGCAGGCTCACAAATCTGCATACATATCCTCTGCAGAATATAAAGAACCGATTACTGTTTTCAAATGAAGATGGCTATTATAGGTCAGAATGTAAGGATCCCAAATAGAAATACTTATTCCATTTACAAAAGAGCTGATAATCCTGCAGAGGCTGCTAGTCATACAGGAGTGTGAGTGCCCACATGTATATGTGACACACACACACACACACACGCAGAGAGAGAGAGAGGGAAAGTTGATATTTTCCATTTTCCTGCAGTCTCCTGTGCGATCTCCCATGTTTTGGAGAGTCCCCAAACCTTTGGAGCAGATTTGTAGTGGTGCTTGCAAAGGACATCAGGGAGGAATAAAGCGAGTACTTAACTCCCCTTTCTCTGAGTTGGGGTGGGCTCACCACCAGAACAATCCTCCCATACATGTTTTGATTCTGCAGAAGAATAACCCACAGATAAATGTTTATACTTTCTTTCGCAAGTCCCTTCCATGTAACACTCATGACAACTGCAGAGCTGTACTTCTGCATCACATTTCTGTCCATGCTTGGAATGGTGCAATTATTGTTAAATGAACAATTCTCGTGCAATGCCTAATTTGTCACCATAGTGATGAAGAAACAGACACAGTCTCCAGAGTGAGAAATGACAACTCTTGTTTCTTAGGAGGTAGAAGCAAAGTGATGCTCAACCCTTTTCAAAGAGAAGACAACCCCTTTCAAAGACAAGAAAGTAGATTTCCAAAAGATGGACACAATGATGTGTCCTGCTTCTCCAGCTCTGTCTTCTAAAGCCTTCTAAATTTGTATTCAAACAAATGTATTCACAAGGTACTGAAGACATATTGAATGAATCGCCCTTAAGGTGGATGCAAGCTGAAGACTACTCAAAGTAGAAATTTGATAGTTCCACCAGTGAACTTATAGACCAGAGGTGAGAAATATCAGTCCTTGGGGCCAGATTTGGCCCTTCATGGGTCCCATTACAGCCCTCAGCTTCCCCAAATGGCTAAGCCCCTACCACTTGTTACCCCACTGGCATACCCTATCCCAGAGACTATAAATTTGATATCAAATATACCCACCATGCCAGAGAAGTTGCCCGGATGGGCACGTAGGCAAAGAGGTTGAACAACCGAAATCAGGTCAAGACCAGAAAAATCCCCAGTCATGTAGCCCAAGGAGACCTCAGACTGTACACATCCACATAAACAAAGGATCCTCAGCCAAGAGTAGCCAACTTGAGGGATTAGCATGTTTTCCCCAGGTTGACCAACTTTGACTCTGGAAAAATCCTATAAAGTGAGGTCCATCTACATAAACCAATGTTGCAACCCTACTTGACTGCAACCCTACTTGAAACAATACTGCAACCCACTTACCATTGAATGGCATTCCTTCCTTTGTTTTGGCCATTGTTCTTCCCGGGAGAGGGCCTATCCTCGAGGTACATTCTGCCCTATAAGTAGTCCTAGTTTTTGAGGATCTCTTCAGAGAACTTCTTGCCACGCTAGCAGACTGGCACTCTGTTAGTTGAGTGATCCCCTCAGCCGTCTCTTTGCTGAGCTCCATTCTTCTTGCTGCTTCCTGGACTGAAGACTTCAGGATAGGTGCAGTATCACTGCCTCTACATTCCCTTTGCTATATCCCCTATCCATTTTTCACTTCTTTTCCTTTTCAATAGGCCTTGTGTACATGAGTGAGTGAGTACATTGGTGCATGATACTATACTCTTTTAATAAAATTCATTTGTTTTGAACATTTGTCTGGATTTTTACTTGGCTTCACTCCATAAAGTTGGGTAAAAGATCCTGCTGGGTTACCCTGCCCCTCATTTTGCTATAGCCCATGCTCTGCTAACTTCCCCAATCTTAGCATTTTTGGAGCAAATCAAGGTGTCCCCATGGGAACCCCCAGAAGCCAGGGAAACACACTATTAGGTAGTTCCCCAGTTTCCATATGGACCTAGGAAGAGCCTTTTCTAAGGCCATTTTCACACTAGCCTGTTATAGCGTGATGATTCCACTTTCAACATCCTCTGCAATCCTGGGGTTTGCAGTTTTGGGAGGGGCCGGCCAGCCGAAACTGCAAACCCCAGGATTCCAGAGGATGTTGAAAGTGGAATCATCATGCTAAAACAGGCTAGTGTGGAAATGGCCTAAGAGTTAGTTACTAGCTGAGCTAAAATATGCTAGCTATTTTTTTTATTCACCATTTTTTTTTTGGTCTTTACTCCCACTTCCACACCCAGTACTGGAAAGTGGCCGCTGAGAAGTTCAGTCCCTGTGCTGAAAGAGATCCCTGGCTCTTCTTTTACACCAACATAACAAGATTTCTCTTGACTGAGCAAAAGAAGAATTCAGTTCAAATGAGGTAATAAATCTCCTTCCAGAACTGAAGCACAATAAAAAGAAACAAACTACCAATACTGTCCCTCAGATGCCTCATAGGTACTGCTGTGAGGAGACTCCACTTCTCAGGGAGGAGGATGGGGAAAGTGAAAAGAAGTATTAATGGGGGTTAATGGGTACCTGGTATGTATGACAATACTTTTCCCCCTTCTGCTCAGCTCTTTGGTTTGTTTTCAGCCAAACATGGCAGTAAAAAGTTATAATTGCACCTGTTGGCTTCACCTCTCTTCTCACGTGATGGTATAAAACTAGCCCAGCGGCATGTGCTTCCTGTGCAAAGAGGAGAATTTCATCTTTTGCTTTAATTACGATCCAAACAACCATTTCCCACTTCACTCAGGTGGGAAAATGAGCTCCTTGTAGGAGGAAGACGTAATCCATTTGTTTGCTTAGCACACACAAGAGTTAAAGAATTATCTTTGAAAAATGTCTTAAAAATACAGCTGCTGCTGCTGCAGTTTATACACGTCCAGCTGCACAAGAGTCGGCACATATCACAAAATCTAAAACGTGTCAATTATCTTCCCAACAGTTACATGTGAATTTCATTAGCTGTTTAAATGGTACCTATTACTGCATCGAGCCAGCTGGAGGGATTTCCAGTAGGAAATGTGATACAAGCAAAGCTTACAGATCTCAAATTCCTGACGGCCATGTGGAATTCATGCTGATTATACATGATAAAAAAGTTAGCCCCGAACTCATCTCTCTAGCTCCATCTGATCATATCTTTCATAAATAGAAGGGAAAGGCACCTGTGATAATGTGTTGGTATGACACTGGGATTGGTAAATGTTCCATTACCCCCCTGGTATCTTCTGGCTAACACAGTAAGTAGAGTTTGGAAAAGTCACTTTATTGTCATTTTTGTGTCCCATTCACTCTCATCCCAACCCTACAACTGTGTAACCGAGCATACATACCTGATGTATGTATGCTTGGATATTGTATTCCATCAATACATTTGAGGAAAGAGATTTTAATCCTCAAAGGCTCATGCTTAAATAATTTCCACATGTTGGTCTTCAGAGTGCCACAGGACTTCTTTTTTTTTTTCCTTTCCCCTTTCCATTTTATAGTACAGCTCCTATAATCCCCTAGCCAGCATAGGGTCTGGGAGACATAGTCCAAAAAAGTCACTTTTCTAAGCTCTAGAAATATAAGAAGTAGAGATTTGCAGAGCAATTCACAGTTGAGTTGCTTTTAGGACTTGAATGTGTGCTCTCTCTCTCTGTGCGTGTGTGTGTGTGTGTGTGAGAGAGAGGAGAGAGAGAGAAGTTCATTTAGCTGTGAAAAGAGAATATCCATGTTCAAATAAGGTTGTCCAGACTGTAGGCATGCTGCAGTGATGCTACAGAACTCATTTCCACCATTGTTGTATTGAGTGTAAAACCTCATTCAGAAGACTCTGTAGACTTTCTCATACACCAGGGACTGGGCATGTGGGACAATGATGCCCTCCAGAAATTTTTGGACTTTAGTTCCCATCCCAAATATTAGGTCTTTGGCTCCCATCTCTCCTCTATTATTGAATGCAGGCTAAAACTTGAAGGGAGCTGCTGTCCAAATACACTTCCCATCTCCTTCTCTCTCTTTTTCTTTTCTTTTCTTTTCTTTTCTTTTCTTTTCTTTTCTTTTCTTTTCTTTTCTTTTCTTTTCTTTCTTTCTTTCTTTCTTTCTTTCTTTCTTTCTTTCTTTCTTTCTTTCTTTCCCCAGAACCAGAACTTAAGGTAACTCACAGTTTGTTGGTATGCCCAATTCCTTCTTTGATACCAAGGACTCTCTTAAAAGGTAGCAAAGGTGTGGAGTTCTGAGCAGGTGTGGCTGGTGGTTTGATTATGATTGGGAGAGTGAATCTCCCAAGTTTTAGTCTGAACTTTATAGGAGCTATCTGAGGGTTCAGCACCTTTGCAGTCTAGACTAAGGCCATTTCCACACAAGGGCCATTTCTGCACTACATTCTTATAGTGTGATTATTTCACTTTCGACATCCTATGGAATCCTGGAGTTTGCGGTTTAGGGAGGGGCATTTAGAATTCTCAGCCAGAGAGCTCTTTGGCCTCAGTAAACTACAAACCCCAGAATTCCATAGAATGTTGAAAGTGGAATAATAGGACTATAACAATGTAGTGCAGAAATGGCCAAAAATCAGAGCCATTTCACCATGCCACTGATAGGGTGGTCACCAGCCACAGCTGGTGCTGAGATGACTAGATACCACAGTTGGAGGCCAAACTTTGCTACAATGTCATATTTCTTCCTCCAGTGCATCGTAACTAGGGTGGGGATTTGCACTGGGATTAGGGTACATGAGGTGAGGATTAATCTCTTCCCCATATGCCATGTCCTCTATCCTATTCAGACATTCTCCATGCTGTTATTCTGTAAATTAAAAATTGGCACAGATTTAATCTCTTGATTACCTTACTCTTCTTACTAGTCCTGGATGGAGTGATTGATTTAGAGATTTATTTGTCATCTTCTTCACAAAAAGTGCCTGAAGCACTATATAACAAGATGATTTTGATGATTTTAGTGCACTAAACAATATACTGGGTAATGGGCTTTGATTGTAGGTTGCGTTTTTCTGGTTGCAGCTGATTTGGTTGCAGTTGTATCTGATGGAATGGGCTAGAGTCTGTTTATATGCAGAATAAAAACTGATCAATCATAAGATGCTTTTATTGCAACAAACTAACATAGCTCTGCCTTGCTCCTCACTGCTGGAAGTCTTTCGGGAACTTTCCTCTGTGCCTGGCAACTACAGCTTTCCTTAGAAATCATGAGAGAACAGGCCAAAAAATGTTGTTGTCATTATCCTTATGATATTCTCATTGGCTAGCAAGATTCATTTTTTATAATGTTGTCCTGAAAAAAGCATCTGCTGTACCTGTCCCAAAGATGTAGCTTTGCACTCAAAGTAAGTTTCTAACTAGAAGTGTCTCTGGTTGTCTGGTTCTTACATACTGTACAACAGTTTTGGTCAAAGACAGAAGAAAAAGATGAGATGTGGGCTTTGGCTATCCCCCCTTGTCCATGAGGCTCTCAGGGTAACCTTGGGCCCATCGCTATCTCAGTCTAACTGACCTCACAGGTATTTGTTGTGATGATAAAAATGGGGAAGAAGACTGCTTATGCTGGATTTAGTTCATTAGAGGAAAGATGGGGCATAAATCTCACAAATGAACCAACAAACCAGTTATTCTTTCCCATTGCCTTTTTGCAGCTTGTAAAAAGGCAAAATTAAGAGGGAGAAATAACATTGACTTCTGTGCTGCTACTTGTGCTTCTCCCTTGTGGCCCTAATAGTAAGTCAGCATAACCAAGTTTCTTGCTATAGAATTGTTTAAACGATTGCTTTCTCCCCTAAGCCCCTTTGTTAATCCTAGCAACAATAAATTTAGTAAACCAATGGGAACTTGGCAAGTCAAGGCTTGTGTAAATTACTTTAATTCAACAGATTTACTCTAGTTGGGATTAGAAATTGGATTAATTACTGTGTGCTCATTATTATGTGTGCTCCATGTGCCTTTTGTGAAAGAACAACACAAAAGATTATAGGCCTGCCTACCTGCCCTGCATAATGTTTCTGCCCTGCATAATGTTTTCTCTGCTTCCCACTATATGAGTTACTCGGCTGTCTAAAAGCAGTTTAAGTCAGCCATTGAGCAAATATATTTGGGTTCTGCTTTGTATGTGCAAGTTCCAAGAGGGAATAATATCAAGCAGAATTAACAGAATTGACTTTGTCTCTTGCCGCCTCTTGTAAATGGTGGCATCTTTAGCAGAACTGTTCCAAAATGCCTCCCAGGACCCCAAAGGAAGCTCATCTCAGATATCGCATCTGTTAGTGTTTTCATTACAGTCCCAAACAGCCAATCTTACTGAGACTGAAGGAAATCCCATTACATCAACAGCCTACCCAGTGGTGATTTGGGGAAGTAGGGAGATAGAATTCCATCCCCCAAATATTCTTCCTGAATACAGCAGTTTAGCACTGATGCTTGTCATGGGGCTTTGCTACCAGGTGGGGTAGACAAAAGTGTGATCATGCCCTTGTCAACTGTTTCTACTTTTTGTTTGGCTCCATTAAGTTGCTAAGTTTTTTGGTTTTTTAAGGACATAGGTAGTGCATCTTTTGAAGTGGTTGAATCTTCCTTACATTTCTTCCTCACATTATCTCAGGATATCAAGAGAGCCACTGTATCCAATCAGGGCTATCGCTACAGGAGATGCAGAATGAGGGTGTTTTCTTCCTAAATAATAATTCTGACCCTCATGAAATTTTCCTTTTGTCCTCAAATTTTTAGCATTACAGAGAATGAGACACTGGCCATTTCCACCCTACACTGTTGTGGTGCTATGATTCCACTTTCAACATCCCATGGAATCCTGGGGTTTGCAGTTTAGGGAGGGGCCTTTAGAATTCTCAGCCAAAGAGCTCTTTGGCCTCAGTAAACTACAAAGCCCAGAATTCCATAGAATGTTAAAAATGGAATAATAGCACTATAACAGTGTAGGGCAGAAATGACCACTGAAACGTGTTTACTTATAGAACTCTTATATTTGCTGTGTTTGAATTTCCTTGATAATTTTGCATGCCCCTGTTCTTTGGATGCTGTTAACTATAGTTCCAAACACTCCGCTGCAATTTTAAATTACCGCAGTGCTAGAGATGTGGGACTGAAGGAAAATGTCATGGGGTGTAAAATTCTCATGGAGGGGGGCAATGCCCATATTTTCTTCCTGTGATCTCAAGTTCAGACTTCCACAGAGAAACGGCCCTCTGCCCAGCTTATTGTAAAAACATGGAGCTTCCAGGCTAAGATCTTACATCAGGCAGGTGAACTTGTGGCAGTTCCCAGGTCCTGGGAGAAACTGCTACTGGTTACCAGTGGGAGGGGATGGAGAGGGAAGGCATTTCCAGTGGTGAACATGAAGCTGATCAGGCCTCTGGTGGGGAAGGACACAGAGTGTTTACTCTTCTCGACACAGAGCTGCTTATCTTCATTGTTGGGATTGCCTCCCTTCTCAGTGCCTTCCCCTTTGCCCAGCAGCAGCAGCCCTGCCCAGGACTTGAAATCTGCTGGCAGCATGGAGGTGGCGGGGGGGGAGGACTGAGGACATTGTGCAAAGGGCTGCAGAATAACTCCATGGCCATTTCCACACTATACTGTTATAGTGCTGTTATTCCACTTTTAACATCCTGTGGAATTCTGGGATTTGCAGTTCAGGGAGGAGCATTTAGAATTCTCAGCCAGAGAGCTCTTTGGCCTCAGTAAACTACAAGCCCCAGAATTCCGAGTGTAGTGTGGAAATGGTCCATGTCTCTCATCTAAAAGCGCATATATATATATATAAATAATATATAGGCTTAAGTCACATTTGTACATTCATGTATTTCACTCAGAGGATTCTGGCACCAGTTGCATTGGGGGCCTGCTTTCCCCACCTCTGTAATATCATGAGAGTGTTGCTGACATTTCAGTGTCTCTTGGGTGAACTTGACTTTTCCTGTGTATGATGTGTCTGCTTCATTCTGGCTACAGGTGATGAGTGAGGTGGCTGGAATGGTCTGTCAGTGATGGTGTGGAACAAAACAAAGTCTGAGAACCAATGTGGTGTAGCCACTGAAGTGCTGGAAAGAGATCTGGGAGATCCAGGTTCCAAATCCCCACTGAGCCATGAAATTCAATGGATGACTTTGGGTCAGTCACTGGCTTTCTGCATGAACTGCATAAACATAAACTTTATGGTCACAGACCAGCATGCACCAAAGGAGGCAACTGCTAAGTAAATGAGTGCAAGTTGCAGCCATGGGAACATTCCAACTTCTATGTGGGTGCTTGTAGATGCTTACTAGTTGTGTTTTGATTGCTAAAAAGGTTCAACTATCTGATTCTTAACAGACTATGATAAAACAAAATTTTATAATCTTCTAGGTAATTTCATTTATGGAGTGCAAAAAAAAAAAAAACCAGGGAAGAAGAAAAACAACCAAGTCTGCCTGAAAAAATGATTAGAATTGGACCAATGCAAAAGGAAATATGTCCTTGGCGAGGGACATATCCAGGATATACAAGTATTTTCCCTTTTAAATTGTTGACAGTAGAGTCATAAAATATGCCAAAGGCATAGCTGGGGCACTTCAGCTGACATACCTTCACAGGGTGGTTGTGAGGAGGTAGGGCAGGAGGGATATATACACCTTTTGGGGCTCATGGATGCAAAGACAGAATAGAAGTGTAATTAGTAATCAATCACATTTAATTTCACATTTGTACCTTTTGCAGCGCAATTTCTGGTGCTTCTACCCATGGGCAAAGGAAAAAGGAACATCAGAGCCCTAACACACTGCACAGTTATAGCACTATTATTCCACTTTAACTGCCATGGCTTTATCCTGTGGAAACCTGGGATTTGTAGTTTTGGAAGGTCCAAGAGCTCTTTGGCTGAGAATGCTAAATGTCCCTCTCTAAACTGCCAATCCCAGGATTCCAGAGGATGTTGTCACGGTTATTAAAGTGGAATAATAGCAATATTACTATTGCAGTATAGGGCTATCAGTTTAAACTGTAGGCAAAGCACTGTTAACACCAACTTTTTCATGATAAGAAAGGTGACAGGAGGGGCAGAAGGAAAACTGTGGCATATTGCTGCAGGAGCCAGAGATCAGTATAGAGTTTTAGCATGTTCCCAGTTTCTGTTTGCTGAGCTAGAGCCAAAGCACAGAAGGACTCTCACAGGTGCTTCTGAGTGCCTGGGAGTAATGTTCATCTGTGCTCTAGAGCCCACTGTTTGCAAAGGCACAGTGCAAATTTAAGGGACAAAGCCTATGGTCCAATTGCACAAGGTGGGAAAAAGTAGAATAGAGGAAATAATGGACAGCTAATTTCTTTTTAATGGACTGTGCACACACATGGACACATGCACGTGCACATTGCTCCTCTCCCATCCTTTTGGCTCGGCAAATTCAAACTAACCAGAGGTGGTAGGGTTTAATTCCTGTCTGTAATGATGAATCCTTATGTCTCCAGGTGGTCGAGCGATCTCATCAACATCTCAGCAGGATGGCTTTGGAGAAGGGTGGAGGAGGTGGGGGTCATGGGCCCAAATTCTAATTGACTGTAAAATGAAAATAAAAATTGCCTTTGACACAGGAGAACATGCAGAAATTTGAATGGCCTTGCCTTGATCCAGCAGAGGGTGATGGTGGTGGGAGGGTGGGTTTCTCTACTCTCTACAAACAAATTGAGCACTGTAATGAAATAAAACGATTCCAAGAGGTCCTTAGAGAGTTGTATCCATCCATAGTTGTATATTGAACATTGTAAAACTGTCTCAGTAACTTGGTATTTCCAAAATAATTCAAGCCCTTGATTATGCGTTGGATTCCTTTAGTACTCACTTCTGGTTCATGCATAGGGTTTCTTCATTACTTGCTCACAATCTCTCCTGTGCAACCCATGTTCACTTCTGCAGGAACATGTGTCTGTATCTTAAGCTAGAAGTGGGTAACATGTATACAGTCTTATCAGAACTGCTATTTCTTATTCCTTATCAGATTACTCCTTTTTTCTGACACTGATTTAATTATTGGTAGCTCCTCAAATAAGTACTGTATATCTCATTCCATGGACTAGTTTTGAATTACACAGCCCAGTAAATAGGCAGTGGCATAGCTTGGTGTGAGTGGGTTGGGGTGATAATGTGCATGGGAGGGGTGACAGCGCACAGGGGGGCAGGCAAGGAGTGGTGGGACCCCCCAAATGCCACCCAGCACGCATTGCCCCCTCGCCCCCCCTGTTTCTACACCACGGGATAAAGGGAGAGCCCTACTACTTCCTGTAAACAACTTGATGGTGGTACTAGGTTATTTTGAAGAATACTGGGGGAAATGTACACTTGATGGGCCAGTTGAGTTGCTTGCCCAACGACCACCAGTGGCCAGAACCTTGTAAGGGAGCTTGGATGGTCACAGAAGGTTGGAACAGGACTTTTAAAAGCAACCTCTGCCCCAATGTGAGCTGTTGTTATCCTCCAGGAGATCCAACAAATACCTTGAAAATATTTAGCATTGCTGAAGTTTAAGTGCATGCTGCAGGGCAGAGTGAAGGAGGGGAGTTAGATATGGATCTACCACCAAGAATCTGAACTAACTTTTAAATCAAATAACAGCATTCTCAGCAACCCTATCCTAGCAGCGTATTTTTTTCAGCCCTGTGGAAATAGGTTCTTAAAACAGGCTTTAAAGAAAAAGCAGGGAAGGTTTTCCACTGTAGAAGATTAAATTGCAAAGGATACAGAATACGGTTGTCTAAAAAGCTGAAATCCTGGTGCCTGAAGTCTGACAGAAGTAATTTGTACTGTAACACAAAGCAGTCCACATGAAATAGGTTTCATGTCCTTTTCCAAGATTGTTGCTGATAGCTTCAGAATGACTAATCATGGGGCCGTGGTTCCAGATTGAAGGCATAACTGTGCAAGCTTTCCTGGCCTTCTTAAGAAGGCTTAGAGGATTAAAAATGGCAGTTTGCAGGCCCTTGGTATTTCCATGCAAGCTTGTGGGTGGTGTGCAGTCCTACATGGACTCTCTTACACACTACCCAATTGTAGTGCTTTAACTACCAGGACCACATCCTACATAATCCTGGGATGCATAGTATGGGGAGGGACTAGAGCTTCCTAGCCAAGAACCCTAAGTACCTCATGGATCTAAAAATGTTAGGATTCCATAGGCTGAAGCCATATCAGTTAAAGTGCTATCACAGGACTATCATTATGCTGTGTCAAAGTTTCCAAGCAATCACTGCTGGTCAGTAGGAATGAGACAGCAACCAACCCAGTGAGCTCTAATATAGAGATCCAAACATGGCTGGAATCCTCCATGGCAGTTACAAATGAATTACCATGAGTTTGGCACTACTGACTGTTGTGTATTCACAGTCAAAATGTAACCTCTAGTTTAGGAACTATATAGAGACTGCGAAAGTCCCCTGATTTCCACTTACCAGGAAGCAGCCAGTGTATTTGATGGGGGTCTGTTCGCCTGTCAATTGGGAAGCAGTTGATGGATGTTCCCACCCACCTCTTGCACAATCAAACTCCAGACAAGGGGGAATTTTGACAGGGACTCTGAATCTTCCTGTTGCAATGGAGATGGTTCATGGGAGGCAATGGAAGCAGCAGCCAGTTGCTTCCTGAGTGACAGGGGAATAGACTTCCATCAACTGCAGTGGCTGCTTCCTGCTAAGTGGGGATTGAATGGGTTGGGCAGAGATTCACTGTATAGCACCTGTAACTGTGGTGCTTAAGCATGCATAAATCCCACACAGAAGTCCACCCCATATCATGCCTTTAAATGGTATATTTACCATTTCCCAGCTCCAACACAAGTCCCCCCCCTCCTCCTCCTCCTCCTCCTCTTCTTTAGGATAAGCAGCTGGGAAGGAACCTGATCTGAAATGAGATTTCCTACCCCATTCTAGAAGCCCTTCAAGGGAGCAGATTCATTAGGAAAGCAATGCAAAGAGAAGGAATGCTGTCACCCGTCCTACCTACTACATTTCTGATCTATATTTCTGGATTATATCCCCCCCTCCAACTTTCCCCTCTGCCTGTCCACTGCTATTACTGTGAGAAAAAAAAATACCCTGGGATGTGATCATGTGGCAGATATATTGGCTGATCCAAGGGTGGCCTGTGGCCTGCTGAGCTGCATTTCAAGGAGATAGCTGCCATCATCCATTGGCCATCCTGGCTGAGGCTGATGGAAACTGGAGTCCAAAATCATCTGGAAGGGCACAGGTTTCCCTAGTCTACTTCCTTTCTGAAATGGAAAGAAGGGTCATGGAATGATACTACTGGAAATCAGATGGGTACAGGGAGAGAAACATGGAACATTAAAGGCACCGTCAAAATCAAAATCTTTGAGAAGAGTTGAAGGACTTGCTCACATTAGAAGAACATAAAGGAAGTGAGACAACAGAGGTTCTAGCCCTTGCTGTGTGCCTTCAAGTCAGTTCTGACTTATGATGACTCTAAGATGACCCCATCATGGGGTTTTCTAGGGCTGAGAGTGTTTGATGCACCCAAGGTCACCCAGTGGGTTTCCATGGCTGAACAGGGAATCAAACACTGGTCTCCAGGGTCCATAGTCCACTGCTCAACCACTACAGCATATCGGCATTCTGAAGTGGAGATGCTGGGGATTGAACTCATGGCCACATACATGCAAAGCATGCACTCTACCACTGAACTACATCCCTTTGCTGTTCTAGCTCTACCTTCCTTAAATAGGAAGGCAAGTTTCTCAAGAGATTTTCATTAGCTGGAGTGTACATCCTAGATTTTAAGGAGATTCCATGTGAGGGAGAGGAAGACTTGGGGGAATGAGCCTGAAGAGACAACAAATGAGAGGAAGTAAAAGGAAAGCACATGAAAGGGCTTAAATGGATTGTCATAAAGAATTATTGTTCTAAATGGAGCCTCTATCAAAGAGTCAGCACACCTTTGTATAAGGGCTGTTTAGACAAATTTCAGAAACCCTTGCTGCCTTCTATGGATGGTTATATGCCTATATTAAATGAATGGGTAGAGGATCAGATACTGAGGAAGGGTGACTTGCCAGAAGTCCATGACCATGATCAAGGTAAAATTTGTGCCACACATTGAAAGGAGGGAGGTCTGGGTCAGTGACAGAGCACATGGTTTGTATACAGAAGACCCATGGCACCACCAGTTGAAAAGATTTCTGGTTGCAGAGCAGGAAAAAACCAGTTGTTTGATTCAGTATAAGACTGCTTTGTATGTTATTCATGCTAAGCCATGGTGGAAGGATGTGGCTTTGAAAGTTCCCAGATGCCATCATTAGGTGTTTGTAGGACATTTCATTCTAAAATACTTTTCTCATCAAAATGGAGCTAGGTAAAGTTACTTTTTTTGGCTTGCCTGGCTGAGGAACTCTGTGTATACTTTTAACTTCTCCAAGTTCTGCACTGTAGTCAGTCTTTTCATCATCATCATCATCATCATCATCATCATCATCATCATCATCATCATCTTTTTTTATTATTATTATTATTATTATTATTATTATTATTAGTTTTTATAAAATGGAATTTCAGAATGTAAGAGTAGTTTCCATTTTAACTGGTACAATATGGTCTTGCAACTATTTCAACAGTGTGCAAAATGTGAAAAATGTGGAAAAAAAACCTGAGTGAACAATTTAAACCTGCATTTTCCCATAAAATAAATGCTACCCCAAAAAGGAGTGAGACTGGTATCCAGCTGTAAGACAAGAGCCAAACTACCAGAGAAATATAGTTCCAATTTCTCTCAAGACACCTCAAATAGCCACCTTTGATTTTTATTTTACTGTTCTGAACTATATTCAGGCACTCCCATGAGAACAGCCCTAGATTAAACACATACACATTTCTTTTTCACATTGATACACCAGCTATAAAAAGATTTCCTTACTAACCTAGTGGTTTTTGTTTTAGCTTTTGTTTTTTATTTATTATTTTTTTAAAAAAAGAAGGGTTACAGTCAGACCTGTCTTGCCGGAATCAATAAACTGTTGATGAAAAACCCTGTTATTTAATGCATTCAGTAACTCTAATCGGTTCATTAGAAATTTAATCACTTTCATGTCACCAGCTGTTGTGAAGGAGAAAAGAGCTGTGGCTAATTATTAGCTATTTTAGAAAGCTAATATTGAATTCCTAATATGCCCCTTGCGGCCTTGATTCCATGCAGTTTGTTCAGCTTATGGACATGTGTTCTGGCTGTACGAAAGCCCAGAAATTCCAAGCACAAGGGCTTTGGGATAAAGTTGGGAGGCTGCAGCCAAAGTTTGAGTTCTGTTCGGCAAGAGCAACCACATGCACACATTGCTGGCATAATATTGGTGGCTGCAAAATCTCCTGATACTCAACTAATCACTTGCAACCAACTATTAACTCCTCACTGCATCTGTTGTGCATCATCAAGAGATCCCTGTTGCTCCTGCCAAACCATTTTGGCCTGGCCAAGGTAAGATGGGCTTTTTTTGCACAGAAATGAATCTGTGCAAATAGAAAACTTTAGAAAAATAGTTGCTACCCTTTGGGGAAACTTCTCTATCTCAGTAGCATCTGCCTAATTGTAGCTAATAGCAAAAGATTTCAAAGGACACAGACACATGCATATGTACACACACACACACATTCTGTATTGGCCCAAGACATTTTTCTGCCTTAAGCAGAGCTGAAATTGCATCTTCCACTCCTGCTATGCCTGCAGTATTTCAAAGTTTCTGGTGTCCTGTGGTTAAATGGCAGGGTGGAATTGGCAGCTCATATGGTAACTCACATTGTTGTTGCGTGCCTTCAAGTCATTTCAGACTTATGGCAACTCTAAGGTGAACCTATCACAGGATTTTCTAGGGTTGTATGTGTGATGCGCACAAGGTCCCCCAGTGGGTTTCCATGGCCTAGCAGAGAATTGGACCCTGGTCTCAAACCACTAAACCATGCTGGCTCTCTGTGACTCACATACTTCTAGATGTCTTCCAATGGTTTCAGAACTGAACAGGAATGGAAAGAGATCACTGAGCTTGCCTTTCCCTATGAAAATAACAGTTTCATATCTCCTGAGACTGCAAGCAGGTGAAGCATAAGTTGCCTGGGTATGGGTACACATCTAAGGCTTTTGAAAAAAAAAGCACACAAGTAAGAAGGGCATATACAGTCATCCCTCCACATTCACTAGGGTGAGGGGCACAGGACCCCTATGAAAATGGAAACACCGTGAATAACTCTAGGCCCTCCCAAACCATATTTAACAAACAAAAAAGAATGATCACCATATTCAATGCACCATGGATTTCTCTGAGGCATCCAGGTTCCTTCACAAGGCAGAAGTGGGAGGCTAGTGGGGCTTACTGCCACCTCCACTGCTGCCCCACACCATTTTTAAGAGGGACGTACAAGCCTCATTTGTAGTTTCTCAGTCTCACGAGGCTTGCAGTCCCTATTAAAAATGGCATAAGGAGGCAGCAGAGGTGACAGCAAATAATCTGTGAATAATCAAATCCCCAAAAGTGAAATCTGCAATTGTAGAGGGCTGACTGTATTTGAAACAGCGGTGTAGCAACGGGGGAAGGCAAAATTTAATTGATCAGGCATTCAATCAATCAATCAATCAATCAATCAGTTTGTATGCCGCCTTTCTTCTGGAGTGGAACCCAAGTTGGCTCACAAAAAGAATAAGCTAGAGTGAAAGCAATGCATTTTTAGACACAATTAAAAGCATATTAAAACAATACATTATATGCAGAGTAAAATCACTAAAAACATGCCAATGTTAAAGTTAAGCACGTTATTGTTATTTGTTTTCAAGTTGTTTCTAACTTACGGAGATCCCAAAAATGAACCTATCATGGGGTTTTCTTGGAAAGATCTGTTCAGATAAGTTAAGAGAATGTGACTTGCCCAAGACAACATATATACACTCATAAAAAGACTCCTTGCAAGCAGTTACTCATTAATTTCTTGAACAAAAATGTCTTTGCCTATCAATAAAAAGAGAACAGGAAGGATAGCTATTGAGGCCATTGCTCTCCCAAGCAATAATTCTCCCCTCAGTGCAATCCACTCCCCAAATTTGTAGCATCGATGTAACTTAAAACTTCAGCGGAGCACTTAGAAATATAGAGTTTAGAAATCCAAGGAAAAGGAGCAGGAAAAGGTATCAAGGGGATGTGAACACTGCACATATAAGGGTATTAAGTGCAAATAATTTTCTTCATTTTGGGTGCAATGCCCTCATTTTGCTCTCTATAGCTACAGTCTTGATCTGAAAACTTGCAGAGTTTTCTGGGGCTGAGAGTGTGTGATGCACCCAAAGTCACCCAGTGGGTTTCCATGGCCGAGCGAACCCTGGTTTCCAGGCTTGTAGCCTAATGCTCAAACTACTACACCATGCTGGCTCTCTAATAAATAATGAATAATAATAATAATAATAATAATAATAATAATAATAATAATAATAATAATAATATCATCATCATCATCATCATCATGTGTATGTGTATGTATATATATATATATATATATATATGGCAGATGTTTTCCACATGACTAAAATTAGGCAGATTGAGATTTGATAGCTGAAAAAAGAGCAATGAATTATGCAGAGGCAGGACCACCTGGCAACCCACAGGCATTCTGAGACCTGGTGGTGGGATACCCAGGCCAGAACCCTCATAGGGACATATGTAAGCATAAGCTGTGCTACACATGTAGGGTGTTCTTTGTGCACTGTAACTTAGTTGATGGTTATTTGCACAATGCGACACCAATGTATGATATTGGATACTCTCCCAGCAGAGGCTGGTTTCCACTTGAAGATTTAAATACCACCAAGTCCCAGTCTGAAGTGCTAAAATCAGGTTATGATTCTGGTAAGTATGCAGGGAAACCACCAAACAACAGAGTCATATGGTAGGGGGTGTGGCCATCTGGGGAAATTTAGAGGGCAGGATTAGGACATTGGGACAACTGGATTTAGCCACAGAGCCATCCCAGATTAAAGCAATCTCTGCATGTTATGGCTGCAATGAAGTAGCTTGATCTCTTTCTTCGATGGATGTAGGGAATGAAATAATAAAATTTAGGGAAGAGAAGAGATATTTCTTCACTTAAAAAAGTAAAACAAAATTTCAGCCATCACCTTTGCCTATTCTTCTTGAATTAAAAGGTGATGCTGGCAGCCTTCCTTTGATTTTCTTATATTACTTCCCTATATTTTACTCCTATAGCATTTATGATGAGGGTTTAAAAGAGATTATTTTTAAATGGCATGACATTACTACTTGCAAATTGGTACTGTACTTTTCTGATATAACACCTTTGTAATAGAATAGGTGTTGCAGAACAGAAGGCACAGAAGTCCAGACATAAGTGTAATTAGAGCTAATGCAAGCCAACACTACTACTATTGAACTGTGTGAACCTGAAGTACAGATATGGGCTAGATACATAGCTGCTGTTGTAGACAATTCCTCAATTAAGCAAGTTTAGGAAACATCATTCCTCAAGTATCTAAGAGATACACACATTTTGTACCCATTTTTGAATGTATTGCCTGGTCAGGAAGGGTAGCAAAGGGCTTGCACTATTCTTGAGTTGTCCCCAAAGAGACAACGGCAAAACAACCAAACACCTCTAGGATGGCCTCTTCCAACTTAGAACTGGGCTACCTCTTTCCAGGCAAGAGAAATGGCACCAAAATCGTTATAAGAAAGGAATAGTTTTAAAAATTCTACAGGCTGGACTATAATTCTTATAACGTACTTCATCCATTCTGGGTGAGGTTTTTGAGATGTTATAGTCAAAATGATTATTATTTCCAAGCTCTGGTAAGGAGAGCAAAAAAAGTTCTTCTCCTTTCTCTAGCGTGATAAATCCTTCCCCACTGCACTTCCACTGCAGATGGATAGTTCAGACACACTGAAGAGGGCTGGTCAGTCCTCTAGAGGTTGCACAAAATGTCTGAAGGATCAATTCTTTCTGCAAGATTCTTTTGCACCCCTTGCCTTTGGCTTCAGCAAAGTGATAATATATAGTTCTTGAAGTATACTTCCCACAGCTATAGAACTTACTCACTTACTACTTGTTTTTAAAGTTTTTATATCTCGCCTTATATCATGGGATCTCAGGCTGACATACAAATAAAATCCATTTTAACAATTTAAAAATATAAAACAATAGATAATAATTGAAGCAGAATAATTCGAAAGTGCATTAAACTATTTAGCAAGTTAGAAGGAGGTAAAACACTTTAAACACTTCACATTTTATGAAGTCAGCTAGAATCCTAAAGCTTTAATTTTTTAAAAAAGCTGTATTTTAAATGTTGCCCAAATTAAGCCAGAGGCCATTTCTGCACTGAACTGTTACAGTGCTATTATTCAACTTTCAACATCCTATGGAATTCTGGGGTTTGCAGTTTAGGGAGGATTCCATAGGATATTGAAAGTGGAATAATAGCACTATAACAGGCTAGTGTGGAAATGACCAGTCAGAACTAGTTTGAGTCACCAAGGGAAGGCATTCTATAACTTGGGTGCCATAGCAAAGAAGGCCCTCTCCCATGTCCTCACATAATGTATTGCTCCAAATGGTAGAACATAGATGACAGTCCATTCCACAGACCACAATCCTTGGGCAGGTGTAGACATGGAGAAGTCCTAAGCTATTTAGGAACTTATTAAATATCATCACGAGGAACTTGAATTCTCTGACCAGAAATGTATTGGAAGCCAGTGTAACTTCTTTACATGTATCTGTATGATGTTCTGGTGTGATATTGTTACCCTGATTTCTGGGGTCCCGTGGGGGACACCTAAGTGCGCTCCAAATATTACTAACTTGGGATTTGGCAGAGAGCACAAGCCAGCAATACGAGAGGCAGGGCAACGTAGCAAGATCTTTAACCCTATGTTTACGGGGTCGGGCTGTGACAAGAACTAGGCACGGTTGTTCAATTTAAAAGATTTTATTAAACTTTCCTTAATTAAGCAGACAATGACACACGTGCTCACGCACTCATACAAGAACTATAGAAGTAGAAAGTGAGGAAAATTGATAGGGGTTTTAAGCGGATTTCTGGGGTGAAACTTCACCTGATCCTGCAGTCCGGGAGAAGAGAAATAGAGTTTGAGGCTTGGGGTCGTGGTTTCCCAGCACGTGGAGGCTGAGGGGAGGCTTGCCAAACAGAGTGGCAGCAGTTCGAGATGCAAGGCATGAGCGTTCCAACAAGGAGCTCAAACCTGGGGTTTTTATAGGGAAGATTGTACCTGGAGGCTAGCCCTCTCCTGAGGAAAACAATAAGGATTTGAGTGGAGACAAAGCCTCCGAAAGGTCAAAATCAGAATTGGTGAGATTTGGTCAGCACTGCCAATTGTTAGAACAGTATGCAGATGAGGAGCGCTTAGTGATTGTATAGACGGCCAGACCAATCCCGGGGTGGAGAGCCCCTGCATTTGCTTAATGGTTGGCTGTGTCTGGAGGGCACTATTGGCTGTGCGACAGATTGTTGTTTACTGGCCTAGACCTAGCGTACATACTTAAGGCCATGTGGACATGCCTGCCTATACAGGCTTTCCATGACCTGATCAGATACGTGGAGTTCATCTTTACGGAGTGCCATGTGGAGATATTAACTATAACCAATATGAAATTGTAGACCTCAGGCTTGGGCCAGATAACCTCAGTAACATGTTTCTATAGGATGTCCTGGTCAGGAATCTGGTTGCCATATTTTGGACTAGCTGTAGGTACTGAGTTACTTCTAAGGACAACCCTTTTTAGAATGCATTACACGAGTCTAATTGGGAAATTACCAGTGATGGAATTATGTTGGCTGACCTATCCCAGACCAGGAAAGACTCTTAACAGGTAGAGCAGCTGGATTTGGGCCAAGGCACTTCTGGGACCACAGCTGCCAGAATTTCCTTTTACTCATACCAGAGGTCATTGCAAAACTTGGATGCTGGCTCAAGGAATTATGGGAGTGGAAATTCAAAAGATAACATTTCCAAGCTGTAGACGAAACAGTATTGAAATAAGATCTCCGAGCTCTGTAGTCAACAAGCCTACCTTCTGGGGGGCCTGGCCACTGCCAACAGCATGCTTAGATGGTAAAAGGAGGAAGTGGCAGGAACAGTACCTCCACCTCCTGCGCCATAGAACAACACTGTCATCAAACAAGGAACAGGAGCAGGGAGAAAATAAATCTATAATGTAGCATTTGTTAGCTCCAGTGGGAACTGACTGATGACATGCCTCTCCTACCACTTTCCTAGCACAGCTTGGAAATGTGCCTTTTGTGTCTATAACTCCTGGAATCCTCCAGCTATCATGGCCAGTGGAACAGAACTGTGGTGTTACAAGTTTGCACAGACTGAACTCTGTTGGGATTAGCATGCTGCCAGCTGCTGAAAGAGTGTCTTCAGAGTTGTGAGGCCCTAGAAAGGGCGTAATAATGTATGGCTGGAAAACTGAGCAAGTAAGAAAGTGATGCCAAACAATCTGGAGCTGTGACCAACACTCAGCATCAAAGCATCTATAAGAACATTTATAGAATTTTTTGGGGGGTGGAGGAAGAGACAGAGAGTTACTATTGCCAAATAGTGTTACTGCAGTTTCTAGCCTGGATTTGTGGGATATTAGATATCACTTTGATATCAATAATTTGGCCTTCTCTACCTATTCCTCTCCACATGCTGCGAGGTCCCCCGGACAAGCTCGCAGACAGGCATGGCCACTAAACGCTGTAATATTCCAAACAATACAGGCTGGCCAGAAATAACTGTCCCACCACTTCAGGAGACCTCAAAGGCAAGTACTCTATTATGTATGCATGCTACTCACAAAGAACTCCCTGCCCCGAGCAGGCAGCTTGATTAGAAGAGTCCTCATCTGCCAAGCACTCTGCGTTTGCATACTGTCTACTCCTTTGTCAATTTGGACTTAACTCAATCATGCTAAATTCTGACCTTTTGGAGGCTTTGTCTCCAGCCTGAAACTCATTGTTTTCCCCAAGTACAGACTAGCCTACGGCCAGTTCTTTCCCCTATAAGAACCCCTGACTTTGAGAGCTTCTTTGGATCGCTCCCGACTTCCATCCCGCCTTGCTGCCGCTTTGCTTGGCAAGCCTTCCCCTCAGTGCCACATACTGAGAACTCCATATCTCTGAACTTCTGCTGCAGATTACCCGGGCTTCAGGACAGGTGTAGTATTACTCAAACCTACAACTCTTCTTAAAAATCCCTCTATCCCACTCCAACCTTTATTTCTATAGTTATCTGTGTGAGTGTGCTGCATACACTGTTTGATTGTATTTTAATAAAACAATTATTATTATTTCAATTCTGTTTGCTCCTTGACTTGGTCTGACCCCGTAGACATTGGGTGAAAGATCTCGCTCCGTTGCCCTGCCTCTCATATTGCTAGCTTGTGCTCTTGGCTAATTTCCCCAACTTATATAATTAAGAGCACATTTAGGTGTCCTTCCCAGGACCCCCAGAAAATAGGGTAACAATAGAGCAAGATAATTTGTGAAATATGTAAGTACTACTTTATTATACTGTGTACTTTCCATCACAGGGAGACAAAGCTAACATGGTATGGTCAAAACAAAGATGAACTGCTAAATTGCTAGGGTGGGAGTATTGCCCTTAAAAAAAGTCATGTTTCATAGGTAATTTAACAAGTAGTGTGTTAAGACTGTACTTTTGGTCTTGTCACAAATGGCAGTGTGATCATGGTACCCTTTCACAAAGCAGCATTGAAAGAATATAGCATGCAGCCACATGGCCTGATGCTAGGAGAACTATGTGTATGATCATTGATATTTTTACCCTTTTTTAGAGCCTCTTTGTTTTAAAAAAAGGCAGAAATGAAGAGACTCAAAGCTCTTAGGTCATCATTTGGGCCTTAGGTTCATTAATTTTATAAGCATAAATGGGAGGAGGGTGACCTATTAGTTCAAGTAAATTAAACACCAACTGTTCCGCTCCGTTGGGAAAATTTCATGACAGCTGTGTATTATAATAAAGGTAGTAGTGGTGGTTGTGGTGATGGTGCTTGTGGCAGTGGTCGTGGTGATGATGGGTCTCCTCAAATCTTCCTTTGCATTCCTAGAACACAGCCAGCTAGAAGATTGCTGGCTTTCTGAGGGGGAGAAAAATAGAAGAAGAGAGCTGCCCATTTAAGGTGCACTTAGCAGCATGGGGCCTGTTCATTCGACCAAGATGAGCCATTTTCTTTCAGGCACCCACAATTAACATGACAATCCCCAGCACACCCACTTGGAAGCAAATCAATAGGCCATGGCTCTTGTAAAACAATTCCACCTGGCCACCCAAGGTCATTGCTAGCAAGGTCAAACTTCATAGATCAAAAACCTCGCTGCATGTAGCCTTCACCCTTTGCCCTGTTTACATGAGTGACAGGTTCTTACCTTGAGCTATTTTTTTTTCTCATTCAAGAAGCTGGCATTGTCTAGAAGTACTTTTTAGATATAGCCGAATCAAGAATGAACCCAGCTAAAGGTCAATTGTCATAAACTCCTCTTATTATATATTCTTTAGAGAACATTTCAGAGGATTCAAGGGACAGAGCTGAGGTTGCTCATGAGTAACAGAGCACTTTCCAATTTGGAAGCTAGTCAGTATTCAATGGACATAATCTAGCTAAACTGAAGCAATATAAAGTCTCATTGATGCCAAGGAAGAAACAGTTAATCGCATGCTTAATTATCTCTTCCACTTAAATAAATTGTTCTTTAAAATGTTGGACTGAAGAGTGAGCATTGTTTCATTTACCTGTGTATAGAATGTATACGCTCTATGTATATGCTCTATGATCCTCTATGTACTCGCTCCATCCCCAGAAAACAGCTATGTAATATAATATAATGCAGTATATGAAAGTTTCTCTACACTATACAGTATATCTCACCAGTTTACAAATCCAAAGATCCTGTAGGATTGTGCCATAACAGTTAAAGGGGTATTTTTTCCCCATTATTTTTATTAAAAAAAAAAAGTAAATTGAATAGATTTACAGGTTTGTTTACAAAATTCAGAATTTTCATGCATATATATATATATATACACACACACACACACACATCTTAGATTTGTAACTTTTTGACCTCCCTTGTCAAACATCTGGTCTTATATCTTCCCGCTAATGTTAAAACAAATGAAATTCCCTTATATTCAACCTTTTCTCTGTTGAGTACAACTTTTCTTGCACTTTCTTTGCTTCCATAAAGAACATATTTAATCATCAAATGCTTCTAAAATAAAGAAGAGCAATACCTTAGTTTAACCATATTTCTTTTCCTGATTTTCCATAATCTCTTAATTTCCTGTGTTCACTTCCTCTATAATCTCGAGATAGTTCTAGATTTCATTGTTTCTTTAAACTTACTTCTTATATTTAACATTATTGATTATCTATTCATCATATCCTTTCAAATAATCAGTAATTGGTTGCCATGTTTGTTCCGTCTTCTCAATTCGCTTCCCTTTCAAACGATTTGGAAATTCATCATATTGTTTCATTTCTATCACTTTTGACAACCATTGCTCTACATTTGGTGCATAGGAAAGTTTCCAGGATCTTGCAAATAGCATTCTTGTAGCTATTATCAAATATAATATTACACATCTATTTTGCTGTAGAAATTTTTTTTCATACATATGTGTCATGTTCAATAAATAAAGTTCAGAGTGCATTGGAAATGTTATGTTAAATATTTCTGTTATGGCTTTGTGTATCTGTGTCCAGTAATTTTTTTTTAATAGGGCAGGTCCACCATAAGTGATAGAAGGTGCCCGCTTTCTCCTTACATTTCCAGCACCTGTCGTTATCTGTTTGCTATATTTTGTCTAGTTTAACTGGTATAAGATAGCACCTATGCATCATTTTGATGAAATTTTCTTTTAAGTCCTGAGCTCCGGTAAATTCTATTGTGTTCTTCCAAGCAATTTCCCAATGATCTAAAGGAATTTCTCGTTGAATATTTTGTGCCCATTTTATCATGGATTCCTTCACAGTTTTGTCTTCTAATTTTGGCATTAAGAAATATTTGTAAAAGAGTGAAATTTTCCTTTTGGATTTCAAGAATACTATGGGTTAAAGGGGTATTAAACAATTATAACTGCTTATTTTATTGTAAATGCAGATGCAATCTGGTTGGAGGTTCTACAACAAGGTTACACTACATCACTGTCATTCATGTGTTTTCCCTTTGAGGCCTTGCAAAGTTACATCCGTATTCAGGGCCAATGGCTGTCTGTTTAAATTTTGTCTCTTCTTCTTAAAATTTGGTGTATGGAGGAGTTACAATGGAGATGAATTAGAGGCAAATAGTAATGCAAAATGCTTCACAAAATTGCTCAGAATTAAAATGCCCAGCAATAAAACAGTGCTGTATTAAGAAAATCATCACTTCAGATAGGTCAGTTATCAACTGCTAATATCAATAAAACAGTGCAGAATTAAGGATCTCTTTACTTCAGATCAATGAAATGCCCATGGTTTTCTTCAGATGCTCCCTAGAAAGGCTTTGTGATATGGTGACCTGTATAAGAGGTGCATGAAGCTGGAAAGGAAACAGTGTAGCATACTGGCATGAAAATATCCGAATGCCTGCCTTTTGTCCAAGGATGGGCCCAAGATGCCAGGAGTGACTGAGAAACTCCAAGGCAGGTCTAGAGCAGAACCCCTGCAGCCCATACACACAAACACAAGAAGGTGTCTCAGAGCAGGCCAGCTATGGGAAGGGCTTTCACAGCCACAACCGCTCTGAACAGAGTAAACCAGAGCTGATACTCAGGCATGTTTTCGCTTGAGTTATTGGGAGGCATCTCAAGATGCACAAGGGTTACTGTCAGGTGAAGGCTGTGCTCTCTGGCACTGAAAGTGGGAGGATCCTGTGAGTAACTTCTCAAAGTAAGTCTCTTTTATGAAGGATTGGAGGACATGATTTTCTCTGTTTCCTAGAAAAAGGACACACAAAGTGGGTTGCGGGGCTGGCTTGCCCTTCCCACTGATACACAAAGAGGTCAGAAGTGACCCTCTGCCATCTGTATGTTTTGCAGGCATATTTAGGAGTCTATATACACACATAGTGATTTTTTAAAAAAAATTAAAATAAATTTTCCATGTCATAAATCAGGCACTGTCATTAACTATACAAATGCAGTTAGAAAGTCAATCCAGTTAAACTTAACTATAAAAAACCAAGATAGAGTTACAAGGTGTCATTCCAAACAACATATGTTTTGATGAATGCCCAAGGGCAAAGTCCATTTTTGAAACAAAACTGATAGAGAGCTACCATATAATTCCAAAACAACCCCTATGATCTCTCCACTTACTTTACAAATGTTAAAAGTCAGGGTTTTTTTCCCCCCATCAGTGTCAGCATCCAAACCCTCTCCAACCACACGGGATGATCTTTTGGAGACCCTCAGAAAAGACACTACATGAATACCAATGTACGCATTGTTGAGCTTCATCATTTCATGGGGTGGGGGTGGGGGGCTCTGATCAGTACACATGACAAACCTCTTTCAAACTGGACCTGGCTGTGGTTGTGCTTGTGACTTCTTTGTGCTACTCATGCATTCTTTCAGTGTGTGACAGACAGGAGGAATTCTCTGGAGCTGCTAATCTAGCACATCATTGTAACACATGGTGTCCTGTTTTATTGTCAGGACAGGACAACTAGTGTGTAGCTCCATTGGCTGTCGCCATTTCCACACAATCTTATAGTACTACCAGCATATTTACCTTGCGTTGCCTGGGGTTTTTATTTTCTCTTAAGAACTCACCAAACTGTCTTCTCCATTTCCTGTAACTTTGCTCCATATTTCCCAATGCAATCTGTATTCAGAGTTATTTACATACACAGTTCGGTTTCCTAAGGGTGTACACTGTCATCCTCCTTGCTCCTAGGCCTCATGCCCGTAACAACCGGCCTATTCCTGAAAATTTTCTCCATATTCCCCAATCCAATCTTTATTCAGAGTTGTTAACATATAATGATTGGGTTCCTGTGGGTATACACTGCCCTCCTCCTTGCTGCTAGGCATCATCCTCATAGCAACCGGCCTGTTCCAGTAACTTTTTCCCATAGTCCTCAATCCAAGCTGTGTTCTCTGGTGACACTGAGGCTTCTGATTTTTTTTGCTTTCTGTTGAATTTGTGCAATGGCTTCACGTTTTTCTGGAAGCATTTTTTGTTTTGAATTTTAGCTTTAGGATTTTTTACATATGGAACCCATACAATTTACTGTGTGAGGTGAGAAGACCTTGTAACTATGTTGTGTATGTCACTTTAATTTTTCTCACATATGCCTCCCAAAAGTTTTCTGGCATCCTTATTGATGGTAGGCCTCATCTCCATAGCAACCAGCCTGAGGCCCAAGAGCTCTCTGGCTCAGAATTCTAAAGGCCCCTCCCTAAACTGCCAACCCCAGGATTTCCATAGAAACTTCGCAACCAGTCAATCATATGAGGTCTTCACCTGCCTGATGCAGACAGACAAATGCACAAACTTGACTTTTATAAAGTAGATGCAACATCCTGTGGAATCCTGAGGTTTCCAGGTTAGAGAGGGGCCTTTAGAATTCTCACCAGAGATCTGAGAAATGGCAGAAATGGCCTCTGTCAGATACTGACTTGCTTCTGAGCAGCATGTATTAAATATACTCAAAATTTCATGTAAACTACTTCCATAAGGGATGCCTGAGAACAATTTTTAGGAATAAGAAAATTCCTCCTCTTTTGGATGTAGTTGTCTCCCTAGACTCCTTTGTAGAGCAATTTGCTTCTCATTCTTAAATATATTTTTTTTAAATGATTTTCTTGGCTGCCTTTACCCTCTTGGTACCTGAAAGTAAAAGCTAAGAATAATCTTGTTCAGGTATCACAATCCTCTGATAAACCATGGTCTCTCAGACCAGGGTTGTTATTTTTGAATGATCCTATGGCCATTTCCGCACTACCCTGTTATAGTGCTATTGTTTCACTTTCAACATCCTATGGAATCCTGGGGTTTGCAGTTCAGGGAGGGGCATTGAGAATTCTCAGCCAGTGAGCTCTTTGGCCTCAATGAATTATAAACCCCAGAATTCCACAGGATGCTGAAAGTGGAATAATAGCACTATAATAGTGTAGTGTGGAAATGGTCTATGTGTATTTAATAATGCTCATCCCTTGTTTTTCCTACACTACTTCTGTGTTTTACCGTTGCCCCTCTTTCCCTGCTCCTTTGCATTTTCTCTGTTCCTTAATACTGAAATTCAGATTATAAACTTGTTGAGAGAGAATAAAGACAAATTAACTGTCCCTTTTAGGATGTTCCCAAGCATTAAAAAGGCACCTTTAAAAACCTCTAACATTTCGAAAGTGGAAAGCTTACCAGTGGCCAACCATTTTGGAAGCCTTTTGTTCAAAATGGTGAGTTCAGCTGTATATTTTCCAAGTTCTCTTTAACCTCAAGCTCTGAGTGGTGGCAGTTTGTTTGGATGAATTACTCTCTAATATCTGCCTTTCCTGCTTTTTGGACAAGCCTCTAAATTACAGTTTAAGAGCTTGTGCTGGAGGTGGTATCCTGGGTAATTTATGAAGACCCACTGCATTTTCTGAAGGCATGACTTAACGGTCAAGCCAGAGTTCAGGATATGTGACCCTTAGCTAAATCCTCTGCACACCGATAGAATTTGCTCATCTTCCCAGAATGACAGACAATGGGCTGAAGAAAAGGTATTCAAGCACCCAAGTAAAATATGAGAGGTTTCAAGCACAACCAGTGATAAAAGATTCCCTTGCAAGGTGGAGCTTTCTCGACTGCTATGCACCATTTTAATTTGGAATTAATGGCTGCATAGCTTCATGTGTATATGAAAGTGCGGAGAAACTCTAGTTTTTCAATTGTGCAAATGTATCCTTGCCCCAGTTTCTGGCATTAAACAATCTCTCTCATATTTTATTCACTGTATTTATTTGCTGGACATGCAAAGATTATCACATAAGACAGTTCCTTTTAGAATCTGCTTTTCTATTAAAAAACCAATGAAAATTTACATCCAAAACTGCTTTTTTGTTGAAATGTGACTGAGAATCTGTGTAGCCTTGAAATACAGATTTTGCTCTAGGTTTTCCATGCTTCCACAGCCTTCTGCAGTGCCTTTAGAAAACACAGTTTCCCTTTGCTTTCAGTACATTCATTTTTAAAAAATGCCTTTTCATCAGGATGTATATTTCTGTCATTATTTAAGATCTGAATGTCTCATTTTGTTGACAAAGCTCTATAAGCAACTGAATTTTGAGTAGGGTGCATTTATCCAACATGTATAGCACAGCTGCAGATGTCACATTGGAAACAACATTGTGTTTGTACACCACCTCGGATAGAGAAGTCATCAGTAAAACCTTAGCAGTGATTTATGAAAAAATGAGACAAATAGGCAATTAAAAGACCTTTACTTTCCCAGTATTTATATCAGAAGTAACTTGAATATATTTTACTGTGTTCTGAATACACCCTTTCACTGCATATTTAGATTTATTGCATATTTAAATTCAAGGACAGTAACACTTTCAACAAGCAAGTAAATGAAGCTTTATGTCAATTAAATCCATAAATCATACCAGGCAGAAGGATAAAGCTAATTAGGAGATCATTACAGGGGTATGCGCTGGGCATACTTTTTTTCTCTTCTTGTTTTGGACTGCAAGCTCATTAAAACCTCCAGGCCTCTTGAAATACCTTGACCTGAAAGGTGATGATGAATACAGCTATAAAGACTGAAAATATTTCAAAGCCCACTGTCAGAAGAATTGGACAGTGACACATTATCAACTTGTTAGAATGTACTTATCTCTATTTATTGTATTCAATTAGCACATAATGGACATGGATTGGAAACAGAAGCATTCAGCTGAGCAGGCGTTCATTTAGCAGTATATTTTAATTAGAGTGCGGTTCTGAAAAATATGCACCTAGATAGGTGAAAATTGTTGAGTTGACACGTTATTTTAGACTCTTGGCATTTGACAAAAAAACATGTTGTAGTGCCATTATTTGGAGAACCGAAGATTACTCAGTTGGTTCAGAATATATTATCTCTGAGATAAAATGCTCCTTTGCCATCCAGCAGTTCTTAACTTTGAAAACGATTTCACAAGTAGTTTAAAGCTTTTAAAAAGATCCCATCTATATCTCAAGGTACAATTTCAGCCTTTAGATAAGGTTGCAACTAGATGCTTCCCTAGCACCCTCCCCTCTTGGTCTCTAAATGGCTATGAAAGCATCAATAGGTGCTGAGAGAAGCCCCAGAGAAGAAACTCTGATAGGCTCATATGGAATCACAAACACATTGTCTTTGTATGTGGGATTGAGAACTGCTTTTTGCTTTTTGTTATGTACATAGTCAGCATGCAGATGAAAGAGCAGAAGACTCTTGATGGGTGCTGGTCTGATAGTTCTCAACCACTTAAAGTATCAGAGGTGGTATGTCTCCTCATACCAATTGCTGGAAGGTGTTTTTGTGCTGATGTCTTGCTTGTAGGTTTCCTGTCTGGGCATCAGGTGGTCACTGTGGGAACAGGTTAGCCTTTAGTCTAATCCACCACAGTTCTTCGTATGCTCTTCTGATACAGTGAATACATATAGCAGAGGAGGCAGTGCTACTGGATATGATCTTGCCCTTCCCCTAAGAGTGTTCACTCTACTTAGCCATGATGCCTGCACAGTCTTAAATTTTCAAGCCTTTCACTAGGCAGACTAATGATTTGTTGTCTCCATATGAAATGGACATGGTACATTTGTTGTAAGATGGCTTTGTCATAATGTGAAGACCAATCCAAAATGTAACAAGGGCACAACAGAGGCTAAAGCCCCCTGGATAAGAATATCAATTGTCAGACAGATAAAAAGTTGAACATTGTAGAAGAAAAGCACAGCATCTTACAATATTGATTTTGGAGCTCTCCTGGGTAGGATTTGAGTTTGGTATAGATGTGCCTGTACATTCTGTAAAGCTCAGGCATCTTGGTGTGTGCTGGATTTGGAGAGTTTGCTCTCTGGAAATTAAAATCCAGGAGACTATGCTGAGTAGGACCTGTTCATAATGGTCAGATATGAATGAGCACTTGGGTCTAAGCTTAGCAGTGTGATTCTCCCAGGTATGATCACTCTCAGAGCCTTCATGCCATCAATACAATCCATTATCTCCCTCTACCTACGAGAGAGAGGTGGACACATGGGTCTTTGTTTGATATCTTAAAGATGTGGTATGGTCACAAACCTTGGGCCCTATCACAAAATCTCAGATAAGCATGGAAGTAGAAGATATGAATCATTTGGCAGATGCTCAGGTAATGTATTTACTTACTCTGTATTGTTTCTGGAGCAGATTTTTACAGAATCTCCCCATTACACACACACATATATATATATACATACATATACATACTATATATATATATATATATATATATATATATAGCTAGAGAGAGAGCACCAATCATTCCACTGTGAAAATCGAGTTTCCTTAAAGATGCAAAGGCATGTCTCTTTCCTCCCAAGTTTGACAAAGAAATTGAGTATATATGATAAGATATGGTCTGGTCAGGCCTGCTACATCATGATGTAGGATGTAAATGCTTGTTTAGTATGCCGATACAGTAAGGGAAGTGAGCATCCACGAAATACTGTAAGTATGAAAGGCTGAACAGTCTTGGTCCATGAAACTGCTCACTGTATGATACATAGTTGGGAATGGTTTAGTTTATGATATACTGTCTTTCCTGAACATGAATCCTGAGGAAATGCAGGGAAGGGAAAAATTAAAGCTCATCACTGGAAGGCAGAAGATATTTACATATTTTGGCCTGTCAACCTATGGCCTTTCAGATGTTGTTGGCCTTCAACTCCCAACAGCCACAGCCAGTCATAGAATGGAAATTGTAGGCCAACAACATCTGAAGGTGTCTCCTAGACTGGCAAAAAGATTCAAGACAAAGCTGCTAAATCTGGAGGCTGAAGGGCTAAGGCATGTTGGATTGATGGGGTGGAGTTAGAATCCAGTTATGCTGATGCTTGCATGCAGATTGGCTCCTCATTCCATCAACTGGTCACCCTATTGCCTCCATAAATCAATCTGTTGGAAAAGGGACAGAGGCTGATCCCTTTGTCTTGACTCTTCCTATTAACTGATTGTGTCTTTGACAGTTAACATTATTCTTTCCTTTAGGTGTGCATCCCTTGGGAAGGAGAATACTGCTGCTTCCTGCAACACATATCTCATGCCTTGTGAGCATTTCCCTATCTTCCTCTCATTCGCTACTCTCAGATTGTAAATCATATTTTAGAACACATTAGTGTAATGTTTCTGGAGCTGATGTTAAGTGAGCTTTTGGATCGTATCTGCTGTTAAATCTTGTCTGAATTCTCTGGCTTCAGAAGAATTTACAGCATATTTCACCATAAGAGGCGAGCATTTCCATATCTGATGTTTGCTTATTTGAAAAAGAAAGACAGATAAAAAACCCCAACCTTGTATAAATCTTGATAGCTGATGGATGGTTCCAGGAAAGGTGCTATTGATATTTGTTGCAGTTTGTTCTCTTCTGTTCGCATCTAAGAAGAAGTAATAGAAGAAGGGGGAGGGGGAGGAAGAATGAAAAATAATGAAATTTCATGAAGAAGCAAAAGTTATTAGCTATTCTTGTTATGACAGACTAAATCCCTTTTCGCACTCCAGTCCTGTTGCGAAATGGCCCTGAGAGCATCGTGAGATTGCAAGGATGGTTCCACATGATGTCCTCACAGTTGCGCAACGCTCCCGAGGTCATTAGGGGGCAATCAAACATTATATCGTTTCTGGCTCATTGCTGAAAATGATGTGCAATCACGTGTACCTCCTGTGCCCCACATGCACATACCTTGCGTGTGGAGGCTCCGGATGCATGGGCATCACACTTCCTCCCCCAGCGCAGCCTGGGAAAGTACCCAGCTGCACTATGAAAGGAAGGAGAGGAGCGCTCACGCTTCCTTCTGGCCAGCATGGAGCTGGTGCAGAGAAGAAGCAGAGGGGATGCGAATGCCTCCCACATGAGGCTTTTGACACAATCCCCACACAGTGCCAGCAGCACTAGATAAGGTGCGAAAAGGGCCTATATGGCTACTCTGTTTTTTGATTCCGAAAACGTTTTACAGCAAGACAGAGAAAATGTGCATTATTCCAAAACCATCAGAATAATTTTTATGGTTGCTGACATTATACATGACACATTTTTTCTTCTTTAACATGCAGAACCTATTTGAACATTTCCAGTTTCTTAGAGGCCATTCAGAAATGGGCTTGTGGTAAAGCAAATAAGTTTTGGGCTATGATACATCATTTGATGGAGAATATTTTGCAGATTAAAAGTCAACTGAGACCAAATTTTTTTTTTCCTATTGAGATTGATAAATGAACAGATAGACAAGGACTATGGCCCTTTCTACATGAGGAAGTTAAAACGGGCCAAGGCGTCCTGTCACGGAGGACAGGTTTGGACTATTTCCACACCTTAGTGTGGACAGGTTTGGACTATTTCCACACCTTAGTGTGATCCAAAACGCCCCCAAGTGGTCCTCCAGTGCTCTAAGTGAAGAGCAGTCTTTCAATCTTCTGGAGTGCACCATCCAGTGCTCTAAGTGAAGACCGGTCTTTCAATCTTCTGGAGCACGCCATTGCGTTCCTGCTTATATGTGCAGATGCGCAGGCTTGCATCAATGCAAGCCTGCGATCAGCAGAGGGTGGGCTGTGGGTGTGGTCAGCGTCAGCGGTTGGTCCCGACCCACAAAGAACAGGAAGTCACCATTTTCAGCTGAAGCAGTGCAGATCTACAGACCTCGCACTGCTCCGATTCTCCCTGGACCAAACGGAGGAGCCCTGCAGAAGGGCTTGAGGGAGACTCTGCTTTGCTTCGAGCCAAGAAGAAGCGGTGAATAACAGCATGGAGCGATTCACTCGCCTCATGTGGAAAGGGCCTATGTTAGAGTCATACAGTTTAGGACTCTGATGACAAGACTACTATATGCGCAGAAATGGAAAGATCCCAAGACTCCATCTCAAGAAGATGGGTGCTGAAGCTACTGGATGTAGCTGAGATGGACCAACTGACAACACTGTTAAGAGATCATTTTCTTATAGATTATATATAAAAACGAAAACAATGGCAAAAATGTTATCTTCTTTTTGGGATCTGTTGGAGAAAGAAAGATAGTAAGAGGATTTGATTAATGGGTAAAATTAGATTAATTATGATAGAACTGTATTGTTTATTTTTTCTTATTTTGCTATGGTATTTTATAATGGTAGAGAGTTATCTATGTTGCATCTCTATTTGTATATAAAATATTTTAATTACTTTTATATAAAATTTAGATGAAGGAGTGTTGAAAAAGTATAGCAAAGTATAAGCAACAACTGTTCTCAGAGGAATGGGAAGTCAATTCTATATTTGTTGTATGTGTGTGTGTGTGTTGAAGTTTAACTGGTAGTTGATGTGGTAATTTATTAATTTTGTCTTGTCTTTTTAAGTTCTATTCTGCTTTACCCCCTCTCTGTTTTTATTAAGCATGTAGCTTTATATTATTCAAAAGTGTGTGTGTTAATAAAAATATTTTTTAAGAAAAGTAGCAAAATATCAGTGTGTGAAAATTAGTCACTGCTTTTGTCCAGAGGATAGTAGGTTGAGATGTTGTGATAATGGGGCTTCCCATTATCTAGACTTAGCTAAAAGGGGACACTTCCCTCTTCAGGTAAACCAAGGGTTAATGAGGTGTTGGGATTAGATTACATTTTAGTGTGGGTCAGCATCATAGGTCACAGGGTGAGAACTGACCAATCAAAAGGTAAGAGGTGAGCATCTTCAAGATGCTTCGAGATGCTTCCAAGGAGAAGTTATAAAACTTCTTGCGAGACCAGGTGGCAGAGAGATAACAAAGAGAGAACAACAACGGAATCTCCTGGAGAGGGGATCTGTGCCAGTCGCAGGCTTGCAGGCCTAGGCCTGGCCTCCTGGCTTCTTTCCTCTTAGAACATCTAAGCCTGAGAACCATCTGTGAGTACTAGACTAAAGTAGTTAGCCGCATTAGGCTTTTCTATTATTTTGGAGCTGGCTGATCTAAAGAATGTATCTGTGCTTTTATATCTGTTTTTGTAACTACTTGTAACTAAGCGTGCCTGGGAGGGGGGGCCCTCTCATGTGTGTTATTGCCTTGTTCATTTGCATGCCTTTAATAAATACTTTCTGAAAAAAACCTGTTTCTCTCCTTCCCACGCCAACGCTAGATAGAACTTCCTCATCCAGAAAGGGGGGGGAAGGGAAGATCCTTAAGATTAGGGATTGACATGTACTGGACAGCGTCCCACTGTGCTGTCCAAGGGTCCAGAATTCAGTGGGTGGTGGCAGCGAAGATTAATTAACAGCTAAAATTAATAACAGGCTGGAATCTACATTCCAGTATCACAGACGTGTGTTCAAATTCCTCTTCTGGCATATATTGTCTGGACAGTCTTAGGAAAGTTGCCATTTTTCAGCTGCAGTTCCCTGATGAATGCAACAGGAGGGACCTAATTTCACTGGAACGGTGATGGTGAGTAAAACGTAAGCACTGTAAAATCACTTGAATGTGATAGAAAAATGCCATAGAGACCATTTTAAGAAACTCTTCAATGGTATGAAAAATACAGTCATCCCTCCACATTTACTAGGATTAGGGGCACAGGATCCCCATGAAAGTAGAAAACTCGTGAATAAATCTAGGCCCTCCCATACCATATTTAACACACACAAAAAAGTATGATCACCATATTCAACCCACCATGGATTCCTTTGAGGCATCAGGGTTGCTTCACAAGGCAGAAGTGGGTGGCTGGTGGGGCTTACTGCCACCTCCACTGCTGCCCCACACCATTTTTAATAGGGACTTATAAGCCCCATTTGCAGTTTCTCAGACTCACAATGCTTGCAGTTCCTATTAAAAATGGCATAAGGAGGCAGCAGAGGTGACAGCAAATAATCTGTGAACAGTCAAATCCACAAAAGTGAAACCTGCAAATGTTGAGGGCTGACTGTATATACTTCTCCACCCGCCTCTGCAATGTAGTAATCCTCAAAATGTGCTGAATGAATTGGCCAACACATAGCAATGAAAAGCCTGAAACTTCCCTAGAAGCCAAGATGACTAAACTGAGATTGTTGTACCATATAAGAAGACATGATTTACTAGAAAAGGCAATTATCCTTGGCAAGGTAGGAGGCAGTAGGAAAAGAAGACGACCACATTACAAATGGATAGGCTCAATCAAGGAAGCCACAGCCCTGACTCTGTAACACTTGAGAAGGACTAATGGTGATCAGATTGCTTTGATGTCTCATTCATAGGGTTGCCACAATTGAAGTCAACTTGAAGGCAAATAACAATAAATAGTAGACAGAAAAACCAAATTAGAGTAAAGGGCTAGATAAGAGGCACTAGTTGCATAATATTCACGTAACCATAGCTTGTCATCCAGTAAAACCTCAATGGTTCCTTTAATCTCAAAAGTTTAATCTTATTAAATGTTTGCTTTCTTGTATGTTTTTTTCTGTTCTGTGTTTTTAATTGTAAGCTGCACTGAGTGCCAGTTTGGGAGAAGGTCAGATGCTCACCACTTCCATCACCATAATGATGATGACACAGCGGAGTGGGACAAAAAACAGTCTAAGCCCAAAGCTATTTTGAGGCCACCAAACCCCTCTTTAAAAAGTCTGATTATTTCTAGAAAATCTTTTGGCTACAAAAATACCTCCCAACAACTCCTAAGGGAGCATGGTGGGCAATCTAACCACATTTTTGCCCCCTCAATTATTTAAGGTCCAGCAGAGGCCGTTTTAAAACAGGAAATGATCCGTAAATTGACTTCAGAGTCACTTCCTGTTTTAAAAGGCTAACCCATGCCACAGAATGAGCATCGAGGGACATTTTGGGCAACAACATTTTGTTGCCCAGTGTGGGAGTATGTTGCCTTCCTTAGTTTCTTGGGGGTCAGGGCAACATGACGCTTGAACCCCTGACAGTTTTCCACCTGTGGGTTAAATGCTTGGTGGTCATAAAAACACCTGGCTGAGTATGTATGTGTCTAGGACTAGGAAGAGTTGGGGGACTTTTGAAAAGAAGTTTAAAGGCAAATTAACCATGTTTGCTCAATCCATGTAAAGCAGGGCCCCTGCTGTCCACTATCATATATATAACATAGCATCATCTTACTCATGTTCACTTATGTATTGCTTCAGAATGCTATTATATTTATTCTTATTAAAAGTAACTTTTCAAACGCAGACCAAGGTGGGCACATAGGACTCTACTGCCACATGTAGCTCTTGGCCTAAATTTCAGTCATTTACTTCAACTAAATACTAATATTAAATGCTCTTCAGAATTTCTGGGTGTTGTATAAGTGTCTCTTGGCCTCATTTCAAAAGCCTTCTGCTAGTAGTCAGTCTTCAGACCTCTGCCAAGAAACAGCTGCCTCTTCCACAACTCATTAAGTGGGCCATCAGTGTGAGAAAAAGAGAACAAGAAAGAGGGAGGGATCAAGAAATGGGGGAGAAAGGGAAGCAAAAGGGCAGTAAGTGGCTCCCTTCTGGATTTTACTGGCACTTCTGCTCCAAGTGGAATGGAAGCTCCCATTTTCCCAGGGCTGGACACTAATTCAGCACCAGCGGAGCTTCCATCCAAAGCAGAGCAGCTATGGTAGGAGCAGTGGTGGCATCCAGAGGAATTTACTGCCCTTGTGGTACACCTGGGGGTGGTCACTTTTTGCTGGGACCCTCTCCATTGCTCACTTTGATGGGATGGCTTTGCTTACCCAACTGGCTGAGGAGAAAGAAACCTGTCGTGGTTTGATCTTGTACTTTTCTATACATGGTTTTTTAAAAACTGCTTTGAATTCAAATGTTTTTAGTATGAACATTTCTTTAATTGTGTTTCAATATTATAACTTTTTGAGGGTTTCCTCCCCTGTATCTTTTTACTTAAACTTGTTCTGAACCACCTTAAATCTTGGTGTTGGGAGAATGGTGGGGTATAAATCTCTCTCTCTCTCTCTCTCTCTCTCTCTCTCTCTCTCTCTCACACACACACACACACACACACATGTGCCTATGCTCACAAGAATTATCCCTGAGGGAATAGAAGAGGGCAAAAAACAGCAGTTAGTCTTTAAAATGCCTCGGGCATTTTAAAGACTAACAAGTTTTACTTGGCTTAAGCTTTCATGGTCTCTGCTGTTTTCCCTGAGGGAATGTGACTCTCAGCAGAAAGAACAGTTTCTCTCCTCTCCCCCACAAGAAATATTGCCTATAGCCCCTGGGCTTTCATATAGCCTTTTGTTGATGAGAATGGGTGGAACAGTTTTAATACTCTTTTTTTCCAGAACAGTATTTAGCTACAGGAAGACACCTGGTAGATTATCATCCGCTATGGAGATGTGATGACAACATTTCAAGTTTGCTTTGCTGGGCATCTGAGGTCAATTGACCAATTAGCCATGAAATCATTTGAGGTTGGGTAAGTCACAGCCTGTAGTCCCCTGTCTATAAAGTATGAATAAGGATTAATGAGATAAGGGTTGCAGTGCATTTTTTAGGCTACTAACATCCAACCTCAACATCACTGCCATTGTAGCTCTCAATGGTGCTCCTGGGGTTACTCTGTGAGATTGTTTTATGGCCTAGACCTAATGTCCTACTACCACTGGTATAGTAGCTTTTAGAGTGGCAAGTCTGTGACTCACAACCTAGCTGAAAAGTATTTGAATTGGACTTCAGTGGAGGTTAATTTGTTTTAGTGCAAGGTTAATTGAGTTGCTGAGAAGACTAGACAGGGACAATCCAACAGTGTTCCTTTCTCACAGCCCAGCTTATTATCGTCACTGTGTAGTGTCTTGGCTGCAATCCTAGAAGACTTACCTGGGAGCAAGTCCCATTGGACTCTGTGGAACTTGCTTGTGAGTAGAACTATATAGAACTGCACTGTTAGTGAATTATATCCCCACAGACTTCCTTTAATCATAAAAATGCTGATAACTAGCAATAGAAATTACTAATAATTGTAGATAATTTTGTAATTATGATTTAGATAATTAGAAATGACACATCTTCACTGATATTCACTCTGTCTGAAACTGCTTTAGTTATTGGGCTGGTAATAAAGAAGAGCATTTCTTTTTTAAATGCATGCAGCAGTTTCTACACAAAAGCACTTTGCCAAGTTTACTGAAGCAAGCCTACTCTTTTATTCTTGAGCCTGTATCCTAATGACAGTGCCAGCCAAAGTAAATATATTGAATCAATAAGATTTACCTGAGTATTGACTCACCATTCAAACAATTGATTCATGGGTCTACTCTAGTTGGCACTATCAACAAGATTCAGGTCCTGGAGATTAAAAGCAGTTTGTATTTTAACCTAGTAGTTCTTCACCTTTTGTCTCTGATGTCCCACCAATCATTCTATGAAAGAATCTGGGAACCATCTTGATAGCAGCAATAAGCCCTTTTTGGGTGAGAAGGACATTTATATGTTTGTAAGCATTCTGTTATTATAGTTATCACTTCGAGTACATTTTAAGGATACAAAATATTGCAGTAGTATTGTTGGAAGTAAACACAAACCCGGGGTTCCTTTTGGAGTACAGCAGTAGCTTCACAGCACTAATGCAGATGGTGAAGACAGAAGACTGAAAGGCCACATAAACAACAGCCCTGGAGGAAGTAAAGCATTTGAGAAATGGGCTCTTCAGAGCTGCCAGATTTGATCTGCCTTCCTCTGTTACTGCTGCACAATCCTGGAAAAAGTGCAAACACTAGAGAAATGCATCCAACAGAATACTCGTTAAAGGAGTAATAACCACATTACATACTCTCCAACATTTCACACATAAAAACTGGGATTCATGGGGGCAAACAACATCAGAGTATGGTCAAGATGACAAAGGTTATTAATGAAGAAGAGAACACAAGCTAGGGGATGCTGCAGCAGTTCCCTTTTCCCTGAATCTAGTGGGAAGAGCAAGATTATACCCTCTCCCATCCTGTTTCTGAAAGCTGGAGGAGAAGAGAGAACTTAGGACATTTTAAAAGCAGCTGCAAAAATGGGATGAAAGAGGTTTAATAAAGACTGTCCCAGCTAAGCTGGAATATTTGGAGGGCATGCCTTTAGTAGCAGGGAAGAGCACATCAGTGGCACCAGCTGGTGGACAAAGGGAACTGAGGATTGGAAGAGCATCTACAAATACGGATAGCATGCCAAGAGGATGCAGATGGTTAATCAGTGGGAGGTAAGTTTGATAGGAACATACAGGGGGACTGAGAAAGCAATGGATAGCAAATTCATTTCAATGCCTGTGAAAACTCTCTGTCCTACTTAGATTACTCATGATACATGTACCACCACTGCTTTAACCAATCGGTGCTTGGTAGTGGCATTCAACATGTGGGCATGCAGAGATTTTCTCTCTCTATTCAGCTATTGTTCTGGCCCATTCTGGCTGTGCTCTGGTTTAATCTGGAGAATGTATGACATATTTCTTAACTGCCTTTTCTTCTTCACACCTCAGGTCACCAGTGTGTGCTTCCAAGACACAGGCAGTGATTAAATAAGAGAGCTGGAAAACACAAAACTAAAATAATCCCTCATCTGAATAGGATAATGTGAATTTATCAGCATGTCCTTCTATCCTGTGTTTTAACCAATGTACGTATGTGCATTGCTCATACAGCTGTACCTAAAACCCTTTTGTACTATAGTTCCATGCTGCTTTGTATGAGTAACCTGTAGTGGAGAGGGGAGAGCAAACTAAACATTGCTGCAGCCTGCACATGCATGAGAGTACTCTGAACAATGCCTAGAAATCAATGTTGGAAAACAAAAGTAGATTGCATCAGTGTGTATGTGTGTGTGCATGCACTTTCAAGTCATGTGGTACCTTATGGTGACCCCATGAATTTCATAGGGTTTTCTTAGCCAAGGAATTTTCATAGGTGTTTTTGACAGTTCCTTCCTCTGAAATATAGCCTACAGCACCTGATATTCTCTGGTAATCTTGCATCCAAGTACTAACCAAGGCTGACCCTGCTTAGCTTCCAAGATCAGGGTATCTAGGCCTAGACTGCGTCAGTACCCATTGGAAACCAGCAAATTATTGAACAAATTCAGATAAAGAGATTTTCATAAACAGTATTTACAATATTCAGACATTATTAGTCTATTGCAGCAAAACTGAGTCTTGTGTCACCTTAAAGTCAAAAACCAACAAACTTAAGTGTTAGGAATAAAATGAAGTGTAACTTATAAGAAAATGCATTTATATGTGAAAAAAATTGTCTAAGATAAATTTTATCAGTCACTGTTCACTTGGTGAACAGGCCCGAATTATATATTATATTATAATATATTAATATAATAATATTATATTAATATTTTTGGATGCCACCTTTCTGCCGATATGGGATCTTGAGTTACCTGTGTATATATTTGTGGTTGGAAGGAAATGATTGATAGAAGTGAGGGTAGAGGGAAATTAAATGCAGAAAATCCAGACTGAAAATCCAGACTGACTCAAAATGTTAACATATGCCATTTACTGAACAGTTAATCTTGATTACATAAGCATTCTGGCCCTGGTTGAGTAAAACATGCAGTATGATTTTTTTAAAAAACCCACCTTTGTCTTGATTCAAGCCACAGGAGATAGAATTGAACTTCTTGATGAATTTTAACTCAGCAGGGCTGTCATTGTAACCTTCCTGTTGTTATTTCAGCCATGGCACCCCCAGTGAGGACCTCTAGATATCCTTTTGATATCATTTAATTTGGCCTTAGCTGGACTGGCTAGTGATTACCTCATCTCACGTGTTCGCAAAGTTCTCCGGATAAGCACGGACAGAGAAGCAGCCGTTAATGGTTTACGTTCCATTTCTCTTTGTAGCCAGCAACCAAAAACTCGCCCGAAGCTTTAGGGAACTTCCCACCACAGACTCCTCAATAGCCACGTGGCTTTCAGGCAAACTACTCTTGTGAGTTGGGCCATTAACGTTTCAGCCACAGGTATTGTTTCTACATGCAAATCTCATCACGAGAAACCTGACCTCACCAAACCCTTTTGTCCAGCACCGAAACCTCTTTTGTCCTCCTTTGGGACTGCCATAGCCGAAAGGCACGATCTTCCCTATAAAAACCCCTCACTTTTAACCAATCCTCGGATCTCCTTTGACTGCCATCCCGCCCTGCCGTTGGTGTGTTTAAGGGACTCCCCTCAGCGCCGCACGCTGAGTTTCCTTCCCCGAATCTCCAACCTCTCCCCAGGACTACAGAACAGGTTGTATTGCCTCTCCCCGCAACTCTCTTTCTTTTCTAAGCTAGTTAGTTTGTGTTTGTCTTCTGTGTTTTGTTCTTAATAAAGAATTGTTTGTTATTTGGAACCACCTTGTCTAGCCACTCTCTAACCCGACGCTGTAGACATAGGGTGAAAGAACTCGCTTCGTTGCCCTGCCTCTCGCTAGCAAAAACAGTACTCTGAGTCTAATTTCCCCATCTTGGTATTTTCAATTGGCAAAGCCAGGCGCCCCTTGCGGGACCCCCAATTTTCAGGGTAACACTGTGAAGATTCATTGATTCAGAATGGCTGCTTTTAGGCCAGTGACAAATATCTTGGGAGGCTGTTTTCTCAGCCTTTTTTAAATTTTGCCATTTCTGACATCAGATTTGGATCCATTTTTTCTTTTGTGGGGAGTCCAGCCTTTTTGCTCTATGTAGAATGCAAAGGGACGTTGCTGGCAGAAGACAATGGGCATTGTATTGGAAAATGAGCAGGGAAATAAGTCCCAAACATAGTTAACACTGGTGTTTGTCCTTAATGAAGATGTAAATTGCAAAATGCAGATAATATATTTCTGAATGCCCAAGGAGACTAGGAAATCCCAATTGATTATGGTTCTCTTGAATGTCTTCACTGTACGTTTAGGATTCTTTTCCATATCTCACACTTAAAGGTTTGTTGACTTAAACACTTCAAGTGCAACTCAGGAAAAACCATGTACACCCTGAGGAAAATAAGTGTTGCTGATACAATTTGTCATAGATCTGTAGGCTCTATGGCTTATCACAGAGGAATCTGGAATATCAGTCTGTTTTTCCTTTTCTTTCATGCAAGGTTAGTTTATTTGAAGGAAATAATAAATTATGTACAACCCTTTATAACAGTCATCCCAGTTTTCAAATTTGAACCTCTTGAAGTGAAACATGGTAAAAATGGGCAGACCCCATTTATGGTACCATGTTGCTTAGAGTTCAGTTACATTCTCCACATTATGTGGGAAACATAGGGCTTCTACCTTTATTCTCTCTGTAACATTAGGGAACTGGGAGAACTTCGCAGAGGAGAAATTGTGGGTAAAGATGTTTAACACTCCTCTGCCCACTTATTCTTACCTCCAAATGCTGCTGCCTTAGCCTCACTAATCATACAAGGACAGATGGGCAAACAGACCATTAGCCAGTAGTAGTCAATCTGCTCTGGATTTCTGTCTTAATTTTAAAGAAGTTATCCAAGGCACTGAACTTGTCCCCACCCCTCCAAACAAGTTCAGCATCTTAGGCAGTGTATTACAAATTCGACATGTTCATGGACCTGGGAACCACCAGCTGCTACTGATATTGGCTTAGTGGTATGTAGTTGCTTTTTTGTTAAGTTTGGATAGAAGTCAATGTGATGTAGTGGTTAGAGAGTTGGATGGGGGATTTGGGAGATCTAGATTCTAGCTCCCACTCTGGCATGGAATTCACTGGTGGCTCCTTCTCAGCCTGATCTGGGGTGGTTGTGGAGATAAAATGGGGAAGGGGAAGAGCTTGAGTTCACTGCAGGAAAGTCTGTCTTTCTCTTTCTCTCTCTCTCCTACTAATGATGATAAACCAAGGGGAAAATAAGAAGAAAATATTCTACCTAAAAATTACAAAGAACTTCTTGATGGTAAGAACTGTTCATCAGTGGAATAAATCACCTCAAAAAGTGGTGAATTCCTGTCTTCCCAAAGGCAAAGGTTCATTCTGTAGGATCTGGGGGCAACAACAGACACTGATTGTAGTTGAAAAAGCCTTAAAATTTATTGAATAGCAGACAATTTAAATAATATAAGCATACAAGCAATATTAGCATGCAGATGAAACCCACTTGAGTCTATGATGCCCAATAACATAAGAACAGATTTCTCACCAAGCAAAATTCCTTCATTCAGCTGCCCAGGAGCCCAAGATGAAGCAGCAAAGGGGACCTCTCTGTGTAGCCGCCAGCAGGAGCATGGCATTCCAGCTATAAGCCCATGCTCGAGCTCCCACTGAGGGCACATTCTAGGAGGTTCTTATACCCCTTGGCCTGGGAGGACTTGACTGGCTTCCATAGAAACCTCATGATTGTTTATACACCTGGGATGAGCTACGTGCTCGTTGCAACTGTCAAGGTCATTAATTAAGTGGTTATCTTTGGGTTCCTCCTTCCACCCATTATCTGGTGCCAGCCAAAGGCAGATGCCTATTAGCTGGTACCACCAACAACTTTATCTTGTATATATTTTAAACTAGCAAGCATACAGAGTACATGATTTTGCAAAATCAAATCAAAATATAGTGTGTTTAAGAAACCAGAAGGACTTTCTTAGCAGCAACATGGAGGAGCAAACTGAGGACAGGCCATACCTTACACCTTCTCAAAATTACAGTGGTCTTCAGGTAATTTCCCATACAATACCCCTCTTTTGGCAGTCTTTAAACAGAAGGTGGATGGGCATCACCCAGGAGTGCTCTGGTTGTGTATTCTTGTATGGGTTTGGGTGAGATGGCTCTTGCAGTTCCCTCCATCTCTGCTATGCATGTTATGATCCTAGTACTAATAAATGTGTACAAATTGATCTAATCAAACTGAGCACTCTTGCATTACTGTGGGTATCAGAAGTGGGGTTGGATAAAGATCCAGTGCTCACTTGAATCCTGATGGGGCAATATGTCCTGAGGTGGATACTTTTGACTGCCTATCCCAGGTTTTTTCCAGGGTTGGAAGCTTGAATAATATAGCTATGAGAGCCAGTATGGTATGGTGGTTTGGATGTTGAATTCTGGAGCCCAGGGGTGGAGTTCATGCTCAGCCATGAAAATCCACTGGGTGATCATAAGCAAGTTATACTATCTCAGCCTCAGAGAAGGCAATGGGACCCCCAAAGTGAACCCCATGATAGGTTCCCCCTTAGGATTGCCATAAGTTGGAAATTATTGAAGGCACACAACAACAGCAATGGAGCTAGATGGACCAATATTCTTAGGCAGTGCAGATATTCCTACAGTCTGAAATGTGTCATGCTGCCTGATAACCATGTCACTCCAAATTTGTCCCACAGGATTCATGATAGAAATCAAGTAGGCCTGGCAATGGTTTAGCAACTGAGTTCACATCTGGAAATGGGGAGAAAAACCCAAATCTTCTGGTGTTGCTGGGCTCCCTACTGAAAACGACTAAGCTTGAATGAGCATTTGCTGCAATCTTTGCAACCTGATCTATAAGACTGGGTTGGCCCTTTTAGATAGGAGTTTGACCTTGAGATAGGGATAACTTCTAACCTCTCTCTGACCCTGGCAGTGCCTCTTGAGCAAACAGAAGCTCTTTGTTTTAGGTTAGTAAGAACCTGAGAAGGTTTGTGGAGCAGCAGGGAGCATATTTAGCTTTCAAGAGATGAAGTGCTGCTACACATGTGTGACCAGAAGGAAAATGCTTTTATTTCATCTGTGAATAAGTATTGATTAAATGGAACGGACAGAAAAAAAATCTGTACAAATATTGACCTATTAATGTGCCACCTAACCTTCAAACATCTTTTGTAAGGACATTCGAAGTGCAGGACACACCAATAATGATATCTTTTGATGCAGGGGATGCAAATATTCAACAGAAGAAACACAAATCATTAATTTATTGATGGAAGCAGGGATGAGCGAAAACCCAGCTGCTAACATTCCATGATATAATCTGTATCTCTACACTTGTCACATTTTGGCAGCAGATTTCAGCAGAATCTCTGGAGGGACCATCAGACCATCTTTGTACACCTCTGAAAAGGACTTTAAATGCTGGGATGAATCAGTGTATGGAAAGTTACTTTTCAGAAGTAACTATTTACTTCATTTATTTATTAAAATATTTATATCTTGCCTTATATCATGTGATCTCAAGGCAGTATACAAATCAGATCCACATTAACAGATTAAAACAATAAAAATAATTTAAATAGACTAAAAGCATATTCAACAAGGCAACCAGTGAAAAACAAGTTAAGAAGTTTAAAACAATTCCAAACCATGTGCATAAATATTTTGAAGTGGATCAGCTGGGCCTCAAAGGCTTAGAGCAGAGCCAGGCTTTTATTTGGCACCTAAATGGAGCCAGTGTTGCTAATAGTTGGGACCTGAAAGCGAGGGCATTCCACATTTGCAGTGCCATAGTTGAGAGGGCCCTCCACCATGCTCTCACGCAATGTAGTGACCTTACTGTGTTCATTTTTGCAGGGGTTTTTGTGCATTCCTGTGGATTCCTGTGGAATGCATACTACTGGAAAAGCTGGTCATTCCTGCTTTGTACAGGAAGTCCCCATCTTTTGTTGCTCCATCTGATGACTCACTCTTTTGATGCTTCCAAATTAAGGAAAAGTTCCATTAATTTGACAAGGGTTACACTCTTTCATCAGTTCTTCTTCCCTACAGAGGGTCTCCTGGAACTGCTTTCATGTGCGCACTGCCTTCAAAGCGAGCTGGGGCGGGGGGAAGGCTCTAAGTAAGCTGAGAGATTTTGCAAGCAATGTACATTCTGGAAGTCCCAAGTGAGCCTCTGGAAGTCCTCCATGCTCCAAACAGTACAGTACATGGGTTCCACTTTTCAGCCAATTTTGTTTTCTGGCAGCGCTCCAGTTTCTAGCATGTCAGATAAATGTGTGTGTGTGTTGGGGCAGGAGAAGCCTGTAGTACAAGCAGTACCACTGGATGAGTTGTTTGTGTTTTATAACCAGTCAACTCATTATAGAGTTTTCAAAGTGTAACGCACTTCAGGCCTTTCTTCACTACATTGTTATAGTGCTATTATTCCATTTTCAACATCCTATGGAATCCTGGAATTTGCAGTTTATGGAGGGGCATTGAGAATTCTCAGCCAGAGAGCTCTTTGGCCTCAGTAAACTACAAACTCCAGAATTCCACAGGATGTTGAAAGTGGAATAATAGCACTATAACAGTGTAGTGCGGAAATAGCCCTAGACGTGTCATGCCAGTGTCTCCTTCTGTGGAGTACTAACACAATGCTAACTGTCCAGATTTAGCTAAAGTGCTGCTGCCATTTTCTCTGAGGGACCCTCTGCCAGTTTCACTCTCTGCTACTGCTGCTGCCCAGTAGTTGCCCCTCACCAAGCGAAGGTGTTTGGCACAGTTAGTCTGGCTCCACAGCAAAAGCTTGTCTGACTTGGGAGACCCTACCAGGAGGAAGGCTACCTTTAGTGTAGCCTATTGCCTCATGGCAGCATGCAATCCATCAAAACAAAAAGGCCTTGAGTTTGCAAGACCTAAGCAGGGCTGTTGACAACCAACTCCTGGTGGGCTCTATTCACAGGTTTGCCATAACTCAAAGCTGACTTGACAAAATAATCACAAAACCAATCATTCTGTGTGGTTGTGCCTGTTCCCTTTATGTGTCTCTATTTTCCAAAAGGGAAAAAGACAATTTCATAGCAGGATGGGGAGTATTTTTTGCAAAATGCCCCCTCTCCCCAAAATATGAAGAAAACCCTACTGGGGCCATTTCTGCACTAGATTGTTAGAGCACTATTATTCCACTTGCAACATCTGACTGGCCCCTCCCGAAACTGCAAACCCCAGGATTCCATAGAATGTTGCAAGTGGAATAAGAGCGCTATAACAGTCTAGTGCGGAAATGGCCTTGGTGTCTCAGTCTTGCACTGGAGGAGTCTTGCACTTGCAGGGAGTTAGAGAGATCAGTACGGGCCATTTCATATTCTTCCTGCACTTTTTAGTGAAGCCACATCCCCAAAATTAGAAAATTAATTAACAGTTATAGTTACATTGTAAAAGGAGTGAAATTATTCTTCATTATGTTACCATTGTAATCTAATATAGCATGGGGAACAGAACCAAGCCCTGAGGAACTCCACAGGCCAACAGACAGTGAGTCTTTCAGAAGTACCTCAGTACCACCTTCTGGGTTCACTCTTCCATAAAGGAGCAAAGCCACTGTAGAACAGTGCCCCCAAATCTCATTCCAGCAAGATGACCCAGAAAGATACCATAGTCAATGGTATCAAAAACTACCAAGAGGTCCAGCAGAACCAACAGGGACACACTTTCCCATCTAGCTTCCAGGGTAGGTAATCCACCCAAGTGACCAAAGTCATCTCTGTCCCCTAAACAATGCTTGAACCAGATTAAAGTGGATATAGGTAATTAATCTCATCCAGAAACCCCTGGATCTGGGAGGCCACCAAACAATCCAAGAACTTGCCTAAAAATAGAATGGTAGAGTAATACAGTTTCCAGGTGGGATCTGAGAGGGAGATGTCTAGATCTAGAAAGCCACTATCCAGGCATCAACCAGCATGAGGGAACTGAACAGCATCAGAACCAGAAGCAGGCTTGTTGAAGTCTTCAAATCCCATTGAGAAGTCAGTTTGGATAAACTGCACAGCTCTGTTTAAGAGGAAAGTATAGGCTCCCACTAAAGATGTCATAAGCTATCAGCTAACTTATTTGGAGGCCAGAAGGAAAGCACTTCAGCAGAACAAGAGGGAGGGATTGTGGTTAAAATGGCAAAGTGATAACATGTACCCCTGTGTCTCCTATATTTGTTATGTTTTGGTTTGGAGGTGTATTGTCATCTTCCTCAGTAATTTGCTCGATTTTATTTTTGTCTGTCCCTATCTTGTGTATTTCCTGTGATTTAGCTCATAATTTCTGAACTTAGACTAAGCAGTCAGTCCAGTGTGAGATGAGCTACCCCAGTTTTCTAAATCCTACCTGTAGTCTTGCTCCACGCCATGTTACTAATGGAGACACACACTCAGGGCTTCTATCATATATAACTGGAATCTGGCAAAGGCTCACCTTCATGTCAGTCTAATTTCTTTTTCACATGGTGACAGTTATAGTTGAAAAGTTGGCCTCTGTCCTCAATACATCTATGGTAAAAATAATATATACCAAGCTCTACCCTTCCTTATTAAGTACATTAAGTTGGATGCAACTGAAACCCCTTTTGACAAAAGTGTTGTTTTTTAAAAAAAAAATCCAGTGGAGGATTCTTTCAGCAAAATGGCAAGGGGTGAGATCTGTCGGGAGGCACTTTCTGCTTCTCTGAGCAGTCCCACATGCCACTTCCCACATCCACATGGTGGAGCAGAATTTGGGGTGTGCAAAGGTGCTGCAAAGAGGGGGGGGAATCAACAACATTGCCTCATTCAACATACGGCAGCTGGAAGCCTTTGCCAAGTCAAAGAAATTTCTGTCAGTGGTGGGGTACTAGCTGGATACAACTCGTCTTAGACTTTCATACAAATTTAAATGTTCCTGTTTGGGAAGAACATCTGAGATCTATAATCAGGTGAATGTTTGTAACAGTGAGGGTAAGTGACAAAACTGAATGTGAAATTTTTGGGGGATAAACATGATGCATCAAATTGGGAGGGATACACTGAATTCATTGAGTGCCCAATTTTTAGCAGTCCTTTGGGTTGTAGTTCAGTGATAGATCACCTCCCTGAACTGCATATTATTGCTGTTGTTATTATTACAATTTATAGAACTTTTTTGAAACTCTACAAAATATTCTAACTTGTTTCATGTGACTACGGGAAAGGGCGAATGCACAGTATAAACTATTTATCTTGCTTTGGCTTTCTGCACGCTTAGGGGGCTGAAAGGATCATTATCTGGCTCTGGTAGACCTCAAAGATTTGCTCCAATATATTCTTCAAAGGCTAAGCATCCCTTGGCTCCAAGATATGGTGAACAATCTCACCTGTGTGAGTCGGCATCTTGTATTTCACATTTCAAATTTTATGGCTCATGAGAAAGGCAGTGAGGAAAGTAAGAGTTTAAGCTGGAGCTACAGGAACCCATGGTGACCCCTTGATGATAAGCATGCAACAAAATATTTGTCTAGGAGATAAAACTGTGATTAAGCTGGTTCCTTTTTTTATTTGCGATGGCAATAAAGCCTGGTTGTTTAAAGCAAATGTCTGGAGGAGGAGGAGGAGACTTCTAGAATGAGTATGTGTGTGAAAGAAAGATTTTAACTACTGGGAGATTTAGTAGCTTTTCTGCCTGTCACAAGGCAAATTACCTCAATGGTTGAATATAAGCACTATTATATACAGCTGGCAATCCCATATGTCAGGAAGAATATATCATTCTAATAGCTCACTGGTGATTAGTACATTCTACTAGCCATAAATTAACACCTCCTTTCTTATGGAATGATGGTGGTTAACTTAAAGGTAAGGTGAAACAGTTGTGGCCACCCCACCTCATCTCTTTATTGAGGGGTTGAAGGTTCTTTGCCATTTGCCTGACAAACAGGCATTCCTTCCTGTTTACTGTTATGGTCACCTGTGCTCTCACATGTGTAAACAGCAGTATTGGATAGCAGGCACATTAACATCAATGCTCCCCTTAAGTATATTTTAATCATGGGAATTTCAGGACTCATTATTATACATGTATACACTCCAAGGGGTAGAATCGTTATATTACATAGGCATCTCATTTTCTAGGTTTTATGGTCCCTAAACACTCTTACCAAGGCATCAATTGTCTACCAGTATATCATCACACACTCTAGGCAGTCATATAAAAAACACATATCTTATAAGGTCCAGTCGTCTTATGTAGAGAATGGTGTTCTTTCTGTAACCAGCAGTACAAGGTGTAGTGCACAATCTAGGAGACAGCCATAAGAAGCCATATACAGAAGCCATTGTAAGCAGACGTAGACAGTGTCCTCACTGTCTGGACTGAGGTTGTTTCTGTTGCAGAGGCTGGTACCTCCTATCTGGTAATCAGCCTATCAGTTTTGTGGACATTTATTATTTTACCTATTGTATCCACTCAAACCACTACACGGAAAGAGAACCCATGAATGAAGGCCACCAGCTCTCCATTTGGCTCTCTGCTATCAAGCATTAATTATGGTGGGAGGTGATTACTGGTTGGATTCTCACTTTCTTCTAGAAAGCTCTAGTATTCTTCTGCTATTGCTTGTTTATTGTTGAACAGGAACAATGCCCAGATACCCATGAAACAGTTTTTTTTTCTAGCTAGAACAAATTATTTTGATCAGTATAAAGGGTAACTCTATTAACCAGTAGAAAGTCACCAGGGCAAAATTACTGCTAATGTTAACACCTTCTACTTTAGATATCTCAACTCAGAGCCTAAAATTGGCAAAATTTATCATGACAGACTATAACAAAGGTTGTCATTCCAAAGCCCTGGATTATTATTTCCAAAACATTTACTGGCCCCAAACCACTTGCTATAGAACTCCCCCCCCCACAAGAACACTCTCTTATACACCAGTTAGGAAACTATTGAGGTCTTGTTCCTTGTCCTGGCAGATACTCCTCCCCACTTCTCACCATAGCTTTCTCCGTCTGTGTTTGCAGATGCAGTAAATCTGCTTTTTAATTTCATCTTTTTTTTTTTTTAGAAAAAATAGTATATTCACTTTGTTCCTTTAATTATAGATTAAAGTGAGCAGTGTTGAAATATAGTGTTGTACACTGTAACCAGCACCACACTGGGTTGTACAATATAAATTATAGTGTAAAAGTTACTGAAATACACAGGGCTGAATTTTTTTTGCACCTTGGAAAAATGACTTTTTTTTAGTTTCCAGTTTCCAGATATCCCTTGCTAGCCTGACCAATTGCCATGCTGGGTGTGAGATTATGAGAACTGCAATCTCTTTTTAAATAACAAAACTATGCAAAACATCTTGTTCCAACATTGGAAAATTTGTCTAGCAAATTCATCATTGATTAGCTGCTTTTAATGGTCAGAATGAATACTCAGGGTTGCTCATTCAAAGCAGCTTCAATCCTTTTTTGAAATATAATGGTTTTGGGTTATGGCAAGACGCCAGTTTTCTGAAACATGATACTGATTCCAAGGGAGTTTTGTTCCATGTTTTTGATGGTTTATTTATATTTTACAAAGTGATGTCTAGTGTAAATTTTAGATCTTCATTTATTTCCACCCTCCACAACTGTGTTCCTTGCAGGTACTGATTGTTTAGCATAGGGGTCCTGCAGAATTGTTCAAGTTAAAAGAATGTCCCTACAGTATTTTCATACTTCGTCTCCAGCATCTCCTGGTTTGTTGTGCATTCCTCTTGCAGGTGGGAATATAGTCGCGGGACACTTCTTGCTTGATGGCACAGTGCCTTATAGTGGGAGCAAAAGCATTTCAGGAGGGAAGGAAGCATAATTTCTTTGAATCTGGCATGTATTGTTTTCCCAGACTCTCTTATAAGTGAAGCTTACAACACAGCAAACACTGAGGATTCAAGGATCAGGTCAAGTAATTGAGTCAACACTGCTAAACTTCATGGAAACAATGGAGCTGCTTTAGAAGAAATTTTCAAGGAATACAGGAAAAACTGACAAGCAATGAGATTTTGTGGAAAGGCTACAGAAATAACTGCAGAGATGGAGGCAGAAGGATCCTTAGTCATCTGTGGCAGTGTATGTGAACTTTTTGTTTTCTTGCCAGGAAACATCATTGACTGTACCTTCAGCAAGTGCAAATTGGTACCTGTGTTGAAAGAGAAGGTCAGTGCACTACTGCTACATGTTGAGTCTCTTCAGTGCATCAGAGAACATGAAGACTTCCTGGACAGAACACAGGGACAATTGATCCTACAGAACCAATAGGAAGAAATTGCCAAGGAAAATGAAGAGGCCTGTTACAGTAGAAAACACTCTGAGGATAAAGTCACTGTCAGGAGCAGACCATGCAGCAGGGATTCAGAACCTTTCCAACTACATAATCTCTACATCTTCATGAGGATAGTAGCAGAGAAAATACTTAAACAGAAAACCAGCAACAAGAGATATTGTATGCCAGGGAAGGAATCAAGGTAACTGACAACTTCATGAAGAAGAAAAGAAGGGTGCTGGTGGCTGGGGAACTCATTCCACAGGAGTATACAGACGATTGTATGCCAGCCTGACAAGATGAATTGGGAAGTATGCATTGTTCCTGGAGCACGTATCCAGGATGTCACTGCCAACTCACCAAAACTCATCAAGAACACAGATGGTATCCCTTTCTCCTTATTCATGTGGACACCAACAACATGGTCAAGAATACTTTTGAGCAGATCACATCAGACTTCGAAGCTTTGGCAGGAAGCCATAGGGATGTGAGGCTCAGCTAGTATTCTCATCAGTTCTGCCAGTGAAGTATAGAGAACTACAGAGGGACAAGGAAGATGCTAAAAGCAAATGACTGGCTATGTAGATAGTATAGAAGTTTTGGCTTCTGCTTTGGCTTCTGGGACCACAGTCTTCACTTTTTAGATATAGGGCTACTGGCTAAAGATGGGCTGCACCTCATGAAGGTCCTTTTCACACAGCATCTGCCATGCAAAAGAGGGGCAGGAGCCTCACGCGAATGTGAGGAGCAATCTTCATGATGCCCTCGCAATCACGCAAGGTTCCAGGGGCCAGCAGGCAATGATAGCGCACCTTTGCATTTTTGGCTTTAAGCCAAAAATGCTGTGCGGTCGTGCATTGCTCCCAGGCCCCGCATGCACTTACCTGGCATGTGGAGCCTCGGGAGCTGGGCCGGTCATGCTTCCTGTCTCAGTGCAGCCTGGGAAGGTCCCAGGCTGCACTGCGAAAGGAAGAGGTGGGGCTCTTGCGCAAGCAGGAAGCTCATGCAAAACTGAAGAAGCCTGGACGTGAGGGCCTCTCACAAGAGGCTGCTCGTGCAAGCACCATACCCCAGCGCCGAGAAGAGGTAGGATGCGGAAAGGGCCGAAGACTGGGAAGAATATCTTTGGTAGTAGCATGGCAAGCTAAGAAGGCTTTAAACTAAATCTTTTGGGTGGCAGGTTAGGGAAAATAGTTCAAACATCAGCCTCTAAACACAAACATGTGAATTTAGAGGAGAAGCTGAGGGACAGAATGAGATCTACAGAAAAACTGGCAATAAATTGATAAGTGAGAACAAATGAAGCTTCAGCTGTCTATACAACAATGCAAGGAGTTTGAGAAACAAACAAGATGAGCTTGAAGTCCTAGTTCAGGAAGGTACATATGACTTTGTAGGTGTAACGGAGACCTGATGGGATGACTCCCATTATTGCAATATTACAGTTGAAAGGCATAATCTATTCAAAAAGAATAGATGTGGCAGGAATTAACATTATGTATCAAATACAAATTCAGTTGTATGAAATTCGTGAGAGTAACCAGAGTGAACCAGTTGAGAGTGTTTGGGTAAAAATAAATAAATAAATAATTAAATGTAACATGACAGGTATTTACAACAGGCCAGCAAACCAAGAAATGGTGGTGGTAGTTATAAGCAATTTTAGTTACTCTGATATCTGCTGGGAGACTAACTCTGCTAAGCAACAAATTCTTGATCTGTCTTGCCAATAATTTCCTGTTTCAAAAGACAGAGGAAGAAATATGAAGACTAGAAATCCTGGATATGATCATAACCAATTGAGAGGAGTTGATCACTGGAACCAAAGTAGTCAGTACTTTAGGGGGAAGTGTCCATGTAGTGCTAGAATTTACAAGTGTGGGACAGGGCAAAGAAGAGTATAGTCAAACATGGACCTTGGATTTCAGGAAAGCTGATTTTAACAAGTCCAGGGAGTTACTGAATTCAATCTGATGGCTAGACAAGGCAGAATACCAGGCCCCCAGTAAAGACAAGGACTACTCCTAGCATGAAGCTGAAACTGGGCTTCAGGACTACTCCTAGCATGAAGCTAGGCAGATGCCTTATGGAGCAAGATGCTGGAAGGATGGGGAGTGGTGGCAAGAAGCTGAAGCTGTGCATAGCCTGTGATCTGCTGTAATCCCCCTAAGTTAGCCTGCTACCCTCAAGAACAGCAGAGGATACTGTTCTATCACCAGCACCGTAGTAAGGTAAAACTACTTGTATGGTCATAGATGCCATTTTGTATATCACTCAACTTTCCTGATTTGGCATGGGCAGTTTCAATTAATCTTCTGTTCACTTTTTCAACTGCTTTTCCAATGTCCCACATTCTTTCTTCCCCTTTGTCCTCAGCTTACTCTGGGCCTTTCTGCACCACCATCCCAACGTGCCATAAGGACAGGAGAAGGACGGGACCACGATGATGGTTCTGCTTGATGTTGTCACAGAACCATTCTTATTCTGTCCCCAGGTGGCACAATCATGGAATAAATCATTGACAGGTTTTCCCCATCAATGACCTGCAATCGCACCACCATCATGGACTTACCTGTCATGCAGAAGCGCAACTGCTGTACTTCCTGCCCCAGTGCAGCCTTGGAGAGTACCTGGCTGTGCTGCAGAAGGAAGAAGTGAGACCATTGCACTTTCTTCATCATGGAGGTAGCTGGTGTGAAGGGGAGTGCTACTGTAGCAGTCCCCTCCCAGCAGAGCTGCTGCCAGGATCCTCACGCTGCAGAGAAAAGGTGCAGAAAGGGCTGCTAACAGAATTCCAAATGCAAAAATTGTTTGTACTCAATTAACTTAGGTGAGGGGAGAGGTGAGGAGGGGGAATCTTGCTTTTCCCAGTAGGCTCAGGCAAAAGCAAACTGCTGCTCAGCCTCTCTTCATTTGTGCATTCTTCCTCATTAATAACTTTTGTCATGTTGATCACACTCTGATGTTGTTTGGCCACACATGTTCCAGTTTTCATCTATGAAATATTGGAGGATATGACCTTTGCCTCATGTAGGAACATTTGTCTTGGCCTGGGGAAAGACGACTAGCAATGGCAATGCTAGAGTAGTGGTTTATTCATTGGCACACAGAGGGCATCATCTTTTTGAGATAGATACATGAAGCTTTCAGGAGCATTCAGGAAGCCTATTGCCTATGGAACATTATCTGTCCCCTTGCAGCACATCAGTATGTTTTGTCAGATACTTTGGGAGAGGATTACTGAAGTAGCTCTCATTGTGAAGTAGCTCTCAGAATGACTTCTTTATGTAGACACATACAGAAATGTTTTGCTTTCCCATGTTACAAAAACAAATGGCATAGTTCCAAACAAGGACAAAGTTAGCAAGGGAGAAACAAGTTCGTAGCAGAGAAAACCTAGTGAGTAAATCTTCCTTTGATGCTAAAAGTTATTTTTTAAAGAATGTGTATGTATGTATGTATACACACACACACACACACACACACATATGAGGGAAGAAAACTTGCTAGGTTTGACAGTTAAAAGTAATGGCAGGTAAAAAGGGGGAAAATGTCATTTTCGCTGTGAAGACATGTCTTACCAAAAAAAGTATTTGCAGAAAAATTGAATTGTTCTAGTTTTTAAATAGCACTTAACAAACAAGGCAACTCCCTTTCTACTGCCAGAATGGCAATTTTAGTAGATCATCTTCATTTCTTACATAGAGCCATGCACTTTAAACTTATTTATTATATTTATTTTCCCCATCTCCAGTGGGCCCCAGTGGGCTTGGTGCAGCACACATTGTTCTTCTCTCATTCATAGACACAGGCAACCACTTTCCCTTATAAAAAATTTATGGTGGAAGCTGGGCCAAGAAACAGTGGTTGGCCTAGGATAATTCAATGAGAGTTATAGCCAAATGGAGATTTGGACATGAGTTCTCTAGTCTGATTCTTCGATTTCAGGAAAGCTGATTCAGGGAAGTACTGGGTGGAATCCCATGGCTAGACATACTAAAGGAAAACAACACCCAACAAGGGCTGGAGGTCTTGAAGGAGATGCAAAAATCACAATCACAAACAATCCCATGGAAGAGGGAAAAAAGGAAAACATATGAAAAATCCAATGAGGCTACACAGCAAACTCAAGGAGGAAGTGAAAAGAAAAAAGAGTACATATAAAGAATGGAGAGAAGGCGAATCACCAAGCATGAATATAGAAGTGTAGCCCATGCTTATAGGACCAGGATTAAAAAAAAAGAAGTTCAGAATGAGCTGAGACTGGCTAGGAGCAACAAAAAGGGGTTATTCAGATACATTGGAGACAAGAGAATGACCAAACAGGCACTGGGGTTGCTGTTCAGTAAAATGCTAACAAATCATAATGAAAAGGCAGAACTACCCAATACCAGTTTTGCTTCAGTTTTGTCTCCAAAAGAGAACTGTGTGCTTCCATATAGCAGCAGAGGTCTTGGCAAGAGATCTGGATTGCAAATCAAGATTGATAGGGAGCTATTCAGAAATTACCCAGTAACCTACATGACTTCAGATCTCCAGGGCCAGTTGAAATGTGTCCTTAAGTACTGAAGGAACATGGTGATATACTCTCTGAACCAGTTGTCAACATTTCTGAGAAAAGTTGGAGAGAAAATGAAGTGCCAGAGACCCGGAGAAGGGCAAACCTTGTCTCTCTCTTAATGAAAAAGGCAAAAAAGATCCAAGAAACTATAGATCAGTCAATCTGACTTTAATACCAGGAAAAATGTTATAATGGATTATACAGGAGTCTGTTTGCAAGTATCTTGATGATGGTGCCATGATCAATAGGAGCCACGATGGGTTTGTTATATCGTTTTTGATCAGGTGAGTAGTTTAGTAGATGGTGGGAATGCTGCAAATGTCATTTATCTGGATTTCAGAAAATCATTTGATATGGTTCCATGTAATATTTTGATTAGCAAATTGATTAAATGTGGAATAGATGGAAACACTGTCAGATAGACCCATATGTGGTTGGAAAACTATGCTCAAAGAGTTATCATCAATGGCTGTGCTTCAGACTGGAAGGAAGTCTTGAGCAGAGTGCCTCAAGGTTCTGTCCCAGGGCCATTACACATTTTGTATCAATGATTTAGATGACAGGATGAAGGGAATCCTTATCAAGTTTGCAGATGACACAAAACTGAGAGGGGTGGCTAATGTATTGGAAGATGGGAAAAGAATTCAAAAGGACCTAGATAAACTAGAAAACAGGACTGAAATTAATAAAATGAAAGTGAATAGAGACTAATGCACAATTCTACATTTAGGCCACAAACCAAATGCACAGGAATAGGAAGGGGAATACTTGGCCCAGTAGTACTGCACGTTGACCATAAATTGAACATGAACCAAGAGTGTGGTGCTGCAGCAAAAAGGCAAATGCTATTTTAGCCTGCATTAATATAAGCACAGTTTCCCAGTTGAGGGAAGTAACAATCCCACAGTATTCTGCACTAGCCAGGTTTCATCTGTAGTACTGCATTCAGTTCTAGAAACCTCATTTTAAGAAGGATATAAACAAGTTGGAGTGAGTTCAGAGATGGGCAGCAAAGATGATTAAAGTTATGGAGAACAAAATATATGATGAGAGGTTGAAGGACTTGGGAATGCTAGTTGGGTGAAGAAAAGTTGGAGGGGTGACATAACTGCACTCTTTAAAAACCTCAAGGGCTGCCACAAAGAGGAGGCTTGTTCTTTGCTGCCTCAGACAGCAGGGCCAGATCTAATGGTTTTAAACTATGGAACAGCAGCTTTCAACTGAATATTAAAAATAATTTCTTGATCGTAAGAACAGTTCTGCAATAGAACTAATGGCCCAGAGAGTGCTGAGGTCTCTTTCTTGGGATGTCTTCAGAAAAAGGCTGGACAGCTACCTACTGGGAATGCTGCAGCTGGAGATCCTCTACTGAGCAGAGCACTCAAGTGGTGAAGTCTTGAGCCACATGATAATCCCCCTGAAACTTAAACCCACCCAAAAATGAATCTGTACTGCTTAGTCTGCAACCCTCCAACCCTCCATCCCTATGATTACCCAAATTGTCACTGTCAATTTTATTTATTTATTTATTTATTTACCTACTTACTTACTCACTTATATATTTATTTTTTATCCCACCCTTCTCCTAGCATAGGATCTGTTAAGGAAGATACAGGCAAATCTACATGTACACATCTTCCTTTTCCCCACCTTTCCAGAGCCTGGAAACACTGTTTGCTTGGACTATAACTCCTAGAACCCCCAAGAAAGCATGATTATGCTGGCCAGGTGGAAGGAAAAGTTCTGGGAATTGTACTTCAAGAAAGTAACTTTTCCAGGCTGTTCTTCCTTCACTTTACTTCCGGTGAAGTTTATAGGGAATCTCCCTTGTTTTAACAGCTTCACTGATAGCTTTAGTGACACTGAAACTGGTAACTTCATTGACAGTTTCACTGATCTCCAGGCACAATTCAAAGAATTGTTTATGATGATGATGTATACACTTGGATTATAAACTTGTGAGAACCAGTGTGGTGTAGTGATCTGAGCACTGGATGACAACCCTGGAGACCAGAGTTTGATTCCCCGCTTGGACATGGAAACCCAGCCAGTGATCTTGGGTGCGTCACACATTCTCAGCCCCAGAAAATTCCATGGTTCACTTTAGGATTGTCATAAGTCAGAAAGAACTTAAAGCACACAACAAGTTGTCTGAAGCTGGCCTGGACTTTATGATTTCTGAAGCAGCCCTTCCTTTAAGCCCCATCATCCTCAGAAGCATGTCTGCTAGGGACATGGGGGAGAATCTTAATGGTGGTTGCTGCAATAGTGTTTGTTGAAGGGAACTAGGATAGCCTATTGACCTTCTGCCAGCAGGTCCTTTTTATTCAGATGGCCCTTTGGCATTTGAATTGGGTACCACTGAGGGGTTTTAACTGATTGACTGGTGTTACTTCTTTTCTTTTTAAAAAATTATTATTGATCTATTTGTAATTGTGGTTTTGAAATCTGTTTTTATGTTCAAATTGGTTTTTTTTTAATTTCACTTTTGTTACCGTATATCTAATCACTTTGAGACTCAAAAAGTCAAGATCCAAATTTAATAAATAAACCAACAAACACTTCTTTGTGACTAATGTATTTTATGAGTTTTGGTTAGCCAATAAATGTATCACTCTTTTGTGGAGTTTGGATTTTGTTGTATTTTGCTGCATGGTTAACACAGCTATCCCTGAATATATACCTTCTACAGGGCTGACCCCACCTTAGAGTGAGTCAACAGCAACAGGTAGTTAATTCTAAATCTTGAGAAAGAGAAATCAATGTTTTAGCTATTTAATTTATTATTGTTGAATGTTTACTACCAGGAAGAAGAAAAAGTGTCTGTGAGATTTTCTACTTTAGGTATCAAATACTTTGTGAAGTGTGTGTGGGGGTATTTGTTGTCTGCCACATGTCACAAAGTTCCTTGAGCTGACCCTGTTCAGCACTCATGGAATTATGGGTTTGCTCAACTCACATAGCCTCACCATAGTGGTGGGTTTTTCTTTATCAACCTAAGCTGTAATTTGGAGAAACTTGGAGGATAGATGCTGAAAAGCTAAGCGAATTTTCCTTGGCATGATATACTCAGCAAAGTGATGTCCAGGTTGATTATAGACTTGTTGTCAACTCATCCTAGTTTTCACCCCTCCCTCACCCATAAGAGACATTCAGTATTCTGTGACCATTGAGAATGTCATTTTTCATTGCATGAGTTTTCATGGACTCAGCTAGGGATGTTTTAAAATCTTTACTATTTTTTCTGCTTCTGCAAAACTTTCTGTTCCCCAAGTATTCCGATACTACCCCCTGGCTGTGCCATTTTAGCTACAGAAGCAGCACCATCTGAAGCATGGAGTTTGCTAGGAGTATTTCTGATGATGATGCCATAAACACACACACACACACACACACACGTATCTGGCATCTAATTCAGAAGCTGGGCAGAAGCAGATTAAAGGCTGGATGTATTGTGGAAAACAGGAAGCTTGCAAACTGGGGCAAGCTAAGCGAGGCTGTTCCAAAAGCTGAGGAAGCGGCATGATGATGATGAATGGATTCCCTGAGGCTCCAGCTGTGAGGACGATAGACTGCTATTCATAGAAGACTCAGCTGGTGGGTTGAAGAACAAGCTCTTCTTGCCAAAAGCAGTGTTTATTTATCACTGATACCTGTGTGGGCCAGTGGCAGCTGTCCAGCATGACACCAAGTGAGAATTGGATGGACTTGGAGCATTTTGGGATGTACTGTAGACATCTCTCAGTCACTCAGCACAGATTGGGCACAAGCAGTTCCTCCTCAGGTTGCAAGTTTCCAAAATGTCTAAGTAAGATCAAATTCAAAACAGTAGATAAGAAGTACCATGTAAATATATATTTATTTATGAGTTACATTTATATCCTGTCTCTCTACCAATGAGCTCAAGGTTAAGACTTTGCTCCTGTTCTTACAATGATTAGCTTGTGAGATAAGTCGAGATAAGAGAAAGTGGTCAGTCCAAGGTCACTCAGTATCTATCATAGCTCACTGGGGACCTGAGCTTAGATTTTCTAAGAGAAATCTCTCTCATACACACACCATACTGACCCAGTCTAGAAGGCTTGGAGGTAGGCTGCTGGGAACCTGCTCAATGCAAGGGTTTGCGGGGAAGCAGCTTTAGGATATGATGGCTTTGTCCTTCACACAGGAGTTGTACAAATGAATGCCCACAGGGGCCTAAATCCAATGGGTTGTTGTTAACTGCTGTCAAGTCAGCTGTGACTTATGCCAATCTTCTCAATGAGAGATCGCCAACTCACTCTTCCATTAATAGCCCTGCTCAGGTCTTGCAGACTTAGGGACATGACTTCCTTGGTTCAGTTTATCCATCTGTAATGCTGTCTTCCTCTTTTCCTACTGCCTTCTATCTTACCAAGCATTATTGTCTTTTCTAGTGATCTATTGTCTTCTCACTTAATCTGTCCAAAGTACAATAGCCTCAATTTAGTCATCTTGGTTTCTAGTCCATGATATCTGTTGAACTCTTGTCCACCACCACATTTCAAATGAGTTGATTTTTGTCTTATCACCTTTCTTCACTGTCCAGCTTTTACGACTATAGAAACTGGAAATATGATGGCATGGACAAGCCTAACTTTAGTATTCAATGATATATCTTTATACTTTGGGATCTGTTCTAGTGAGAACATCTATAGGATATGATGAGATTCAAAAATGTGTTGTATTTCATCATGTTTGGCTTAATTTTTATCCAGCTTCCTTTGTCTTCACCCACTGCACCTCACACTGGGACTGAAAACAGATTGAAAAAACAGAGGTAAATAAAAGCACAATAATGATAATATCAAGACAACATTAAACAGATCACAGTATTAAAACAAACTGAAAATAAAATAAAATAAAAACTATTTAAAAACACATTAATAAAAAAGTGCAGGATTTACCAGTTTAAAGCTGTATTTTGAATGTGAGTCCAGCATCCAAACTCTTGAATTAACACTGTATTCCACCATTCCTCCCAGGAGTTTATAGTGGGGTTTTCTCTTTATAGCTACTGGAGCAGAGATTACTGAGTGACCAAGAATGCTCCGTGAGCCTCAGTGCTATGTGGGAATTTGAACCAGCATGTTCTATAACCACCCCCAGCATTTAAGCTATTGTCAACATTGTACTGACACTACAATAATGTTGCTTTCCAACTATATTCCCCAGAAGTCAGTATACTGTACTCACTAATGCTTGTGTAGCTTTGGCTGAGTCGAATAAAGGGTAGGCTTTCTTACCCAGCCTCTGCTGAGACTGGGTGAGAAGCAGTGGAAGCAACTTTCACTAAAGTGCATAGGCTCCCTAATAACAATGATCAGGTGATAATATCATTATTCAGGTTTATTGACTGAAATAATGTCTTCCCTACTTTTCTGACAAAAAAGACTCCAAAGAGAGGGTGAGTCATCTCTGCATGCATCTTTATCCACATAATTCAATACTTGGTTTCCCAAGCCCCCTTTTTCTCCTCTTGTTCTCCAGACAGTTTTGTCTGCATTTCTGTAATGTTTTTACAGCTGCTGAATTGGGGGAAAAATCAGATTAAAACATCAATAACAATAACTTGCTTAATTGTCTTTTCACGGTTCTTCTATTCATTTGAAGCAAGGCAAGGCTCTTTTGTTCAGGATATTTAATCATATTATATTTAACCCTCTTGGGACTCATTCATTTTTGACCTAGACATTGTTCAGGTTGAACTGGACCAAAACTGAGATGCTCAAACTAGATTTCAGCTGTTTGTGCTGTTGTGAAGATCTACAATCAAAGGTGAGAACAGTGGACTTGGATTGAGAGTACAGTGCCTGGATATGTTACCTTTTAGACTACATCTTGTCCAAACCCATCTCTTCTCTAAGCTCTGCAAAGGAGCCAGCCTCAACGCCCTGCTCTGCCATGGAGCAAATTGGGTAAGTTTACACATGTCAACAGGGTTGTTGTGAGAGTAAAATGGCTGGGTGAGAAACTGTATTCTCAGAAAAGAAAATATTAATGAAGCAAAACAGGCAAACAAAAGGTATTTTGCAATGACAATTTTTTAAAAAATTTCCCAGCAATATATTTCCAGTATACAACTATATGTCTACAATTCTCTTTTAGCTGCATAAAATCCAGATTATGCCATCCACATCATAATGACTTACACCTGGCAGAGAAAAAAACCAACCCAACCCAACCAACCAACCAACCAAACAAACAAAAAAGCCCTTCATTTCTAATCCCAATCCTTCAGAGTTTGGTACATATTTTCTTTCAGAATTATGCCTAGTGTATATCTTGAGCAAAGCCCATACTCTTCTGCATCTTGTCTTTCTCAACTGATTTTATATTTACCGCTATATGCTTCTGTACCACCCCCTATGCAATATTGATGTGAAGGAATAAATCATGTTAAGTTACATCTCTAGTCGATGCTGATGAGGTCCCCTGTCAGAGACCTAGGTCTCCTGGGCAGGGCTAGATTATCAGTGGTTCAACTGATGCAATTACTCCTGCCCCTTTAGTGGCTAGGGGCCCAGTGCTGAAGGAAGGGAGGGAGGAAGGAAGGAAGGAAGGAAGGAAGGAAGGAAGGAAGGAAGGAAGGAAGGAAGGAAGGAAGGAAGGAAGGGTGTCTTGCCTCCTCTTCTGCCTCAGTTGCTTTCTGAAACTTCTGAGATGCCAGCATTTTGTGTGTTACTTGAGTAATTGAGTAAAGATTCATCAAGCTGTTATTCTCAAGGAATCTGCATGGGTTCACACATTAAGATTTCTTTTCTGCTATTTCACTTTGTTTGCTTTTTTTTTATTTATTCATCCATTTTATTTAATTTATAGGTCACCACTCCTAGAATTGGTTACACATGAGCAGAAGGTAGACCTCATTTCAGGCCCTTTCCTCAGAAGGCTCTCATCCCAGTATGGGGATGGGAGAGGAGTGGGACAGCGATGCTTCTCATCCTTCTCTTGTCACCAGCCAGCATGATTGCAGAGTAAATAATTTATGGGTTTTCTCTATCAAAGACTCCCCAATTGCATGACCACCCTGCACTTACCTGCCCTGTGGAAGGTTCAGAAGCAGAACAGAGGCACTTCCTGCCCCAGCACAGCATCAGAAAGTGCCCAGCTGCACTGCAGAAGGAAGAGGTGTGTCCATCGTGCTCCCTTCCACAGGGAGCTGGTCCAGTTGGAGGGGAGTGTTCCTGTTGTGCTCCCTTCCTGACAGAAGTGCTGCTGGGATCGTGACCAGAGGATGACATGAGAAGGTAAGGTGTGGAAAGGGCCTCAAACTGCTCAAAGGCTCCAACTAATTTAACTTGCCCTTGCCCTCAGGAGGTTCTGGGCCACTGTTGTTACATAATATTAAGAACTGTGCATCTTTTGTCAAACATCTAGTTTGGGTACAGAAAGGATAGAGAAATATATCAGTGTTAGTTTCTCTTGAGACTTAAACCTTTTAAAATCCCTTTGTTTGTCTAGCCACTGAATCCTGGTAGCTTTCCTTAACATGAAACTTTGGTATTCCTAGAGGCAAGTTAAGATGTAAGTAGAAATTGAATGAAGTAAAAGCATTTAGTTTGGAGCCTCATTTTGGGCATGGCTGTTGACACTGATTTCTGCTTGTTCACCAACATGACAAGAAGCAGTATAGAAGTGTGGCCACCAACTTGGAAGTTCATTTTCTCAATCCAGACTTGTCTTCCAATTTTAAAAGCAATGCAGGCATTTCTGCCCACCAAGTCTCCTCTTTGACTGTATTACAAGATAACGAAGACAGGCACCACATGCCCAGGTGGCTTTAGTAGTGTTTGGTTGTTACCATACATAAGACAAAAAGCTGTATGTCTTTAAACATCTGACAGGGGCAATGATTAAGCCAGAATGCTCAGCAGGCAGTGTCTGGCTGCTATTGTAAAATGGAATCAAGACACGAAAATGCGGCAAAGAGACATGGGCATCTGCTGGATGCTACAGACATGACATCATTAGTTGGAAAGGTCTGGTTACAGCCAAGATTCTAACACTTTATCCTAAGTAAAGAATACCAGATGCCTCCCTTCCCTTTGGTACAAGTACATGACAAATGAGATGAGAAAAGATGTGCCAGGGTGTCTGCTACTTGGCCTAAAGGAAGAAAGACTTGGAAATTATGTTCTTCTTGCAGATTTTTTTTTAAAAAAAGATATGTTAATATTTTTCAGGGATGGATTAGGACTGCGAAATCCTTTCCATTCAATGAAGTTGGTTTAAGGGAACTATGTGATCTAGTTCCATTTCTACAATTCTGGGACTGATATCTAGCTTTATCCAGTATCTTATTTTTTAAATGTGCAGCTCTCTCTAATAAATGAGTGGGTATCATGCACTCCTCAGGATGTTGCAGTTCCCAGCATTTCTTACGATTGATTATGAAGGCCAGGCCTGCTGGCAATTGCAGTCCAACAACATCTGGAGGACTGTATGACTTCATCCCTTGCTCCATTATTAACTGAGCAAGACCAGCACTTTGAAAGGAACCACAAAATGTAGCTTGTATTTCACCTAGGACGAAGGTGAGCCATCATATATTATGAGGTAGAATAGCATTAAGGAAATGTCAACTGGCCATAGAGTTCTGGTTCTTTGTAAATCTCACAGCAGGTTGCCTTGTTCTTTCTCTATAACAGTGTGATTTAAATAGGTTTAGCCATGAAAGTTGACCTCTAGCAGGAGATGACAGGTAGGTTACAAACAAACTGAGATCTCGTTGAATCAGTAACTCTTACAGCAGTGCTGGTATTTGAAAGCATGTTTACGGAATGAAATGGGGGCCAGACTGAGCATGAATGACATGAGCCAACTATTTTAAGGCACGAAGGGCCAATTTAAACATTACAGCTACCTGTCACTATAGTGGATGCCAAAAGGAGCTCCCATACTGTGGGTATAATTGTTGGTTTAAAGACTTTTGTTGCACTCAGTGGCCGACTTGCCTTCAAAGTCTCCATGACAACATCAGACATCATGGGCAGTAGCCAACACAGGGCAAGCCAAGGGTGTGGGATATGACTTGAGCAGACGCATATATAAAGATACCTTCAAAAGTTACATCTGAATTGCAGAGCAACACCACGGACGAATGTGTTTCAGTGTCTTCACCCTGGGACTATAACATTTAAAATGACCCTGATTAGGCAGCTGTACTTAAGATTTACTTTCAAAATCCTGTAATCATTTTTAATATAGTTATTCCTTGGGAACTTTCTGTTTGGCAAGAAAAAGATTAAAAAAAAAATAATCCCATAGCCAAGGTCTCCTCAAGGCAAAAAAGAAGTCAAGTTAATAATAGCAATAATATTGAAGGCAAGAGAACAGATCTAAAACCAATGCTGGAGAACTCAGTAATACAGACTATTAAGGAGAGAGAATCACCTGTAAGTCAGGGGACCTTTATCTCTAAAGTAATGTGGATGTTCAGTTACTCTGCTCCATGATGATGCCATTTAAAAAATAACGGAAGAATGCTCAAATATTCAAACTCTTGGTATAAAGGAGGAAGGAACATTTTTCCCCTCGTCAGATAATTGGAAATGCTTCCTTGATTGTTATCACTTTCTCCTTAGAAAAGACAAAGAAAACAGGGTAGGATGGAGAAGGAGGGTAACAGTGATCCAGGGAGAACAGCACAGCTTTGGCTGCATTGTGTGGCATTCTTTGCATTCAGCCCTCTGAAGACACAAAATTTGATTAAAAGCAAGTGATTGCTACATATTTAGGACCCACCAGAGGATCATGGGGACTTTATGCAAGAGAGGAAGCTGTCATCAGTGGAGAAATAAATTAGAAAAAGGAAAGCAAGTGTTGAGAAGAATAGAATTCAGAAGAGAGTGGCCAGTGTTGTATGCATGAGGGCAGTAAGCCCACAGATTCACAGAAGCTTTCCAATCTAGTGCTGAAGAGCTTGTCCTGTCACTAAGTTCCTTTCGATGTCTAGAGTCTTCCACTGTGTTTATTGCCTCTGCCTCCTGGTTTGGTCTTTCATTTCTGGCTCCATGGCACAACAGCTGTCTCCCAGCTCCTCTCTGACTGCTGCCAATGATAATATGCAGGACAACATGGTCATAGTGTTGGTTCATCTGCTGTTTCCTGGTGTATTTCAAGCTGCTGCTGTTGCTATTGAGATTTTTTTAAAACAGACCTTATTTCAGTTTTATTCTGTCATTCTATATTGTTTTCTTTCCATTGCCTTGAAATAGAAAGGCAGTCTGAGATCCTGCATCATCGTAACTGTTGCTGCCTCCCAAAAACTACCTTTTCAGCCAGGCCATACCCCAGCCAAAGGATTTCCAAGGCACTACAGACTGGGGTGCTAGGAAATTACTTCTGCAGCACTCTGTTGACAACAAGGGCACATTGAAAGCAGGCAGCAATTCCTGACACAGCTGCTCCTTTCAATTTGTCCTTCAGTGAGGGGACCACGTCAGACATCATTTTCCATACCCCAATCTGCAGCATCTCAGAAACCTTTTGGTTGGGACATTGCCTTGCTGAAAATATAGGTTTTGGGAGTCATGTTCAATCAACAAGGATTGTACATGTAAATCCTCAAAAGTATGAGATCACAAATAAGTTTATGATTTTCTAACTGTTGAAGAAGAGACCAGCAGTGATGTTTAAATATTGCAATAAAAATGGATAGATAGATAGATAGGTAGATAGACAGACAGATAGATGATAGGCACTGCATATTGTGAGATCCTAATGAGCCGTAAGAAACTTTATATAAGGATCAGCTCTGAAAACTGGACATGTATGTGCTTAGTTCATGATGTGGCAGTAGCATCATGTGGCTAGTGCATGAAAGTAGCTTTGCTACATTAACAACTTCACTAACACAAGCTTTGTGGTTTATATAATAATAGGAACAGCAGGGGGAAAACACACAGAAAGGCTGTGTACTTCTTTCATACAATGTGGCAAATATATTTTTAATGTTCACAATGTACTACGTGGTGAAGAACATGGTGAGAGGCACATGTCTGTAAAAAAAGATACAGTTAGACATTTGCCAGAAAGCTGGGATAGATCATGCGTATGCCCATTAGCTGTTCCCCTCACCTTTGAGTATATCACCCCTTCAAAAGTTATGGGAAAACTTTTAGAAGAAGAGGCACCTTGACTTTAGAAGGAGAGAAATGAACAGTCATAAGTTTTTGAACAGAGATGTAAATCTTTCTTATTTTATCATTTTTATGCAACGATGAATGATTGCAAATCTTTTTCCTTGCTGCATACTATTATGAGAGGTTTTGCACATTTTTGATGATTTTCACACTTCAGGTGTTTCTGTGAAAAAAAAAATTGTTAGTGAAAAGAAAAACTTGGTGTTTTTGTGCAAAATGTTGCTTTGAGAGCAGACCCCAAGTTTTCTGTGCAAATGAATTATTCTTTAAGAAGTCTGAGAATGTGAAAAATATCACAATGGTTGACCCTTTTCTTAACAGAGTGTTTCAGTGCATCAAACTACTCTTTATTGATAAGGATGAGAAAGCTTGCAAGTATTCCTTCCTTCCCCATTTGGGAGTGACAATAATGTTTGCTTGAACTTACATTCACTATGCCTGGCTCTCCTACTCTCATAAAGTTGACCCAGTTCCATTCCTAGTCAGGTAAAGTGTTGTTGCACTGTTACCCTGTTTACTGGGGGTCCCGGGAGGGACACCTAAATAATCTTACAATTACACAAGATGGGGGAAATTAGTCAAGAGCACTGGATGGCACTATGAGAGGCAGGGTAATGCAGCAGGATCTTGTAGCTCAATGTTTATGGGGTCAGGCCAAGTCAAGAAGCAAACCGTGTTGGAAATAAATGAATGATCTTTATTAAATACAGGCACACAATGTAAGCAACACAGATAACTAAGGAAAATAAAGGTGTGAGTATGATAGCGGGATTTTCAGAGGGATAGTTGATTTGGGTGATATGAAACCTATTCCTGAAGCCCGGAAAGAAGACAGAGAGCGATGCTGGGGTTCGATGTATCTCAGCACGTGGAGCTGAGGGGAAGCTTGCCAAGCAAAGCAGCAGCAAGGCAGTCTGGAATTCAGGAGCGATCCGAGGTTGGTCTCGGAATCAGGGGTTTTTATAGGGAGAAATGTAACTGCAGGCTATGCCATACTTGGGGAAAACAATGCATTTCGGGCGCGGAACAAAGCTTTGGAAAGGTCAGAATTTAGCATGATTGAGTTATGTCCGAATTGACAAAGAAGTAGACAGTATGCAAATGCTCGGTGCTTGGCAGTTGAGTATTCAGCTTGCCAGGTTGCCTGCTCGGGGCAGGGAGTCCTTTGTAAACAGCGTGCATACATAATGAAGGTGTTTGCAGAGAGGTCTCCTAAAGCAAGGATCTGGGTCTTTCTGGCCTGCCTGGGTGGAGAATGGAATGTCCAGCGATTAGTGGCCGAGCCTAGTTCTGTGCTTGTCTGGGGGCCTCACAAACACGTGGAGAGGGGTGGTGGAAGAGAGCCAAATTATTGATATCAAAATGATATCTAGGGGTATCTCCAAGGAGGCCTAAACTGCAGTAACAGCACTCCCATAAACTTCCTTAGCATGGAGGGATGAGGCAGTACCTAGAGAGAGAGCATCTGGGACCCTCCCTGAAGAGTTCAGACTGTGTTCTTTGAGCAATACCAGTGAGGTTATACTGACTTCAGCAGCCAGCAGATGCTCCCACATGAATCCCTAGGCCAAAAGGCTTTGAGCTAGCTGGTCGCATGGTCACTTAAGAGCAGCCATATCCCCTTCTCTCTTACAGGTCCACAAATGAGAAAGAGCAAGGAAGGACCAGATTCCCGGCTTATAGTTCTCACAGGGATTCTAAGTAGTGACTTCTGATTAGGGATATAAATCTTCCCTTCATTTTTTCATGCATGCAAAAGTGCATAATTTCAAAAGGTTTCATTCTGCTGGGAGAGTTTATGAGAATTTTTGTGTAAATTTTGCACAAAAAGGTGTGTTTTTTTCATCCAAACTCCCCCCCCCATACAAAAATTTTTGTGGGCGTGATTATTTCCTAAATGCCATGTTTCAATATATCAAGCTACCTGTTTTCATTGAAGATGAGTCGATTTGTGAGTATTCTTTGCACCCTTAATGGTGCCTTCCCTCTAGGCTCACTTCTGCTAATCTCACCTGTTACAAGGCACTAAGTCAAGGTTGTTTGGCAGATTTATTACAATTCCTAAGTACAACGTGTTATTCCCCTCCCTCCATTTTACATCAATTCATTTGGAGGACAATGCTGCCACCCTTGCCCACATTCTCAAAGCTGCCTGAGAAAATTCCTGTTCATGATCTCTGAGAGTTTTGAAGCCCACTATTATCTCTGGGAGAAAAAAAGAATAAAACTTTGCCAAACCCAGACTGTAGCTGTGGGCCACTCAGGGGTCATATCCCAAACCACACTGTGTCCTTTGAAATATGCCAGCTTTTGATCATCTGCTGACAAGCAGAGTGTGCTACAGGAAGAGACAGTGCATCATCCATGTTCCTTATTTTTGAGTAACAGGTCTGTGGTAAAATATTTGGTGCAAGTTGTTTGAATTGTGCTGGTGCCCAGACACATAAGAGCCCCCTGATGTTTTTACAAGAACTGTCGGATAACCGATATTTGAAGGAATGTTCCATGATTCAGTATACCTTAGTTCCAAGGAATGGAACAATGCAGCTATTAAGTGCCTCATATTTCCACAAGTTTGGTGTGCACCAATCAGTTGAAATGGGAATGTATAAAAGTATGTAATGAATGCTATCAAAGTGGGGAGAAATGAAAGAGGAGGTATAAAATAATCCACCTCATAAACACTTTACCACATACTTTATGAATCCTTTGTTCTCTGCTTTCTCTGAAGATAACTGACACCTCGCTTGAGGCATTTTTTAGTTGTATATAATCTCTTTTTATCATGTCTTAATTCTTTAATTTAAAAGTGTTTGTCACTGCATTTTTAGTAGCAGATTTTGCAGCATTCTATCTATTATTTAGGTTGCTTCATCCTGTGCTAAGTTCTGGAGGAGATGTACAATAACTAAATTTAAAACAAATATTAAAGTGTAGCAAGGAACAATCCAATCCAGTACCCCTTCACAGAGGGTAAGACAAATGCATGCCACAGTCAGTCACCTAATCACAAAGGCCTGCATCCAAAGTCACACTAGAAGACACCCCTTGCCATAACAGAATTTTCTTCCCCTTCTTCCCTTGGAAGTCCCATGCAACTCACTAAAACTGTCCCTAGATGGTTTCTCATATTCCCAGACCTCTGGAGGAAGTTTTGAAAGTGCTCGGGGTGCTGCTGCCAGAAGTGAGTTTGGAGGAGGGGGCAGGATTTGCCACTTCCCTGTTCTATTGACAGATTAATTTCCTTTGATTCTTCTTCATGGTCTCTGTGATTCGCACAGCTGGGAATTCCTGCATCTTTGCACAGAAGCTTGTACATCAGACTGAGCAACTTAGGTCCTTTCCTCTCTATCCTCCCAACCTGCCATAGGGATGAGAGAAGAACAGGACTGTGACAACACTTATGCACGACATCGTCATGGTCCTGTCCTTCTCCTGTTCCCAAGTGGTGCAGCCATGCTGCAAATCATTGATGGGCTTTCCCTATCAATGACTGGCAATCGCACCACCGTTGTGGACTTACCTTGTCTGCGGAGGCCCTGGAAGCACAATGGCTGTGCTTCCTGCCCTGGCACAGCCTGGGAAACTACCTGGCTGTGCTGCGGCAGGAAGAAGCGTGGCCGTCACACTCCCTGGATCCTGGAGGCAGCCAGTGCAGAAGGGAGCACTCCTGCCGTGCTCCCCTCCTGGCAGAGCCGACACCAGGACCCACACTGGATGTCTCCATGACCAGGTAGGGTGTGGAAGGGGCCATGCTTTTTTGCGGAACGAGCCCTGTCCATATACTGTGCATGACCTTTGCATTACCCAGGGTGTAGCTTACAAAGGAAGGGGGGCAATGGGAGAGAGTCACTTCCCCCCAAATAATGTTACCCCCATTCCCCAAATTTCTAGCATTGCAGTACCTTAAAACTTCAGTTGAGCATTTACAAATAAAGTTTAGGCCTCCAAAGAAAAGGGGGAGGCAAAGTGACCAAGGGAATGAGAATACAGCAAATTTAAAAAGTTCTAGGTGTGAATGATTTTCAGCATCTCATTCTCTGCAGTGTTGGAAATTTGGAAAGTGAAGGAAAAGTTTGTGGTGGGGGGAGGAGTAATATTAGTTGGGTTCAATACCCTCATTTTGGTCCCCATCATAGCTACATTTTAACTAGTCCCTGTAAATTTCCTCAGCTTGTTTCATCCAATACATTGGTAATAGTAGTAGTAGTAGCAGCAGCAGCAGCAGCAGCAGTGCCTTGTGAGGCTGGGTATCCGGAGATGTAATGATAGAAAATGAGAGAGAGAGAGAGAGAGAGAGAGAGAGAGAATATTTATACAGAAGGAAAGGCAAAACATCCACAAAAGAGTGAAGAGAGAATAAAGGACCAAAAGAAAAAGCAAAAACCTCTCCAGTATCACAAGAAGATCCCTCAGAAGCTGCTGCTAGTATGCCAGACAAAGAGGAAATGAGGAGATTTGGAGAGAAAAGGTCAAGGTTATACCCAATAGATGAGTATAATATTCTGGCCTCTGAAAATGGATTGGTGGGGGGGGGGCTCTAGGTCAGCTCTAAAAGATTCCAAAACACTCTACAAAGGATATAGGAGTTCCATATGTGTGAGTTCAAGATGGCGCAGTGACAAGTGAGCTGCACGCTCCTTCTGGTCACAGAGGGCATGAGCTGAAAGCAGCTTCATGGGGGTGAAAATCAAGTCAGCCAAAACAGAGGCTAAGGCCATTTCCACACCACACTGTTATAGTGCATTATTCCACTTTCAACATCCTATGGAATTCTGGGGTTTGTAGTTTAGGGAAGGGTATTTAGAATTCTCAGCCAGAGAGCTCTTTGGCTTCAGTAAACTACAAACCCCAGAATTCCACAGAATGTTGAAAGTGGAATAATGCACTATAACAGTGTGGTGTGGAAATGGTCTAAATATCAATGCTTAAAAGATTTTAGGAGGTCTGTGGGAATAGGTCTCACAGACAAAGTACATTAATTATGGGAGAGGCACCACCTCTCCCTCAAAGCCATCCTCTTTTCTTCTAATCGGGGAGAGAGACTGAGAAATTGCACTCCAATTATAATCTTAGGGTACACAGGAAGATAAATAGAAGAAGTGGTGTTCCTTTGGATACTGATTTCTCAAGCCAATTAAGGCTTTACACATCAGAAATAGCATTTTGTATTGGACCCAGAAATAAAATGGAAGCCAGTGAAGGTGAGCAAGGACTGTTGTAATGCTTTCATGTAATGCTTGTTTCTCAGTTACATCTTTTGCTACCATACCTGAAACTTCTCGGCTATCTTCAGTGGCAGCTCATACGAAATGCATTGCAACAATCCAAACAGAAGTTTGCCAAAGCATGGATATATTTGTGTCTCCCTGCTCCCCTTCCAAAGTTATATCCACTCTGTTGCCTATGAAGTTTTAATAACCAGAGTAGAAAAATACTGTTTCTGTGCTTTGCTCCCTTCTTGAGTCTGAATTCCTACTTTCTGGAGCACTTGCCCACATCTCCACATAAAACACTTAGGAATATGAAGAGCAAAGCTTTGGTCAATTGGAATACACACACACACACACACACACACACCCCGTTCTTATTGTTCCTTTCTCAGTCAAGAACGTGCTGGCCCAGTGAGGCAACTTTTCACCTGCCGCTTTTAATGATTTTTTCATTTGTGACATATCTGGCTGCTTTCAGCCTGATGTCTGGCAGCAGTTGACGGAACAGCGGAGAAGTTCAGAAGCCTTTGTCTTTGTGTGAGCGCTGACAAATTTCAGCAAGCTGCCACACAAAATGCAAACATCAAAGGGCTGGCGTGTGTGCGCTTTTCTGAGGCAGCTTTCTAGGTTTTTTTACCCAGCTATAAAATACACCAAGGAGAATATAAAAACAAAGCTGTGATGAACTTAGCAGAACGCCAAAGCAAGCAAAGAGAAGGATGGTTAAAAAAAAAAAAAAAAAGGAGGGAAGGTATATGCCGGCAAGGATGGATTGGTTCCGTGGCAGGGGAGAATGAAACAGTTTCTCAATAACTGCGAAAAGCATAAAACTGATTTACCCGTCGCAAGGAGGGGGGAGGAAGCCGATAATGTTGAACAAAAGAGAAACTTCAAAGCCGAAAATGTCCCAACTGTGTGACACTGATGTCTTGAACAGTTGTTCTCTGTGAGATAGTGGCTGAGATTTTAATGAACGTTAAAGAGTGGCATCAGTAGTGATGAACAATGAAAGGCAGATAACATTAAGGCAGAGTTTATGGGGAGATGAAGACTAATGGGTAGAATGGGATTGCAGCAGCGGGGCTTAGATATTTCTATGTAGGCAGAATGACTTTTCTCTCCTTTTTCTTTTCTCTGTTTATATAAACATAATGACACTCCATCTAGGCTTTTCTAGTGAACTGATCTGATACTTTATTTATAGGCAGCTTTGTGGAAAGCGCCTGGAATGCTGAGCAGAGAGACCCAGAAATTGCAGAGGTAGAAAACCATGGAGTTTCTTTAATATGTTTTTAAAGACTTTATTCATTTCCAGTACTAAAAAGTCCTCCTTGCTGCAGCCAGGAATTTTTTCAGATTGGAATTAAGAACAGAACTGTAAATATAATCTTTTAGGCAGTGGCACCTTGGAAGATCATAGAAACCCCAGATGCTATGGATCAACTGGATGTTCTATAAGGCCACTGTGGCCGTGATATTGGGTAGGCCAGGTTGCTACGATGGTCCAAATATAGAACTTTGTTGCTCCAATCATTGCCATTGTACCCTTGATTCACCTTTAGGATGGCTCAATTTGGCTCAGACAGCCTGGCTTACACTTGTACCGGATGGATGACTCACAGGCAAAATCTTGTAAGCTTTCTGTTCAAGCTACTCTTGGAACTGCAAGCTCCTTCCCTAACATTTGTCACACATTAGCAATCAGATTTATAGACTAAAAATGAATACACTAGGCATATTGTGTATTTTAGTAAAATGAATGGTGGCCGTTTGCCTACAGAGGTTCCTTTTATTAATTCTGTTGAATCAAACTCATGACAGTGGCCACATTTTGATATAATGCTTGTTACCCTGATTCTGGAGTCCCTTGGGGGACACCTCAATGTGCTGCATGTGACGGGGAATGGAAACTAGCTAGAGTACAAGCCAAGCACCATACAAGAGGTAGGGTAACCTAGCAAGATCTTTCACCCAATTTTACTGGGTCAGGCCAAGCCAAAAACCAAGCAAAATTGTCTAATAAATGATTTTATTAAAAATAAAGACTTGTGCACGTACGGACTTACTCACTCACTCACTCACTCAAGACCTAACGAGGAATAAAAAGAGAGGAAATTGGATAGGGGGCTTTCGAGGGTTACAGATGGGGAACACTGTACCTGTCCTGAAGTCCGGAGGTCCGAGACAGCAGTGGAGAGAGAGATGAGACAGCACATGGAGGGCTGAGGGGATAGCTCAACGGATGGAGTGATGGTCTGCTGGGAAGCCGGGAGCTATCCAAAGAGCCACTCAAAAACTGGGTCTATTTATGGGGGAAAAGATACCTGGAGGGCTAATCCTTCCCCAGGGAGAACAATAGGTGGAGGAGCTAGAACAAAGCTCCAATATGTCAACGTCCTTTGCATGATTGGATTTGCCAGGGTTGTCAAAGCCTCGGCTGTATGGAAATCATCCTTGCTTGATGGGCTGTTTGTCAGATGCATTAATCCCTTCAAGCCGGCTCCTCGGGGCTGAGGACCCTTTGTTTATTTTATGTTTTAGGTGTCTGGAGGTCTCCTGGGGCTATTTGACTATGAGTTTACTGGCCTGACCGGGTTTTTCTTGTTTTCGGCCATTCGACCACACCTGCCTATGTGCTCATTCAGGGGACCTCTCAAGCACATGGAGATATTTTTAATATTAAATTGTAGACCCCGGGATAGGGTTTATCTACCGCAGTAACATGCTAATCCAGAGCACACTCTCATGGGGATGGGAGAAGGACACATCTATGATGATGCTTCTGCATGATGTTGTCACAGACCTGTCCTTCTCCCATCCCCAGGTGGTGCGATCATGAGTTAAATCATTGATGGGCTTTCCCTGTCAATGACCATGATTGTATATTCATCCTGCACTAACCTGGCTGGCAGAAGGGCCAGAAGCACAACGGAAGTGTCCAGCTGCACTGTGGAAGAAAGAGGCATGGCCTTCATGCTTCCTTTGGCAGAGAGCCAGCTGGTGCAGAGGGGAGCACTCCCATTGTGCTTCCTTCCTGGCAGAGTCACTGCTGGGATCCCCACCAGATGCTGCTGCAAGAAGGTAAGCTGCAGATAGGGCCTTAGTCTCTGGATCATGTCCTTCTCAGTCATCTCTTCTTTTCCTGTGTAATGTAGAAGAAGACTTCAGCAGTAAAACAAGCAAATGCTGACCAGCTTTATAGATGGAAGAGAGTATATATATGTATGTGTATGTGTATGTATATGTATAGGAAGCATGTTACTCCAGAAAGTCACATAGTTCTAACCTATGGGTCTAATAATTATGCTTGAATATATGTATTTAGGGGTACTGTGTGCTCTTCCAAAACATTCTACTCTAGTATTATCAACAATGAATAGCACGCCTGCCCCCGTATCCACATGGATACACATACACACATATCTATCACAATTCAACATTTTATCTATAGTAGTAAAATGATGACACTTCTATATTTACTCAGATAAAAAGTTACTTTTCAATTTCTTGTTGTTGTGTGCCCTCAAGTTATTTATGGTGACCCTAAGGAGAACCTATCACAGGGCTTTATGGGGCTGAGATTGTTTGACACACCCAATGACACCCAGTGGGTTTCCGTGGTCAAGGAGGGAATCAAACCATGGTCTCCAGGGTTGTAGTCCAATGCTCAAACCATATCTGGAAAAATGACAGATGCCTTTGAACTCAAATTTGAAAAGAAGTGTATGATGTCCTACAAACAAGACTACAATGAACACATTATGCCTGCACATGTCTTGTTGTTGCTGTTGTTGCTGCTGCTGCTCTGGAGGCCAGAATTTGCTGCATTCCTTCTGCAATGGTTAAACCCCCCTGAACCCTCCCCTTTTCTTGCTGGTGCCTGCTCATCATTGCCATTTAATGGTCAGTGGAGATGAGAGGATGACTGAAAAGCCAGATGTACAATTACGAAAGCATCCTCCAGGACCTGTCAGGGGTCTTCTAGAGATCTGGGTATAGTCAAATAGGCAAGACACTCTTCAGCTGCCTCCCCTCTGCTTTCCTTCAGCCATTGAATTGCCGTGGGGGGTGGGGTCGATGGCATGCAAGTCTGTATCTAAACTTTGCTAACTCTAAGGCCATTTCTGCACTACCACTGTTATAGTTCTATTATTCCACATTCAACATCCTATGGAATCCTGGGACTTGCAGTTTGGGAGGGGCATTTACAATTCTCAGCCAGAGAGCTCTTTGGCCTCAGTAAACTACAAAGCCCAGAATTCCACAGGATGTTGAAAGAGGAAAAATAGCACTATAACAATGTAGTGGGGAAATAGCTTAAAGTAGGCACAATAGGGTCCAGTACAGATCAGAATCAGTGCAAATGAGGGAGACTTGAATGTTTTTTCCATCTGCTTTTTTCTCCTTAAAGGTTCATAAACACATGAACAAACCAGAACTAACTAACTAACTAATGTTGCAGGCACTCAAACATAAGGAGACCAGAGAGTTGGAAAAAGAGTAAATTTATTTAACGCGCGGGCTCTGGCTGGGTCATCCCAAAAAGCCAAAAAGCCTCGAAATGGGTTAACACAGATATTTTATAGGAACAGTACATAAGTTTCGTTTCCTTTAGCCCTTCTCCCCAAACCTGCAACTTTGCACATTTTCAGTCCCTCCCTCACGAAGCTAATGACGCTTCATGAAGGCTCACTCTGACATTCTGTACCCTTTCACTCAGTTCCTGTTTCCCATAACAAGATGCTCTGCTTATCTCTAACTTACGCAGTTGGTCCCAGTTCTTCCCGACATAGCACAAACTTGTCTCTAATTTGCTACACTTTGCTTAATATCTCTATACATCCTGGTCCATTTGCTAAAACATTTTAAACGCAATCTACAGGGGCTGCTCAAGGCTACTTCACTAACATACCCTTGACTGGTGCCAAATAAACTGAGCTGACATTTCATATTTGTAAAACAAGGTCCAACTATACAACTATAGCTAATAACAGCATGGAGAGGACTATTTCATACCTGTCTGACATATTGGTGTTCAAGATGAAAAGCCACCCAGAATGAACAAACAAACAAACAAATGGGAAATTCTAATTATGGGCTTCAGATTCAGACATTTAAGAGTTAAGTACTCAAAGCCCTGGACCTGGACAGATGACTATGTCCATTTTGGTTTCTCCCACATTTGAATTGTTTAGAATTTAAATCTTCTGTCTTGAATAAGAAGAAATCTGCAAAAAATTTTGTAAATTCTGATTTAAAGCAAACTGAAGCAATGACTTGTGAAACAGATGCTGCCTCCTTCTTAATTTTGTCAATTGGAAAAGTAAGTGAGGAGCAAGACTAGTTCAAGTTTCAGCTAAATCAGGATTTCACAAGACAGCCAAAAGCAGGCCTCCAATTGCAATGTAGGGATGATATAGTGGATTATCTTCCAGTTTATTGGATTCAAAGTGTTAACATTTTGCTGGGATGTTGGCTTGAGCAGGAACCACCAAATAAAGTCTTCCCTAAACCTTTAGCCTAAATACAAATAAAATTTAAATTGAAAACAAACAAGTCATGAGATCTAGATGGTATCCATCAGAAAGTTCTTAGAGCACTCTAATGTGAAACTGATGATCTTCTAACAGAAATATGTAACATATTCCTAAAAACAGTCTCTCTACCAGTGGACTGGAGAATGGCCAATGTAACATTAATTTTAAAAAGTGCATGGGGAGAGAATTACAGGAGATTACAGGTTTAACATCTGTTTTGGATAAAATGCTGGAATGCGTTTTCAAAGATAAAATTATCAAACACATAGAAGCAAGCTCTGATGAAAAAGAAATCAACATGTCTTCCACAGAAGTAATTCTGTCTTAACTATTAGAGTTCTTTGGAAGTGTCACTTAAGGTATGGATGGGAATGTTCTCATGGACATTCTTTACATCCCAAAAGCTTTTGATAGAGTCTTGTACAAAAAATTGATGGACAAATGTGGCAGTCCTGGAGAAAGAGGAGAAGTTCTCTTATGGTTTGATGAATGGATTGGTTATTGAGGATGTTTAGAAAAAAAGTGGATTGTGAAGATCTCCAAGAAGATCTTTCCAAATTAGAGGAATGACCAGACGTTGTTCAGTGAGGTAAAATTGGCAAGTGTAAGCAAGTGTGAGGAAATGTATCATGAGACAAACAGATTGACATATACAATTATGGGGTCTGAACTGGCAACAACTGACCAAAAAAGGGTCTTGGGGTTATGGTGAGAATTTAGATGAAAATCCTGACTGAATTTGTGGCTGCTGTCATAAAAGGGGCAAATTTTGTATTGGACATCATTTAAAAAGATGAATTTTATAAAAGCTACCAATATCTTACTGCACTAATAAAAATCTATGGGCTTATAATACTATCTACAGTTCTGAGGCCCATTCAGACTATAAAATTATAGCTCTGTGATTCTACTTTAATTTTCATATCAATATCCTAGGAATCCTTGGCTTGGTAGCTGAGGAAAAGATATTTTTAGAATTCACAGGCAGAGAGCTCTATGTGCCTTGAAGCGATTTCCAGCTTATGGTGACCCTATCATCGGGTTTTCTTGGCAAGATTTTTTATAGAAGTTTAACATTGCTTCCCTCTGAGGCAAAAAGAGTATGGCCCTTTTCGCACTGCATTTTCCATGCGAAAGAGGGCCTGGAGCATCATGCAATTATGAGGAGCAATCTGCACGACGCACTCACAATCGCTTGACACTCCAGGAGCCAGCAGACTCCGATCACGCACCTTTTCATTTTCGGCTAGAAGCTGAAAATGGTGCATGATCGCGCATTGATCCCGGGTCCCGCGTGCACTTACCTGGCATGTGGAGCCTCTGGAGCCATGCTGGTTGCGCTTCCTGCTCCAGCGCAGCCTGGGAAACTCCCAGGCTGCACTGCGGAGGGAAGAGGCAGGGCTCTCATGCGAGCAGGCAGCTCATGCAGAGCTGAAGCAGCAGGGACATGAGAGCCTCTCGCTGGAGGCTGCTTGCGTGATCCCCACACCCCAGTGCCGGAAAAAAGGTAGGGTGTGGAAAGGGCCTATGACTTGCCCAATATCATCCAGTGAGTTTCCACAGCTGAGTGTGGATTTGAATCCTGGGTTCTCAGAGTCCTAGTTCAATACTCAAACCACTATGCCACACCATATTACAAAGCCCAGGATCTCATAGGATGCAGTCATGGCACTCAAAGTGGATCCACCATACTGTGACTGTGTAGTGTGAACAGGCCCCTGATTACTGCATCTCAGAAAAGGACATTGTAGAGCTGGAAAAGGTGTAGAAAAGGACTAGCTGGAGTAACTCTCCAGTGAAGAAATGCAATTATATTTGGGAATGTTTAGTTTGGGGGGAAAAGCATGTAAGAGGAAAGTGGATAGAAGTGTATAAAATTATACTTTTCGTATAGAAAGTAGATAGAGAGAATTATCTCCCTCTGTATCACATAATACTAGAACCTGGAGTCATTGTCTACAGCTGAATAGCAAGAGACAAAAGGAAAGTCAGTCCTCCACATTTGTGGGTTTGACTTTCACAGGTTTGACTATTTGCGAATTTTCCAACTCCTGCCCCTCACCTTGGGCACTTCTTTTTGGAAGGAACTTTTCTTCTTGGCAGCTTCAATTAGGCCATGCAGCCCTTTAAAACGCTTTAAAAAATCTGGTCCTCTTCCGCCTCCACCAGCAGCTGCCTGGCCAGCTAAGGACAGATTGCAGCCTGATTTCTCAGCACTACATGAGTGAGAGAGAGAAAGTATAGGCCCACCATACCAACCCACTCCTTTTCCTTCTCCTTTCCATTACCCGGTTTGGACCCTGGCTGTCCATTCACCCCACCATATTTCAGCCCTCTTCCCATAGACAAACACACATATTTTGATATTTGCAATTTTCCCACTTTTGCAGGATTCCTTAGCCCCTAAGCCTAGTGAATGTGGAGGGCTGATTGTATTTCTTTGCATAGCACATTGTTAAATGGGAAGCTTCACTACCATAAGATGCAATGATGGCTGCTAATTTGAATATCTCTGAAAGGGAGTCAGAAAATGCACAGAGATAAGGACTGTGTTATCATTTCCAATATTAGAAACAGTGTATCAGTTGCTGGGGAACAAAACTAAGAAGGTGCTATTGTTCTTAGACCTTGCTTGTTGGTTTCCTGTAGATAACTGGGTGGTCACTTAATGACTCAGCACATCTCTCATATTCGTTTACCTGTGAGAAGGCTTCTACGTCAGAAAAAATGGAATGCACAAATATAGGATGGGGGACATGTGGCTGGATAATAGTACAAGTGAAAGGGATCTAGGAGTCTTGGTGGACCACAAGCTGAACATGAGTCACCAGTGTGATGTAGCAGCCAAGAAGGCAAATGCGATTCTTAGTTGCATTAATAGGAGTATGAGGTCTAGATCAAGGGAGGTAATGGTACTACTCTATTCTGCTTTGGTTAGACCTCATCTGGAATACTGTGCCCAGTTCTGGGCACTTCAGTTCAAGAAGGATATCAACAAGCTGGACCATGTTCAGATGAGGGCAACCAAAATAGTGAAGGGTCTGACAGTCATGCCCTGTGAGGAGCGGCTTAGGGAACTGTGTATGTTTAATCTGCAGAAGAGAAGGTTGAGAGGAGACATGAGAGCTGTGTTTAAATATTTGAAAGGATATCACATTGTGGAGGGAGTGGGCTTGTTTTCCAATGCTCCAGAGACTAGGACCCTTTCCGCACCTTACCTTTTCGTGGAGGTGGGGGGGGTGGCCGCGCAAGCAGCCTCTTGCGCGAGGCACTCACTTAGCTTCTGCTTCCTCACCGCAGCTGGCTTGCTGGTCACGCGAACGCCACGCGAACGCCCCCCTTCCTGCCACAGCACAACCTGGGAATTGCAGGCTAGTGCTGAGGCAGGAAGTGCGACTGGCCTGGCTCCCGATGCACCGCACACCAGGTAAGTGCACGTGGGCCCCGGGAGCATTGCATGACCGTGCACCATTTTCGGCTTTAAGCCAAAAATGAAAAGGTGCGTGCACGGTCCGCTTTAGGCTCTTGAGCATCGCGTAAATGGGAGTGCGCCATATGGACCTCTCAAGGGGCCCTTTTGCTTTAGAAACGGCGTGCGAAAAGGGCATAGGACAAGGAGCAATGGATTCAAGCTGCAGGAAAGGAGATTCCACCTGAACCTCAGGAAGAACTTCCTGATGTTCAGAGCTGTCCAGCAATGGAATATGTTGCCTTGGAGTGTGGTGGAATCTCTTTCTTTGGAGGTTTTTAAGCAGAGTCTGGATGGCCATCTGTTCAGAATGCTTTGATGGGTGTTCCTCCTGCATAGGAGGGGGTTGGACTCGATGGTCCCTGTGGTCTCTTCCAACTCTATGATTCTATGATTCCTCCACCAGCAGTTTTGCCTTTCCTCTCCCAAAGCTGGAGTGTTGATTTTTGTTTTTATGCCCCAAATATCCCTCTCTCACCACAACACCGCTGAAGCTTCAAGATGAAGGACTATAGGCCATTTTGCTACATTTTCAGGTGTTTTCAGGACCCTCATCTTTTTTTCAGGCCCAAGTGGCCCCAACAGATTTTTGGGGGCCATTATAAATAAAACATATCTGTGGCTACACTTCACCCATCTGACAAAGGAGGCTCTTGTCCATGTGCAAGATTATGCCACAACCAATCTGAAATTCTTTGATGTGCCCCCAAACTCCTTTTTTGTTTCTGTTGTAATAAATGAACACAAGTACTATGCTGGAATCAGAATATATTATGCAAATTAAGCCAAATATATGCTCTCTATGGACCTAAAAGAAATGGTTGTTATCGTACCACACATCGAGGTCAAGGTTTCATATCACTTTTCCCCGATACTCTGGGGAAGGCATTTGCAAGCCATAACTTGAAGTCATGATACAGCATGCAGAATGGGCCTTTTGTAGCCCAGTCAGCTCAGGCCCTGGCATTTCCTTTCTCCCTAGGGGTGAATTTGTTGTTGCACTCGTCTCAGAGTTGTAATCTGATCCCACTGAGCTTTACTGATTTTGTGCACCCTTGCAGAGTAACATGGCAGTGATGCAAAACATCTTCATTGGTGGGACAGCAGCAGCCAATCACAGGAAGGGATCAGTAACCCAGCATATAAATAAAGCTTACATTACAGGTCAGGATAGTGGGAGTACACCCTGGACAAAATCCAAACCCTTTCATTCAGCTATTTTAACTGCCTTCCGTCACCACCATTATTCATTCATTTACAGTGCAGGTTCAACTTCATATAAACAGAGGGAAACCAAAAATAATAACCAGCCTTCATATTCATTTCAGTGGGAAAAGATATTAATCACAAACTTGACACCATATTTGTTTTAAATTAAAACTGCTGCTTTCAAGCATATGCTTCTCCTCAATTGGTATCGCATGTTTATTCTTTGTTACTTGGAAAAGAGGTCAGGCTAGTGATAAAGACACCTCATGAGCTACTTAGCTGGCGGCGTATTGGCACCATGGCCTTTTAATCTGTGCTTTGATCAAGACTTTGGGCCAAGGAATGCAAGGAAGAACCAAGTGGACAAGGAACACAGGGTGTAAAGGGCAACAGGGAGACCTTGAGTGCTACTTTCCTCTCTGACTTAAGACATGGCACTTTTTTAGCACTTTGGATCTAAAATGCCATGACCAAAGATTAGCCTCCACTTTATTTTACAAGTGAAGTACAATGAGAGTAGGCAATGCTTATCAAACGAAAGCCAATGTCCTCTGAGGATATGCATTTTCAGAAAACACTGTATGTTGTTGTAGATTTCCAAACTACTGTGACAAGAGAAGAATGGCAGTAAGGCCATTTCCACCCTACACTGTTCCAGTGCTATTAGTTCACATTCAACATTCTGTGGAATTCTGGGGTTTGTAGTTTATGGAGGGTTGTTTAGAATTCTCAGCCAGAGAGCTCTTTGGCCTCACTAAACTACAAACTCCAGAATTCCACAGGAGGTTGAAAGTGGAATAATAGCACTATAACAGTGGAGTGCGGAAATGGCCTAAGTGGAAGCAAACAGGTAAGGAACACACATGTGCATTCAGTAATGGTTCCTTGCTTCCATGTCACTGAGGTGATGAATCCATTCTGAATTTTAGTCCAAAGTGTAAAGAGCTACCCATGGTTTGAGCCTGTTTTGAGGGTAGAGAAGCCATCAGCCACCATGGCTTAGATCCAAAGGGAAAAAAGAAACTGGAGCAGACAGGGTAGCAAGTCAGTGATACAGAAGAGTAGAATAGAAGGCCAATAGCAATAAGATCAACTAAGACCCTTTCCACACATGAAGGAAAAAACGTCCTGAGACGTCCTGAAATGGAGCTTACCTGAAATCCAGTAAGTCCGTTGCCACACGGAGCAGCATGTTTTCGCTGCTCCACACTCCTCGGCATCCCGTGGCGTCCTGCGGTGCCCAAAATGGCGGCTTATGACTGGCGGAGGCTCTCCACCAACTGGAGAAGCTTGCCAGCCGGAAAGCCCACCCCCAGCAGATCTGCAGGCATGCCCTTGCGCGCGCCTGCAAATCCACACCGGGCGCTGCGACGGGGCTGCACGGGGCTGCACGATTGTTCTTTTTAAAAACCACATGAGAAGTGGTTTTTAAAAAGCATGCGGTGACACCACTTCCGGTAGCCCTAGCACAGATTGGGGTGTGGAATTACACTAAAGTAATCCGCCCCAATCCATTTTACCGTGTAGATGACCTCCGTCAGAGGTCACGCTACACCATTTTAATACCCCCGTGTGGAAAGGGCCTATGAGTGAATGTTAAACAGAAATGCAAAAGTAGCACCAATGACGTTTCATCCTGAACTAAAACATTAGCAAGGGATCCTAGCAACCAGGTTACAATACAAATCACACTGGCCAATGATGCTGCTGTATATGGACTATTAGACTCCATGAACTCAAACATAAAGTTGTAGACAATTCTCCAACCAAGAACATGAGAATAAATCTAGTAACAGACTTTACTAGGGCAGGTGTTGGAACTGTACTACTGATTTACAGGTACTGAGAGATTCTAACTTCTTTAAATAACCAGATTTCTTTTTTAGGAACAGCAGATCATCTTCGTATATGTTCACAGGTGCAATTCCATCATAAAGTCAGCACATCAGCCTCCGTCTACACCTCTATGTATGTGTTGCCTTTTTAAAATCCCATATTTGGTGGTTGCTTGTGAACAGCACAGTTAAATTGGGCTTTATTTTATCCTCATGATATACCGGTGATATGCTGTACATCAATGGGGGCATCTTCATGTAGGGCTAGGAAAGAATCCTGCCTATTTGGACAACAACACTGGACTCAATGAGTCAGTGGTCTAATTCTGTGTAATGCACTTTCTGTCCTCTTCCACGAGAGGATTGTTGGAAAGTATTTCTCTTTCAGATCTTCTCAGAACACATTTCACATCATACATACCTAAGTGTGAAAATGTCAGGCTCAGACATCCTGGCCCTTTTTTGTACTACGAAGAGCTCTTCCGGTCAGGACAAATATGTCAGAATGCTGCAATTTATCGTTGTTGTTGCTGCTGCTGCTGCTGTGGCTCTTGTTTGTTAGTTCTTGTTTGTTTTACATATATCCAAATGATGTTTCAGTTGTCCTGGCAACTCCTGGCATGAGCTGCAACATTTTATTCCTACTTTGAGTGGGAATAAATCAGGAGATCAATCTCTCTCTCTCTCTGTTATGTACCTTCACATTGTTTTTGACTTATTGCAACCCTAAGGTGACCATATCATGGGGTTTTCTTGGCTAGATTTAGACAGGCAGGGTTTGCTGTTGCCTTCCTTTAAAGCTGAAAGAGAGTATGACTTGCCCAGTGGGTTTCTGTGGCTGAATGCAGATTTGAACCCTGAGTTTCAAGGGTCCTAGTCCAACACTCACTTCAGAATAAAAAAGTCTCCTTCTTCTCCTTTTTTAAAATTTTGATTTTGATTCCGTATTACCTGCTTAGCTATGCAACCACCTCAGTTACATAGTTACGCAGTGCTCCCAGCCTGACTCCTCCCAATCCTCACTTGCTAGGCATCAGCATCCACTGGGTCTGTTCTCATGCTGATAAGGACCGAGCTGTATGGAATTTCCACATGTACCCCATGAACAATCTCTGGTGCGACAGTCAGAAACAGGTCTCTGTTGCAATTCCCACTTGCACTGGAGACTGCTCATGTGAAGGAGGGTGGGAACATCAGTCAGCTCCATCCCAAATGACAGGAGAACAGGTCCCTCTTGCTTGCACTGGCTGCTGCCCAATAAGTGGGGTTTGGGGAACTTTCACAGTCCCTAGGTATTTCCTGAACTAATGAATATGTAGGGATCGTAAATATGAACCAGTCACAAATGCATAACTCTGGGTCATGCATTCATAACTGCCTTAGTGATTTCCAGTCTTTTCTGTTAGAGTTATAATGTTACAGTACCCCTCTGAAATGGCATTTTTGCATTATAGCATTAAGAAAAATACTGAGAAAGATGAGAAAGGAGAAGAAAAGTTGCCTTGAAACCATATGATCACTTCCGGTTCCGCAATGGCGAAGAGAAGGTGAACGCTCTCCAGTTCCAGAGAGAATTCACCGCATTTCACGAATGGGGGGTGTCCGCAGGATATCAGACACCTCAAAAAGTTCTCTGGCAAATAGAGAACTCGAATGGGGCCACGGAGACTTGTTTCCTCTCTCGCTCGAGTGTGAGGTTTTCAACAAATCCACTCGATTGAGGGAGAGGAGGTCGGACGGCAGCCATCGTCATGAAAAGTAGCTGAGCTTAATCTCAGCATGTCCTCATCGCAGAATTTTAAAGCCACTTGATTGGACTTGTGCCAGGGAGATCTGTCCTTTTTTTCTGTGAGAGGTATTGTTAGCTCTGCAATATCTATACACTTTATCCTCTTTTCTGGAATTGATGCTATTGCGATTTACTGTAAGTGTGAGCCTGCATAATGACGGCAGCCCGAGGGGAAAGGTGAAGAGAGAGTAAGTTACATGTGAAGAGTTAGGTAAACTTTTTTCTTGCTCCGCTTTTGCCTATGAGAAGAGGAGTAATTTGACTGAATCTGAAACTTTATGGTGGGAAAACTGTTTTTCCTTCTTTTTGTTCAGAGCCCCTCAATAAGAAAAAAAAAGCCTTTTTCTGAAAAAATATTTTTTTATGTATGAACATTGCGAGATGCCAAGATGGCTACCGCAGCTTGGAAGAGAGGCAGAGCATAAATAGAAGAAGGCAAATATTCAGCCCGGATAGAAGCTTTTTTGGACATTTTTTTCTTTTTCTTATATATATAAGAACTCTGAATAAACCTTAATATTGAGATCATGCTTGGAGAGGTGACAGAAGAGCTTTTTAGGGAAGCTACGATCGGTGGTTTGGCGGTTCGGGACTTGGAGAAAGAGTGGCAGAGACGGCGTCCTGGCGAGCAGGTTGGAGCACGGGGAGAGTCCAAGTGTGTAGATCTGCACACAGGGTGATTTGGAGCCCAGACCTTGATCTTTGGAGAAGAGACAGATAGAGTTTGGAAGTCGGATTTAGAAGGAGGGGAGCCGAAAAGTGTGAGGCGTGTGGCTGAGTGCCTGGCCAGCGGACTATCGGTGTTCGGTGTGAGGGTCTGCATGTGGGGTGGACTCGGCGCACAGGTCGGTGCGTGGAGAAGAGTTGGCGTTATGTTGCAGAGATACGAGGGTAGAGAGGAGTATTGAAGGGAAGCTGGGAAGCAAGCTGTAAAAGTCCAAAAACTTGAATCTGTTAAGCAAATGAACTAAGGTGAATTGAATTGATTTGATTTGAAAGGAACTGTGTATGAATGGAATTGATCTGACTTAAAGAGAAATGTTATGAATTGAACTGAATTGATTTGAACTGAATCAAATGAAATGATGAAATGTATAGTGGGAATGGAATTGAAATGAATTGGTGTGAGTTGAATAGAATGGAGTAAGTACTGATTGTATACTTAATTATTGAATACCTTAAGTATAAATTTATATTAAACTTGAGGTCAATTTAATTAAATATACATATGAGGAAAAGATAAGAATATTGGAACCTTGAGGTGAATCTCATGGGGAGAATCTGAAAAAAGAGTAAAGAAGAAAATTTATATAAGTTTGAATCTGTATATTGAGATAAGTTTGAACTTATAAATAAATAAGTTAGTATAGGGCAGGATAAATCATAAAATTTAATGAATTTGCCTGTGTAAAACTGTATAGAAAAGGAAAACACATATAATATTGTGTATTGAAGACTGTTGGAGGGGAATAATATATGATTGTTAACCTGTTTAAATGGACACAAGATCAAAATCTAAAAAGGCAAAACCAGTAAAGGGAACTCCAATTGATCCTAGACAGCCAACATTAACAGTATCTACAATGCCCAAACAAATAGAGCAGAGTATAATACTGGAAGAGATTAGACTGATGCGAGCTGTGCAGGCACAAAAGAGAATGGAACAATCAGAAATGAAGTCGGAATGGTGGAAGGATATGAAAGATTTGCGCAGTGAGATAAAATCTGACTTCAAGAGAAAATTTAAAGAAATAAAGGAAACAATTAATACTCTTTCGGAGGAGATTAAAGGAACCACAGGCAGAGTAGATAAGCTAGAGGAAGAATTGAAATTGGTCCAGGAGAAATGTGCAACGTTAACATGGGAACACGAAAAGGATATAGATGAGAGAGCCTTACTGGAACTTAAGATGCGGGAGAACTCCTTTAAAATTCGTGGACTTAAAGAGCAGAGATCCGAAGATCTTAGACAGATTTTAATTCCAGTGTTGGCAAACATGATTGAGATGGATTCCCAAACATTAGATTGGGAAATAGACAGGATCTTCAGAATTGGCTCTTTAAGAAACAGAGGAGAAGAACTTCCAAGAGAAAACAGGAATTGAAGTTAAAGGGCAGAAACTGCAATTATATAAAGACATACCGATGAGAATACTTCAGAAAAGGCGAGAATATAACTTTTTAACTTCCAAACTCTGTCGGAATGGAATCCAATACAGATGGGTGAGATTGGAAGGCATGACTTTTCGACATTGGAAAAAACTATTTGTGATATCTTCTATACAAGAAGCTAAGGACTTCCTGTCAAAATATAGCAAAAACTTTTCCAAAAAGATGCGAAGACCAGAGGAAGAACGGCGAGGAGCAGAAGGAGGCAAATCTCCAGAGAAAGGTGAAGGTGAAAAAACAACCTTGACTTCCTCGCAAGAAAGTCTGGAAGAGGAGATTTTGATGGGTGACTGGAAGGGGGTGATATGCCCAACTCTAGATAGGAAATCAGACAAAAAAAAATAAAGAATCAAGGTAAGCTTCCCGTAGCCTTTGATGGTCTGTTACGGGATACAGAAACAATTGATTTATGGAGATTTCTATATGGGACATCAAAAGCATATACTTTCTACTCCGAACCGCATGCGTCTTTCTCACGTATAGATATGTTCTTTGTCTCAAAATCTTTATGTGCACAGGTAAAACCAATGGAAGTTCAACCTGGCGCATTTTCAGACCATAATGTCATTGTTATGAACTTTAAAAGAAAGAAAACTGAATACAATTGGTGAGTTAATGAGTATCTATTGAGGGATGAGAAAATAGTGGGAAAAGCAAAAGAAGTTTTACATAACTATTTTTTGGAAAATGTTTCAGGGGAAACTACTCTCCAAACGATATGGGATGCTAGCAAAGCTGTCATCAGAGGCTTTTTCATCCAACAAAATGCAGTACTGAACAAAAAAAGAAAAGAGAAGATACAACAGATAAATGAATTAATCCAGAGAAAAGAGACAGAATTACAATTGAAACCATCAGAGAAAAAGATTAAAGAGGAAATAAAAATATTACGAAAACAATTGGAGTTGATGAAAGCAGAAGAAATAAGTAAGAAACTGAAGATATGGAAGCAGAAACATTTTGAATAGGCGAACAAACAAGGAAAATGGTTAGCTCTGAGACTGAGACACAAAAATCGAAACCCACCTATTTTGAAAATAAGCGATGGGGATAAAATTTATCATGAGACAGAGAAGATAAAAAAAAGCGTTCGCACAGTTTTATCATAATTTGTATCAGAGAAGAAAGATTCAAGAGGAAGATATTGAAAAATTTATATTGTCTGTAAAAATGAAAGAAATGACAGAAGAACAGAGAATTAAATTGAATGCATCCATTTCGATGGCGGAAATGGTTGAAGCAATAAGACTTCAGAAGAAAAATAAAGCTCCTGGCCTGGATGGACTATCTTTAGAGTATTATGAAAAATTACAAGATGAATTAATTCTACATCTTCAGGCGGTCATGAACGAAGTTAAAAATGGTAAAATACCAGAGTCTTGGAAGCAAGCCTTTATAACTCTGATACCAAAAGAGGAATGAGATATAACTATCTCGAAGAATTATCGCCCAATTTCACTTCTAAATGTTGATTATAAACTATCTATGTAGATAATGGCAAACAGATTGAAGAAAATTTTGAAAGACATAATATCAGAGGATCAAGCGGGGTTCTTGCCAAATAGACAAATAAAGCACAATATGAGATACATATTGGATATAATTGAAGCTTTTGATAAGTAACGAAGTAGAAAGCTGGCTGTGCTATTTTTGGACATTGAAAAAGCCTTTGACAGTGTAAATTGGCAATATATGTTTAAGATGATAAGTAAGCTGAAAATGGGGGAAATTTCACAACAGTTATCCAAACGATATACAAGAATCAGCACACACAGATTTTGATAAATGGAGAGAAATCAAAGGGATTTAAAATTGAAAAGGGCACTAGGCAAGGTTGCCCACTATCTCCCTTGCTCTTTCTTATATGGAAACTCTGATTGTGAAGCTCAACGAAGATAAAGATGTGAAAGGAGTACATATTCAGGGTATGGACTATAAGATAAGAGCTTTTGCGGATGATGTGGTGTTGACCATTGAAGACCCTTTGGAAAATATTGGAAGATTTAAAACTATATTAGAAGACTTTTCAGCTGTCTCCGGTCTGAAAGTTAATGAGGAAAAAACGTATCTTTTGGTCAAAAACATATCGAAAAAAGAGGGAAAACAGCTAGAGGCAATGACAGGCTTCTCAATAAGATCTAAAGTGAAATACTTAGGAATTTACTTGACGAATAAGAACTCGGACTTATTCAAGAATAATTATGGGAAGACCTGGAAGCAAATAAAGGAAGACTTTAGGAGCTGGGAAAATAAAAATCTCTCGCTGTTAGGCCGAATATCAGCGTTTAAGATGGTGGCTCTACCAAAAATGATTTTCCTGTTTCAGAACATTCCAGCAGTAAACAATGAATCGACATTTAAAGAGTGGCAAAACGATCTCACTAAGTTCATTTGGAATGGAAAGAAACCTTGTATTAGATTCAAAATACTTTGTGATGATAAGAAACGTGGTGGCTTAGCACTTCCCAATCTGAATCTATACTTCCAGGCCTGCTGTTTAGACTGGCTTCGAGAATGGATGAACCTAGCAGATCACACACTTTTGGCACTTGAGGGGACACAGTTGGATTTTGGTTGGCACACCTGTGATACTGGAAATTCCACATCCCACCATATGCCACCATGTGAGGCTGGAAAATGACACCATGCGCTGCTGGGATGTATATTCCAGCCTTTATGATTTTTAGCTGTTAATTCATCTTCGCCGCCACCACCCGCTGAATTATGAATTATCTGGACCCTTGGACAGTACAGCGGGACCCTGTCCAGCCACGTACATCCCTAAGCTTAAGGATCTTCCTTGTCCCCCCAGTCTACCCAGCTTGGCGTGGGAAGGAGAGAAACGGGGTCTTTTACAGAAGTATTTATTAAAGATATTCAAATAAACAAGGCAAATCACCCCACATGGGAAGCTCCCTCTTCCCAGGCACGCTTAGTTACAGAAAGAACAGATATGCAAGCACAGATACATTCTTTAGATCAGCCAGCCTTCAAAATAACAGAAAAGTCCCTAACACGACTAGATAACTTTAGTCTAGTACTCACAGATGGTTCTCAGGCTTAGATGTTCTAAAAGGAAGGGCCAGGAGGTGAGGCCTATGGCCTCCAGCCTGCTACTGGCACAGAACCCCCTCCAGGAGGCTCCTTGGTTGTTATCCCTTTGTTATCTCTCTGTTGTCTCTCGGCCACATGGCCTCCAAGAAGTTTTATCACTTCTCCCTCGAAGCATCTCGAAGCATCCTGAAGATGCTCACTTCTTTTCTTTTTTATTGGTCAGTTCTCACCCTATGACCTGTGATGCTGAACCACATGACCTATGATGCTGACCACATACTAAAATGTAATCTAATCCCAACACCTTATTAACCCTTGGTTTACCTGAAGAGGGAAATGTCCCCCTTTAGCTAAGTCTAGATAATGTGAAGCCCCATTATCACAACACCTATTTGGGATTCCTCAAAGACATGGCACTACAGGATTTTAATCATCATTTTGTAAGGAGATCTATACTTAAAACATGGAACAAATATAAATTCAGACTCTACCCAAAAACCCCGCTTTGAATTTCACCCCATGAAGCTTTTTATAAGCGAGAAAATATCTTCCATGGTAAATGGATGACATATGGGGATATGTTAACAGTAAAAGGTGCAGAAATAAAAATGAAAACAATAGAAGAACTGCGGGAAGAAGGTATGAATTGCCACTAGTTGCTATATCGACAGATGTATGAGAAATTCAAGATGGAAAAGAAACTGAATGGGTTTCAAACAGAAAAAAACTGGTTTGATCTGGTGATATTTGAGAATAATAAAGGCTCAATCTCCATAATATATCAACACCTACTGGAATGGTTCACTGAAGAAGAGGTAGTAAAAGAATCAATGATACAGTGGGCTCAAAATGTGGGCAGGGAGATAAGTCTGGATCAATGGCAAAAAACTTGGCAAAATAGACTGAAATATACTGTTTGCCAAAACTTGTGTGAGAATGTTTATAAAATGCATTTGAGATGGTACCTCCCACCTGAAAGGTTAGCGAAAATGTATAAATGTGATGATAGATGTTGGAAATGTCAAACAGAGAAAGGCACTTTCTATCACCAGCAGTGGCTGTGTAATCATGCACAGAGATACTGGAAATATATTCATCTGACTATGGAGAAAATTTTGGGGATTAAATATGGGATGTTTCCAGAAATGTATCTGTTGAATGTTTTGGGAGATGAAATAGAGAAATATTATTTTTTACATGATAGTATGTGCCAGAACAGTTTTTGCAAGATATTGGAAATTTCAAGAAATCCCTATGGAAGGTGAATGGGAAAAAGCCTTGTGGGATATGATGATAATGGATAAACTAACTCTGCTTCTTAATAACAAAAATCTAGCAGAATTTAACAAAACCTGGGAGCCGTTAATATCTTTCTTTAAAGAAAAGTGGAAAGATAAAATATTTGCAGTAGGATTATAGAAGGAAGTGATAAATGCAATAACAAACTAAACATATATACACATATGGTGTAGCCTATTCTCAAGGATAAGATTTGTATCTATTGAACTTAAAAGATTTAAAATGGTGATAATTTGCAGATCAGATAGACTTAATTCAGATCCTACATAAAAAAACAGATGATTACATGGAGCCCAGGTGGTGCAGTGATTAAATGCCAGTACTGCAAGTCACAAGGTTGTGAGTTTGATCCTGCCCGGCTCCAAGGTTGACTCAGCCTTCCATCCTTTCACAGGTCGGTAAAATGAGTACCCAGCTTGTTGGGGGCATGTATAGAAATGTTTCGAAATACATGCTATTTGTAAGTTGTTCGCCGCCTCGATCCATATGGAGAAGCGGGATACAAATAAATAAACAAAAAATAAAATAAAATATAGCAACAAGACTAATCAAGTGGATATTTATTGTTCTTTGGTGTTATACTATGTAGTATTATGTTTTTTCATGTATTGTATTATGTCTGATTTATGTTATGTTTGTGATATGTAAGAAATGTGTTTTAACGGTTGGAAACTTTAATAAAAATAATTTTAAAAAAAGAAACCATATAATCATTGCAGCAAACTACATCCATTTTTTTAAAATGGAAGAGCCCTAGTGCAGATCTAATAAATTACTACAAATAGCCCCACCCCACCCCAACAGTGGAACAAGTGGACAGGGAGATGACAGCAACTGGCAAACCCTAGCAAACCCCAAGGGTTTCAAAGAACTGACGCTTCTTTGGGCTAGTCTTAAGGCCAATTCAGTGAAGAGATCCATACCACCTGTGGTGTGAGGTCAGAAGAGAAGCTTAAGAATTTGTGCCTTCCTTTTTCAGAGTCATGTAGAAGGATCATAGGGGATGGAAAAGGCGGCAGTGGCTGCATTATTGCCCAGGCTGGAGAGAAAGGAAATGCCGCAGTGTAACAAAAGGTTAAAGAATGGTTACAACAAAACTCTGCATTTTACAGAGCAAAATGCAGGAGGATGGGTGTGCTAGCCAAAACCCAGAAATTTTTGAGAAGGATTATTCTTAGTGAAATTAAAATGACATTAAACATGATGCTGAATAATAAGAGGGAGTAGAGTTAATCATCTTTGCAAAATCCTTGCAGCTATGTTTGTTAATAAGGAACCATGCAAGGTCACTATTATGGTATTATTTATTACTATTATTATTATTTTTTTACAGAGCCTGCAGGATTTAGACCAGTTCTCCAGGAGATGTAAATAAGATGAATTCAATTAAGTTATGCTTTTTTACACCCAGTTAGAATGTGGACCCTTTTATTTCATTTTATTCCCTGCCTTTCCTAAATCCTTTTATCCCCCCCAAAAAGTCTTACATCAGGAAAGGAAAGGCGATTTTAGGAAATCTGATTCATTTCAATTAAAATCCTGAGCATTAATCACATGCTTGACACTCTAAACATTTGCAATTAATGCCTAGCTTAAAACCATATGTGCTACAGATTCTAGTTGAAAGATCTCTCTGTGACAGGTAACCTCAGGAAAACATATGCACACATGCACACACACACTAATACAAGGCTGGACAGAAGCAAAATCAGGAGGCATGTGCTGATTGGGTGCCGGGGAGCTGGATTACCATTTTTCAATAAGAGGAAACTGAAGATGTTTGTTATAAAATCCAAGTACCTAAAGTATTATTTATTTATTCATTAATCATATTCATGGGATGCCATATTCTAGAGTCCTGAGGAAGGCAGCAGTCTTTCTTTCTTTCTTTCTTTCTTTCTTTCTTTCTTTCTTTCTTTCTTTCTTTCTTTCTTTCTTTCTTTCTTTCTTTCTTTCTTTCTTTCTTTTTCCTTTCTTTTTTTAAAAAACAACAACCTGGGCATTCTTTAATTTTTAAAAAATCACTTTTAAAAGTGAGTCCAGATTCAGTCAAGAGCTAGCATGGTCTAGTAATGTGACTTTAAGCTAGAATTCTGGAGAAAAGGATTTGAATCTCTGCTCAGCCATGGAAACTCATTGATGGACCTTGGGCATGTCCCACGCTCAGCCAGAAAGGAAGGCAAAGGCAGTTGCCCTCTGAACAAGGCCCTTTCTGTTCCACCCTCCCAACCTGCCATAGGAACAGGAGAAGGATAGGACTGTGATGATACTTATGCCAATGTTGTTATGGTCCTGTCCTTCTCTCCTCCCCAAGCAGTGCAATTGCATTGCAAATCATTGATGGGTTTTCCCTGTCAACCACCTGTGATCACACTGCCCTCCCAACATGCATCCATACTTACCTTCACTGCGGAGGTCCTGGAAGTGCAATGCCCACGCTTCCTGCCTCAGTGCAGTGTGAAGGGGAGCGTTGGCGTTCATGCTCCCATCTTGGCAAAGCCATTGCTGAGGCAACACTGGGATGACCCCAGACCCAGATATGCTGCAGAAAGGGCCCAAATCTCACCAAGAAAACTCTGTGGTAAGTTTGCTTTGAGGTCACCATGAGTCAGAAATGACTTGAAGGCAAACAACAACAACCAGATAAAATTACAGCTGTAAAACACAAGAAAAGTAAAGGGTCTCCGGAGTCTTCTCAACAGGTTCAGGCATCAAACTGATACCTTCCAGTTCTGTGGCGATTAAGCAGTCATAGAATCATGGAATCTTAGAATTGCCAGGGACAACAAGAGCCATATCGTCCAATTCCCTGCCATACAAGAATATACAGCTACAGTACTCCTAAAAGATGCAGACCCAACCTTTGCTTAAAGACTGTCGGCAGCTGGGCGGGGCCGGGCAGGCTCGGGTCTGGCTCAGGCCGAGGCTGGCGTCCCGGAAGCCTCAGCCAGCAGAGTCACCGCAAAACTAAAGCAAGCCTTACTTCAGGCGGTAAACAGGAACGAAAAGAAAGGGTTTTCCTCACCCGGGCAACGAAGGGTTAAGCTGGCTGGCAAGGCTTCCGAGCAGAGTCTCAGCAGGAACGAGGCGGGACCGCAGCAGGGGCAAGGCAGGCAGGAGCAAGGCAGGAGCAAAGCAGGAACAAGGCAGGAACAAGGCAGCAGCACTGACGGGCAACACACGGAGAGCCGTTGGTTGTTGCTCCGTGCTGAACTTGGCTCCCTCTGGCTCTAAAGTAGGAGCCTGGCGCCGGCGCCAGCCAATCCTGAAGCTGCTGCACAGCTGGGAGCCCTCAGCCGGGCTCACAGCTGAGCATCCTTAGCCAGCTGCGAGCCCTCAGCCTGCCGCTGACGCTCCAGCAACCGGCGGGAGCGGCGGGCAGCCTCCTTGGCCTGCCGCCGCTGCGAGAACGTGGGAGGGAGGCCATCAGGCTCCTCCGGATCGGGCCTGCGGGTGAGCGGCAGCCCAGCGACCTCCGGGCGACTCTCTTCTGCAGCGCCGGCTCCGTCGGTGTCTTCAGCGACGTCAGGGCAGGCGGGCTCGGGACGACCTCCCGTAGCGGCAGGTGGCTCCATAGCCTCCTCTGCGGTGGCGGTGGCCTCGACGGCGTCCGGGCAGCTGTTCCCGGCGCCGGAGGCCTCCGCCGCTACTCGCGAGGAGACTGGATCCTCCGCCACTACTCGCGAGGAGACCAGATCCTCCGCCGCTACTCGCGAGGAGACCGGATCCGCCACCGCTACTCGCGAGGAGACCGGATCGTCCTCCTCCTCGGGTGCTGCGTCTGGGGCCGCGGAGGTCCCGACAAAGACCTCCGAAGATGGAGAGCCCATACCCACCTCCCATGGCAGCCCATTTCACTGTCAAAAGTTCTTACAGTAAAGAAGTCCTTCCCAACGTTTAAGTGGAATCACTTTTCTTATGATTTGAATACATTGGTTCATGTTTTAGTCTCTGGAGCAGCAGAAAACAAACTTGTTCCACCTTCTACATCCTTCCAATATTTAAAAATGGCTATTGTGTCCCTTCTCAGTCTTCTCCAGGCTAAACACACACAGCTCCTTAAGTTGTTCCTCATATAATTTGGTTTCCAGGCCTTTGATCATCTTGGTCATCCTTCAGTTGATTTCTGGAATGACTCAAAGTGCCACAGCACTCATCTGGTGAAGCTTGTCTTCTGGGTGGCCTGGCCACTGGCAACAAAAAGTTTAAATTGCAAATGACGATGGTGGTGGTGATGGGAACAGAACTTCCCATTCTTATTGAACAAGTAACAATAACAGACAGGGGAGAAATTCATAACATAGCATTTATTAGTCCCAAAGAGCATGGCCAATGACATACCTCTCCTTCTGCTTATGGAATGATCCTAATAGACCTTGGAAAAGCTTCTGTTTTGGCCTTTAGTATCGAGAATCTCCTTGCCAAGGTTGTCATTCAAAGATTCGGAAAACTGTAGATCAAGAGTAAGGGGACTTTTCCAAGCTCTGAATCTTAGCCATGTAGCCTGGTTATACAACTAAGCATATATCAGGCTCTGTACGCGGAGTAGTAATGCAGTGGAGCAGCACAGGCACAGATGTGGAGGTAGTGAAAAGCATACAGGGCATCTGCACCTTCTGTAGTTGTGTATAGGAAAGGGATTTAAGCTGGTGTAGTAGCATGCCAAGCTACACTAGGCAAAGTTCCTTCTTCAAAAGCCAAATATTAAAAATACATGAACCCTCTCCTACTTTGTTGCTGGTCACCCCAGACTTCATACAAAAAGTTCCAAGGCCAGTCTATGTCAGTGGATATCTAGGAGACGAGGCTAGGATGAGACACACTTCCAAGATGTAATAAAGCAGCAGACAGAGTGTGTGTTTGTGTGCACAACAGCCTCACTTGGGTAGAAGTCTGTTGTAGTTTGGCTCCATTTGTGCATCCATTCAGCCAACCTGCTTCTTGCCCCACTTTTACCCCATAGCTCCTTGGGTCATTGATGAGGCTAGCTGCTTGAATTTGCCCAGCAGACCTGGTTATCCATCTCCCCTCCTCTATCTTCCACTTCATGAAGCCCTGACATCAGCAATGAAGAGGATTACTGGCTGATAGAAGCTTCCTTGACCTTTTCAACCTTTGCTAGTCTTCAAGTGGCCATTGTAGGCAAGATGGAGACCTCAAAGCCTGGAAAGAGACCATCCCTCCTATTAAAAAAAACCTGTGTTGAAGAGAGCTAGGGTATGCAGACAGCTGATTTTTACTGCAGTGCTGACAACAGCTGAATCAATAAGGCTGGCACTGAATAGCACTGCTAATGGTGAGGTACTCTAGAGTTCAGAAAATAATGCTTCTGGGGAGTACAACTCCTATAATCCCCCAGCCTGCATGTCCAAGCTGGCTGTGGCCATACTGGCTGGGAAATTCTGGGGAGCTAAAGCCACCAAAAGTAGCTCTTCTGACAGTCTAGAAAGCCATAGTCAAGAAATGTTTGCTAATTTTTTGGTTCTTTTTTCAGTAGCATGGCAGGAAGGAAAATAACAGGCGCAGTTTCCTCCATCCTAGCTTTTCCATGCTATTAGGAACAGCTGTCTAGCAATCAGCTTTTGAAGCTCAAGAGCAATGCTAAAATAAAAGAAAAAGTTGGCAACTTCACACAGAAAATGGCTAGAACCATACTGATCACTGCAGGAGCCCTTGGCTGTGGGTGGTATGAATCTACAATCCTGAGTCAGCATACATAGAACAGGGTCACATGGTCACTGTGGGCCATACCCAGCTGAAGTTGAGTAACCATCTCATTGAGATAAAGCAACTGAAGTCTTCACTAACTTGTCCTAGTTCAGCTAATTTGGTAATGGCCCTTTTCACATGTGGAGGGAGAAATGGGGGAAAATGTGCTGAAATGGAGCTTACCGGCAGCCAGGTAAGTCCGTCACCACGCAGAGCAGGGCGAGTTTGCTGCTCCACACTCCTGCGGCGTCCTGCGGCATCCAAAATGGTGGCTTATGGCTGACGGAGGCTCTCCACCAACCGAAGAAGCTCGCCAGCCGGAAGCCCGCCTCCGGCAGATCTGCAGGCACGCACTTGTGCGTGCCTGCAAATCTACACCGAGGCACTGTGATGGAGCTGCATGGGGCTGCATGCTCCATGCTTTTTAAAAACCTCTTAAAAGAAGTTTTTAAAAAACACGCGGTGCCACCACTTCCGGTTGCTTCAGAGCAGTTTGGGGTGTGGAACTACGCTAAAGTAGTCTGCCCCAGTCCACTCCACGGTGTGTACGACCTCCGTTAGAGGTCGCACTGCCCCGTTTTAATTACCCCATGTGAAAAGGGCCGATGACTATGTGACTTTACTGTTTCTGAAATTGTTCTTGTCTACTGACATGAAGTTTTGTTGCCAGGAGTAGAATGGGATGGGAGAGCCAGAGCTGTGGATGAAGCAAACAAAGAACTTTGAAGCAAAAGCAAGATTCATGTAGAAAATCATGACATGTTGAAATAAGCATAAAATGAGACAGCAGTATAATCCAGATAATCAACAGGATAATCAGTGGATAACTATCTGTGCAATGTAAAAACAACGGAGGATTGGATGTTGGGCTTTTTCCATCTCAGCAAGCCAGTGTTAAAAAGGAAAAGGTATCAAAGGAAGAAGTATTTCACTCCTGCCTTCTATATTTCCTGTATAATATGCCAGTCTAGGGCCATGAGAGCTTGCTAGTCTCCTTCCTGTTAACCAGCGAGCGAGTGAATAAGTGAGTGAAAGGCTATTACATGGACAGCAGAAGAGTGTTGGATATACACAGCAATCTGAACAGATGGCTGGATGTTGGGTTGGGGTGATGACCTGTTTGGAGGTGCAGAGTGCTGTTTGACAAGTGACAAACTCAATCAGGTGTATGAGTTGTGCAGGTGGTTGCTAGACTGAGGTGACTGTTACATGTTGTGGAGAGCAATTGCCTAGAAAAGCAATAGCTGTCCAGGGAAAAATTCAAAGGAGAAGAAAATTTCAGAGAAATGCTTCTGGATGGGCCCAGGGTCTTGCATTTACTTTACTTAGAAGGTAGATGAGTTGTGTGTATGTGTGCGTGTGAGAGAGAGAGATTGAGATTGAAATTGAGATTGAGAGAGAAAGAGAGAGAGAGAGAGAGAGAGAGAGAGAGAGAGAGAGAGAGAGAGTCCTGCCTTTCACTGTATAAACATGAAGCAGCTCTTCCCATTTTTTTTATCCAGCATAGAAAGCATAGGGACCATTATAGAGCAAAGGAGAAATAGGGATCTTAGGAAGTAACAGAAATGTTTTGTTAACAGTAAATAATTTATTAGAAACCCACTGGGTCATCTTGCACAAGTCCCACTCTGTCAGCCCTAGAGGTAGGCAATGCCAAACCTCCCTTACATAAACTTTGCCAAGAAAACACTAGAATAGATTTAGTTCATAAGTCAGAATTGACTTGGAGGCACATAATATCATCTTGTGTATAGTGGAGACAGGCTAACCTGGCACAGTAAGATAGCCTGTCAGGGTTATCCCAATCCATGGAAAACTTCATAAACCTCCTTTTCTATCATGAGAGTGAGGCACCAAGTGTGATTTCTTCACTGCCGGGCTTTTCACAATTTGCACAAAACTGACTTTAGCATCTTTATCCTTTATGAATTTAAACACACAACACAGATCAAACAAAAAAAGCCAACTGCTCACAAAAATTCTAACAGCCTATCGAAGGTGTCTTACATTTTAATTGTCTTTTCAAGAAGGCAGCAGTTGTGGTAGTTTTAAATTTTGTCCATTTACAGAAACGCACAAAACTCAGTTTTACAAATTCAAAACTGTCTCCAAGACAAGGAAGGAGGGAAGGAAGGAAGGAAGGAAGGAAGGAAGGAAGGAAGGAAGGAAGGAAGGAAGGAAGGAAATTCTCACCTCCTTGTATAAGAATTTTTTTTTTTTGAGGGGGGGAGCATTTTGATTTGGTGTGTAAGGATGAAACCAGTTAAGACTGACATTTCTAATGATGAGAAGTGTAACAGAAAATAAAAACACATGTGGCAATTTTCGCAACCTCACATCAATACAGTAAACTGAAAAAAAGTGACTGAAAGGAATCCTAATGTGCAATGAGAATGAGATAAACACAAACAAACAAACACCTGAAACAAAACAAAACAAAACAGAAAATCATACAACAAAAGGAGAACCTGAGCCTCTAGGGAACTGGAGGTCGGATGATAGCAGAACAAAATGTAAGCCTAATTTAGCTAAATATAAACCTGAATATGCCCCTCCTCCTCCTCCTCCTCCTTCGCTTCGTAAAAAGGGCATGGGTAAAAAGGATACTGGCCTTTTTAAGGAGGAAATGGGCATATTCTCTGTACAGTTTATTTTCCCTAATCTATCAATGCACAGTGCTAAAATATTGTCTTGTGACTGGAAGAAAGACTGGGATTTGTCTGCTTTTGCTATACTCATGCTAACTCCTAGAAATGCTAGCAGGTTATTCTGGGTACTGCTTGCCATTCTTCATTTCCATACCTTCCTGGTGCTGGGCTAGTAGCACACACCACCTGTTGCAACATTTTCCAGTAAGGAAGTTGGCTGAGCACTGAGAGACAAAAACTAGTAGACCACAGCAACCCCTTTGTGAATTGCTGTTGGTCACCATCACAGTTATGATCTTGAAATTTCATTTCTGGTTTCTGCAGCAGTTCCCTTAGACCTTATAGCTACTCATGGATTATTCTCAAAGGATGTCAGGCTGCTACTACCATTCCCACTCTCCCCTCTGAAGTTGATACCTGGTGCAATGAACATACAGAGCCCCTGTGCCTTCTTTCTCTTGTATGGATCTGTCTGTGGGGGGAGGCACAAATATTGGGTTGAGTTAAGATTTAGGATGAGGCACTTTTAATGTAGTGTAAATATATGCTAGCATAATTTCTCTAGATCCCACCATTGTGCAACTAATTACAGAATTCACTACCTCTCTAAGGATAGGAGATGCATACATGAACTACCTTGTTTATGGTTGTGTGTTCTCAGATGAATAAATCCAGTAGGATATATTTAACTAGAGTATACTTACTGAATCAGTGAGAACTTAGTAAGTCTGCACTTATGTAGGTTCCTTTACATCAGCCAGACTGCTCCCGGGTAACATCCCATGTCGGCAGTACTGTGAATATAAACAGGCTGGGGTTTTTTTGTTCATATCCTCCACTCATCTCATAACCACAACACAGAGGTATAGGCACACACAAACACACATAGCTGACCTAACATAAAAAAGAGTGCTCTTTGAATATACTTAAGATCTTTATGTGGGGACTGTGGTGTGTGTGTGTGTGCATTCATGTGTTGTGCATCGCATATTGTGAGGCAATGTTGATGTGTTTCTAGAAATGGCTTTGGGGCCTCTGCTTACTCCACTGGAGACAGGAGCCAAGTTCCTAGTGGAAAAACAGAACATTTATCTTAGGATGGATGTCTTATTAGGATTTATTGCAGCCCTTTTTTGATAGGGTAAAGAAACTGTTTCCAATAGTTGTCTTCTATTATAACTGAGTAACAAGTCAACCGAGCCTTTCAGCTGAAATAAAGTATCCAAATCCCTCCCTTTGACTCCCAGCCAAGAAAGGGTACTGTAAGAGTAGCTCCCTTGATTTAGCACAATATCCACAACTTTTATCTGGAGTTAAGTCTTTAGCTCTCCTAAATCTCTGCTATAAAAGCTGATGAACTGCAAAGAGACAATTCCAAGAAAGACAGAAAATTCAGCAGCCCTAACTTGGCTGTTTGTTTATGATTTATACCATGTCTTCACCTGGTATTAGTTTTGTAAAGCTTTTCAAAAGGAAAAGATCTGTGTGTACCATAAAATGTTATGCTGTTGAAATGTCAGCAAATCCCTACTTTGGGCAGCTATGGGATCTAAATTCCTCCCAATCTTGGCCCCATTTTAAGGATGGGATGGTAAGCAGTAAAGCAACATGTTCAGAATTACAATGGAATCCATGAAATGGACCTAAAGCTTTCTGTGTTGTCAGCATCAACTGAAAGCTAAGATTACTGCAGGAACAACCTGATCACTTTTCCCCCATTATGTCTTAAACTGATAGTCATCCACTTGCAAAGAGAATATCCTTTCCCCTCTTACGATGTATCATCTCCATCCTCAAGGCATGGAACAATTCTTTTTTGCACAGCATAAATCTTGTAAACTGATATCCACTGATGGCTAAACAAAATTGTAATAAACTGGTTTAATTTATCGTGAGAGCTAGCATGGGGTAGTGGTCTGAGTGTTGGACTATGATGCTGGAGACCAGGGTTCGGTTCTCCACTTGGCCATGGAAACCCTCTGGGTGAGCTTAGGTGGATCACATATTCTCAGCCCCAGAAAACCCTGTGATAGGTTTGCCTTAAGGTCACCATAAGTTGGAAACAACTTGAAGGTACACAACAACAACAATGACTTGTTGTAAGGGCAGATGATTGTGAGTTCTAAAAGAATATCCACAAGACAGAATCATTCAACCTCCTTATTTTGGTTATATCTAAGCCAATTCAAGATAGGGAAGCTGGGAAGGGCAGGGATGTCTGACAGGAAGTCTGATTATTTTTTAAAAAATTAATGTTCCTTTTCTTCTTTATGTATTTTCCAAATCTTGTTTGGTGTTCAAGCAGAAACAACCCATCCAATTGTTTCCCTTTCTCCTGCTTTATTTATTTATTTAATTTATATCCCACCAGTTTGGGACAAAGGCAATTTCCAAACATAGATAAATTCTACACCAGCAGGACAGAAAACATGATCTATTTGCACACGATGTAGGAGATATGGCTTTTGTTTATAATTACTTCATAAATAAGCTCTGTCTGTCTTTTGCTCTTCAAGATCTAGCCAGATTGCCTCACTACAGATAAGACATCTTTTAGAATATTTCCTTGATGATTATGTAGAAGTGCCAACAAATCAGCAGCATGCCAATCTGGAAGAGTTGACATAGTACTTCTGTGCTTGTAACACCAATAGGCTGCCAAATTCAGAATTCCACAGGTCAACAGAAAGGGAAGCATGTGATTCATAGTCCCTTGCCCACTTTGAGAGGCAGCCAACTTTGCATACTTTCCATTTCCCATAATCCTCTGGCTTGGCTCCCTTCATTTGGGTTGAAGGTGAAAAAAAGTGGTATTTAGCCCTTATTACTTACCTGGCATCTGCGGCAATTATGCTTGCTGGTAGAGAAGAAAGCAGGTGTTTTCGTTTGCAACCTGTAATGTGAATGTTTGCATTCACCTGTAATGTTTGCACCTGTAATGCACCTGTAATGTTTGCAATTTCTGTAATGTGAAGTGTGTTTTACTAAACAATTGCTTTACTTTTCAGATGTTGGTTCAGCAGTAAAGTGGAGATTGAACTCCCTCTGAGAGCCCTAGGCCAAAGCCTCCCAATAAATACAGGCTGAGGGGAAAGTCTATGGAGAGCCATTCCTTTTCCTTCGAGCCAATTTCCTTCTGCTGCCAAGCACCACCCAAAGAAAATACATTAAAATCAGTGTTCATAAGAAAAGAAAGAAAGAAAAAGACAAGGTCTTGAATAATAGGCTTTGCAGACAGAAATGAGCAGTCTGAGGCAGCTTACAACAGACGGTTGGCTTGTCACAACACTTGCCCACAGATTTTCCTGTAGTAAAATATTATGCACTTCCTGGAAGCCAGCACTGTGTTGTTTTTGCTAATGCCATGCTGTGGCAGTATAAGAAAGGGCTATTCCTTCCACAGTGTGCTTCTCCGGTCTAGATGGAGCTGTTTGCTCTGGGAAAATTACAGCTCTGGGAAATTTAGGTCTACTGGCCTTGGCACCTGTGTACTGATGGCATTTCTTCCCTCATTTTCTATGAATACAGACAGATATGCCTTGTATCTTTCTGTATAGAAGACAGATGTCTGTCAGAGAACAGTCGTCTGTTTGAATATCGGTACATATGAAGATCCATCAGCAGAGAGAGTAGCAGGTCCTGTTAACAGCATCTGGAGAGCATGAGCCAGCACACAACTCACCTGATGATGGGCTTTCACTCTGTATGGTAACCCATGATAGCAAAATGTACTGTCCTTCTATTTAAATGTCAACAGCATTGTTGTTACATGCCCACACATAGATTCCAATTTTAAGACATAGTTTTTGGGTTGTTGATTTTTTGCAAGATTTCTTCAGCAGAAGTCTGCCATTGCTTTTCTTTTAGGCTGAGAGAGATGTGTAACGTGCCCAAGGCCACTCAGGAGGTTTCCATGCCTGAGCAGGGATTTGAACTCTGGTCTCACCTAGGCCCTTTTCGCACGGGCTTTCCCGGGCGAAATAGCCCCGTGAGCCGTGCGGGAGTGGGAGCGTCGCTCCGCACGACGCACTCCCACTTCCGGCGCTCTCACGGGGCTGCAGCGGCGCGAGCGCGGGGTTTTTGATTTTCGCTTTCAAGCGAAAATCACCCCGCGCTCGCGCTACGCTCCCGGCGCCCACACGCACTCACCTGTAGTGCGGTGCGTCGGGGAGGCGGCCGGGTCGCGCCTCCTTCCCTCTGCCCGTGCGGAAGGAAGGGGCGGGGCGGGGAGCTAGCGCGGCGGATGCGAGAGCATCCTGCTTCGCACAGGCGGGGGGCTGCTCGTGACAGCCTCCCGCTTTGCGTGCGTGCGCGCGCGCGGGAGGGCGGGCGCGACTGTCGCTCGCTCCTGGCGCGCGCGGGGGGCGGGCGCGACTGTCGCTCGCGCCAGGAGTGAGGGACAGTCGCGCCCGCCCCCCCGTGCGCGCGCGCGCGATCGGGAGGCTGTCGCGAGCAGCCCCCCGCGCACGCCAGGAGCGACGGGCTCCTTTCTTGCGCGCGCGGGGGGGATGGACTCGCGAGCCGCCGCCGCCTCCGGGACGGTGCCGTTTCCCAGCTGGTTCCTTCGGCTGCGGAAGGAACCAGCGGGGAACCGGCAGGCTCCCGAACTAGGCTTTTCCCGCAAGCCGCCCGCCCCCGTTCGTGCAAAAAGCCTAGTGCGAAAAGGGCCATAGTCTAGCCCACCACTCAGACAACACCATGCTGTAAAATGTATGAAAATCTGAGTCCTCTCTTGTTCTCCCTTCTTGAGCAGTGCATTGCCTGTTTGATTCATGCTGACCTTAGTAAAGGCAAATAAAAAACAAGTATATGAATAAACAACTGTGTGTGTGTGTGTGTGTTACCCTGAAAATCACACCTTAATATGCTCCAAATGATGGGGAAAGTAAACTCAATGGAGCACAAGCAAGAGCAATGTGAGAGGCAGGGTAACCAAGTGATCTTTTACCCAATTTTTATGGGGTCAGGCTCAGACAGAAATCACACAAAAAGGTCCAATGAATGACTTTATTGAACAGTATTGGCTCTCATCAATGCAAACACGCACACATGCATCCAAGGGCTAGAAGAAATAAAGAGTGGAAATAAGATAGAGGGATTGTTGAGGGATTCGTAGCTTGGGTGTTACTGTACCTTTTCCTGAAGTCCTTGGTCCGGTAAGCAGTGATCGAACAGGAGCTCACTGAAGGGACACTGAGGAGATCGCATGGCTATCGGGAAGGGAGACAAGCCGGTTGGTATGACTAGGAGGCATCCTTCCTAACTAGCCCAAAAACGGGGACTATTTGTAGGAAAAATTTACTTTTAAGGCAAATCCTCTCCCGAGGAGGACAAAAAGTAAACGAAAACAACTCCACACCTGGCACTTTCTTTGATATCAGAAGATAACAAGGTATCATCTAAATAACAGGATCTTCCTCCGCTTTGAGGCTGTGGTGTGAGTTTCTGGAGATGGATTTGGTAAGATTTTATGGTTTCCAGTGCTCAACTTTCTGGGAACAATCTTACTCCCTTTAAGTTGACTCCTTAAAGGTTGATGACCTTTTGTCAACTGTGGGTTATCACAACATGAGGTCTCCTGTGGCTACGTGACTGGGGAGTTTACTGACCTGACCTGGTTCTTCGATCGTACAACTGTAATTGCCTATTTGCGCATCCAGGTGACCTCTCTGGTGGGTTCAATTAATTTTATATCAAAGTTGTAGACTCCAGGACAGGGTTTACCAAGGGGGCAACATGTCCTCCACATGTCAGCCCTCCACATTTGCAGATTTCACTTTTGTGGATTTGATTATTCACGGATTATTTGCTGTCACCTCTGCTGCCTCCCTATGCCATTTTTAATAGGGACTGCAAGCCTTGTTAGACTGAGAAACTGCAAATGAGGCTTGTAAGTCCTTATTGAAAATGGTGTGGGGTAGCAATGGACATGGCAGTAAGCCCCACCAGCCAGCCACTTCTGCCTTGTGAAGAAACCCTGATGCCTCAAAGGAATCCACTGTGGGTTGAATATGGTGATCATATTTTTTGTGTGTGTTAAGTATGGTTTGGGAGGGTCTAGAGTTATTCATGCTTTTTTTCACGTTCACAGGAATCCTGTGCCCCTAACCCTAGTGAATGTAGAGGGATTATTGTATGTATGTAGGTATGTATGTATGTATACACACACACACACATACATACATATATATATACATACATACATACATACATACATATATTTAAATCCCAATTTATCAATCCTGAAGGTATCAGATGTTCCCATGATGGAGACACCAGGATAGCAATACTATTTTGTTATTTGTGTCGGGTATACTTAACTTTTTTGTGTGAAATGCACCTTAAAAGTGCTACAATCTACAATAAAAAAAATCCATATAGCAATATCAGCATCAAATAGATAAGTGCACATAGTCACTGAAAAAGATAATTTAATTAAAAATACATATTAACACAGAGAGAAACAGAGAAAAACAAATCTATCCAATAGGTCAAATGCCTCTTCAAATAAAAAAAACCTCTCATGCTTCCCTCTTTGCTTCTCACAGCACACTCTTTCTGCTGACAGACATTAACAAAATCAGATTTCTGGAAAGTTGTTGCTATGTGTGTCTGTGTACTAGGTTCTTTTCACCTAGGGAAGCAGGCCACAGAAGACATACCATGTTTGAGGTAATGTATGCTCATATACAAACAGGTAGTCCATAATGGGAGAGAAAGAGAATTGGAAGCTACAGGTAATGTAGAAAACCTAGGAACTGTCCCAAAGTCATGGTACTCAAAGAGACTTCCCAAGATGCATAATCCCATAAAACATAGAATCATAGAGTTGGGAGGGACCTCAAGCACCATCTAGTTCAGGAATACTCAGCCAAAGCATTCCTGAAAGATGCCCATCCAGCCTCTGTTTAAAGACCAAAAATGGAGAGTCCACCACTCTCTGGGGCAACCTATTTCACTGTCAACCAGAGATTACAGTAAAAAGAAACTTTTCTTTCTAATTTTTAGGGAGAATTTCTTTTCACATCAGTTGAATCCTGTGGTTTGTGTTCTAGTCTCTGGAGCAGCAGAAGACAAGCTTGCTTCATCTTCTACATGACATCCCTTGAAATATTTAAAGAAAGCTGTCAGTCTTTTCTCTGTAAAGCTTAACATACCCAGCTTCCTAAGTACTCTTCATCAGGCTTGGTTTCTAGACCTTGGATCATCTCAGTCGTCCTTCTCTGGACATATTCTAGCTTGTCAATATTTTTTTGAACATTAGTTTCATTGTTTAATATCATATCCTATATTCAAGGAACTCAGGTAAATGTGCGATAAAATTAATTTTAATAGTTATTAATTTTAATCGCAAACACTAGTGCCATTTTTGCAGTAGACTATTATAGTGCAATTATTCCACTTTCAACATTGTATGGAAACCCCAGGATTGCATACGATGTTGAAAGTGGAATAATTGCACTATAACAGTCTAGTGTGGAAATGGCCTGAGAGTAATTCATAGAATCGTAGAATCATAGAAATGTATAGTCTAAAAACATACTGAGCATTCTGAGAAGTCAAAACAAAACCAGCTAAAACAATTTAAGACAACATGAACATGAGCAAGTTTGGATTAAGTCAACTGGTCCCAAAGACTCTGGCCAAAGGCCGTACTTTTACAATGCACTGAAATAACAGCAGCCTTGCTGCCAGTTAGGCCTCTAAGGGGAGGATATTCCTTAACCAGTGCCACTGTAGAGAAGTCCCTTTTCCATGTCTTTCCACAATTTATTGTCCCTGTTTCACTGAAGGCATGAACTCAGAGTGCAGTATGAAATGGCCAGTGTGGATCTCTAGATTGTTAGCCAGATCTAAATTAATTCCCTTGGGCAGGTAGGGGGTATTCCTTCCTCAGAGCAAAGTCTTGTGGCAAAGGTATCTGTGGAGCCCTGAAGGCCTTGCTCTGAAGAAGAGCCCCTCTGAGGAAGAGTATCCCTAAGGTTAAAAATGGCAGAAGGATGAAAGTATAAGCTTTTATGCAACCATAAGATGACACATGGGGGAAGAATAAGCAGTCTGGCAGACTCAGAATTAAAATTTCATGTTATTTATGTTTACATTTTTGGGGAGGTAAATATTTTAAACATGAAAAACAGACAAAAAAAACCCTCAAAAGAAGATTTCCTGCTCTCTTTCTCTCTCCCTCTCCTCCATCTCTCTGTAAGACAAATCTACTCCACTACAAATGCTGCAGGAAAATTCCTATTTTTATAACTCTTTGGGGGGAAAAAAAGCCCCACACACATCGATAGAATAATATTTGGAATAGTGCTGACTATGAAGAAAAGACAGAGCCTGCACAGAGTTGCTGGGAGAGAAATGGAGCCTTGCTGTGACAATGAAAACGCCATCTCAAATACTGTTTTTTCAGAAGTGCCCTGTGTGAGAACAAGATACCAGCTGCCAAAACTCAGAGAAGAAAGCCCAACGTTCCTTCTTTCTGTCCTTCAGCTCTTTGGTGGCTGGATTATTTATTCTGTTCTCTGCAGTGTATGGTTGTCACGTTAAAGGGCTTGAGGGAAACATGTTTTTTTTCTACTGGTTTACCTCTTTGTAGGTGGATACCCTGCAAAGTGTTGAGTTTCTCCCCTTCAAGGCTTTATCCTGGCTGTGGTCGTGATGTTTGAAAGGGATGGTGGCATTTTAGGCTCTGCTGATGGCTAATGCCAGAAGCAGAGAAGAGCCATGGCCATTTATCAGTGCGTATAAGTTCCTTCTTGATTTGTCCACTCACATAAATATTTCATCCAACTGGGGAGGGAGAGACTGACATAACAGCAGTGAACTTCACTTGAATTGGGATGATTTGGGGATGAGCTAATAAAACAGCAAGAGCTGGCAAACTTGCTTCTTTTCTTTGTGAGTTCCAGACATCTGGAAACAGGGCATTACTACATCTGTCTCCTTCACTGGCAAGCAACTGATTAAATTTGAGGGCTACCTCATAGGGCATTGTGCCAAGGAAGAGAGTGGCAGTATTCTGGAAGGAATACAGGTATGATCCTTACTGCTAAACATCCATTAGTCAACTGAGAGAAGCCCTAATATGGAAGCCGACAGTCAAGAAGACATTATATACGTATATCTGGTTTAGAACAACCAAAAGATGAGAAACAGCTGCTCCAAGGCAAAACAGCACCTTTCCAACCTCAATGACATTGCATAAAACACTGAATTCTGAATTGAGATAACTCATCAGAGATTGGGATGGGGTGGGGGAGAGATGGCCTTCAGTGACCATGTTGGGAGGACATAGCAGGGTCTCAAATGCAAATGCTGCTCCCTGTGATATCACAAATCCTTCCCTTCTGATTTCTTGTCTACACATATGCAGATTAGTACCACTTCTCAGACTTTCAGAAAAGATCTTCTTAAAAATAGAGATGGGGAGAAATTTGCTTGGTCTGCTTTTTAAGTGTAACACCTTAATCAACACTCCACAAAATGCACAGTTACTCTGCAGACTGTATACTTATTCAGATTTTGCAATTCAGGTCTTGGCTCAAAAACCTATGCAGAAAATGTACACGTTAGGAAAAAGTGCAACAACAACAACAAAAATACATATTTGGGAAAATTGTATGCAAATATGCATGTGAATTTTCACTTTGTTTTAAAAAAAATGCAGACCAATTGAGAAACTAAATGAAATGGATTAATGTTTCACTGTATATGAAACTGACACAGACCAGAGCCCTACTGAGATATTCTTCAAGTGTGTTTACTCAACATATGGCAATAGGAAGCACAATAGTCCCATCCATTCAGTCATCCACTTACCCCATCATACAGTCATCCATTACCCTCTGGCTGGAGCAGATGACAGTCTGAAGAAGAGAGCCTCCACAGGGTCTCTGTGCATGATTTGGAAACCTCTGCCATTTCTGCACTAGCCTGTTATAGTGCTATTATTCCACTTGCAACATCCTATGAAATCCTGGGGTTTGCAGTTTAGGGAGGGGCCTTTGAGGCCCCTCCCTAAAGTGCAAACCACAGGATTCCATAGGATGCGGAAAGTGGAATAATAGCACTATAACAGTCCTAGAGAGGAAATGGTCCTCTATGTATAAGAAGTGTCTTCTGAACTGGATAGAATCATAGAATCATAGAGCTGGAAAGGTCCACAAGAGTCACCTAGTTCATCTCCCCATTGTGCAGAAATAAAGAATTCCTGAAAGATGTTCATGCAATCTCTGCTTTAAAAATTCCAAAGAAGGAGAAATGACCACCATCTGAAGCAGTCTATTGCACTGTCAAACAACTCTTACAGTAAAGAAATTCTTCCCAATGTTTAGGTGAAATAACTTTGCTTGTAGTTTGAATCCAATGGTTTGTGTCCTAGTCTCTGGAGTAGCAGAAGACAAGCTTGCTTCATCTTCTATATGGCATCCCTTCAGATGCTTAAAGATGGCTATTATGTCACCTCTCTGGCTTCTCTTCTCAAAGCTAAACATACCCAGCTCTCTAAGTTATTCCTCAGAGGACTTGGTTTCTGGACCTATCACCATCTTGGTCACTGCATTCAGAACAAGTTCTAGCTTGTCAATATTCTTCTTGAACTGTAGTGTCCAGACCTGGGCCCTGTATTCCAGATGAAGTCTGATCAAGACAGAATACAATGGTATGATCAATATACTTGATGTGGACATTAAACACTTGTAGATGCAGGCTAGAATTGCTTTGTGTGTGGGGTTGGTGGTGGTGGCAGTGGCACTGCATCACATTGCTGACTCAGGTTTAACATGTGGTCTAGTAAGACCCCTAGATCACTTTGACACTTACTGTTATCAAGGTAGGAGTCAACTACCCTGTATTTATGCATTTACTTTATTCCTGTTAAAATTAATTTTGTTGGTTTTGGCTCAACTCTCCAGTTTCTTAGGAACGTTTGAATCCTGATCCTCATCATGCCCCCCTTCAAGTGATCATTTTCTTCAGAAGCTGAAGAAGCTGTATTTTTGGGAGATCTAGAGCAGTTGTCTGATAGTCAGCAAAGTTCTCTTTTGGTTCTGTAGCTCAAGTCAGCTTCAGAGCAGGAACAAGATGTGGAGGAGAGGCCACCCAGTTCCTGAGAAAGAAGGAGACTCAGACGTCTGGCTGAGACTGTCCTCAGAGATTAAACAAAAGTCTACAATGAATGCTGTCCCTAAATATTGCCTGGAATTAGAGTGTTGGGTAAATAGGCTGCCTAGATAAGGAGCTCACTTTCCCCAGTCAAGCTGCTGAATACAGATTCAGTTCTCTTGATGGCTTAGCTCTTGCAAGTGTGTTTAATGGATTTATGGCCCTTGGTTTGTTTATAGACTCTGCTACTGGACTCCCTGAAACTCTGTCTCTGTTTCACAACTTTCTTGGCCCTGGACTGTTTTAACATTGGATACTGCCTGCTTCCATGGGTTATGATTTTGTCACTCTGCATTCTTGTTTCACATTGAGAACAAGATCATCTTGTCCTCCGGGGCATTAGCTATTCCCCCTAATTTGGTGGCATCTTTAAATTCAATAACCATGCCTTCTGTTCTATCATCCAAGTCACTTAAAAAGATGTTAAACAATGCCAGGCTCAGGAGAGAACACTGAGGCACCCTACAAGTCACTCCTCTACAGAATGAAGAGGAACCATTCTTGAGTACTCTTTGGCTTCAGTCTGTCAACCAGTTACAAATACACCTAACAGTAGCATTTTCTAGCCCATGCTTTACCACTGAAAGAATGTCATGTGGGACCTTGTGAAAGTCCTTAATGAAATCTAAATATATTACATCCACAGCACTCCTCTTGTTGACAAAGCTTGTAACTTAAAAAGAGAGAGAGAGAAAGAGAAAAAGCTAAGATTAATTTGAAATAATTTGAGCAATCTATGATAGCTCCCAGTATCCTTTTTTAAGTGCACACATACTGACTGTTTAATGATCCATTCTAGAACCTTGCCAGGTATTGATGCCAAGCTGACTGGTCAGTAGTTGCTTGGACCTTCTTTTTTGAAGATGGGACAGCATTTGTCATCCTTAGGTTCTTGGATTTCTTTTATTCTCCATGGATTTTTAAAAAATGATTACATTGGTTCTGCAAGTACTCTTGAACCAGCTCATCCAGCTCTGGAGACTTAAATTCATTTGATATAGTTATGTATTTCTTTACTACATATTTTGGGCTGTAGGCTCCTTACTGCATCATTTTTCTATTTCACCAGGTAAAGCACTATTTTCCTTTTGGGAGAAGACTGAAGCAAATAAGGCATTGACCAATTATACCTTCTCTCTATCCCCTGTTAGCATTTTATCAAGACAAAGGAGTCTTACTGTTTTCTTGTTCTTTCTCTTGCTCCAAACGCTCACCCACTCCCCTTTTATTATTTTTAACCTCTCTAAGAGGTCTGAGTTTTGAGCTTTAGCTTTTCTGACTTGACCCCAACAAACATTGATCCATTTATATCCTTCTTTCATGATCTCCTCTTTCTTCCATTTCTTATACATGTCTCTTTTAAATCTAAGTTCACCTGAAAGTTCTTTGTACATCCACCTTCGTTTCTTTTGACACCTCTCACTTTTCTTCCTCACTGAAATTGTTTGCAACTGCACCTTCAATATGCCACCTTTAAGGACTCCCATGCAGGAACTCCTTTACTCTTGATTATTTCTTACCATGGAATATTACCCAGTATTTCACTAAACACCCTGAAATCAGCTTTCTCAAAGTCCAGAGTGTATGCCTAGCTAGGTTTGGCTTCCTTTTTACTCTGTGTAACAAATTCCAGGAGAACATGGCTGTTCTCTCTCGAAGATCCCATTACTTCCACCTTTTGACAGTTTGTCTCTATCAGTAAGGACCAGATCCAAAATAGCCTATCTCCTTGTTGCCTGAGTTGTTCTGCAGAAATTGTCTGCACTGCAAATTAAGAATTTATTAGATCTTGGCAGAATTTAAATTCCACCCAATAGCAGGTGATTGAAATCTCCTATTAATACTGTATCTCTCATCTTTGAATGTTGGGTTGTGGGTTTTAGAAGAAGATTCTCCAAATTTTTAGTATGGCTTGCACTTCTATAGTCATGGTCATGTCCCTCTCCTTTAACTTTTCCACCCAAACATTCTTAACCTGCTTTCCATGATTATCACCACAAGTGTACCATTCTTGACATACAATGCTACTTGTAGCAATAGCAATAGCATTTATTTCTATACCGCTTATCAACTGAGTGTTATCTAAGCGGTTTACAATGTATTTTAGCTAATTGCCCCCAACAAGCTGGGTACTCATTTTACCGACCTGCGGAAGGATGGAAGGCTGAGTCAACCTTGGAGCCGGGCAGAATCAAACTCACAACCTTGTGGTTGCAGTACTAGCATTTAACCACTGCGCCACCAGGGCTTGTCCTCTTTTCCTGTTTGTTCTATGTCTTTGGAATATGTTATACCCCTTATTAGTACACTGAAATCATGAGACTCATCTCACCATGTTTCAGTGGGTTATACGTAGGTTCTCCATACAATTTGAAGGTTTGGAAAAATTTGAGTCCCAAACCATGTGGGGACCCTCCATGGATAACTGAGACTCTCCTTCTCAGACAATAACCCTTTCTGCATATAGGGCAATGGAGATAACCCTAAAGAGGGTGATGCTTGTGTGCTGGTCCTCCCTACTTGTTGAGAAACCATTGTTTATGAAAAACATTGAATAGACCTGAGAAATAGACTTATCCATCCCTATTCATTGTTCTATTAGGCAAACATAGATTAGGAGTGTACTTGAGAGACATACCACACATTAACTATGTGTAAACATAACTAAGATCACTTGAATTCTTCTATGTCAGCTGCTTCCAAAGGAGCAACTGATAACATAGACATGATGAGAGAGACTGAGTGGGAAGGTGGTCCTTATCTCGGTTCCCATTCATTCATACCACTCTAAATTGTCTCTACCACTCCAAAGTGAGTTTTCTGCCCACAGCTCCACAAGTAAGCAAATATGTGGGAGAAAAAACACTGTAGCTAATGTAGAACTCAAAGGCTGTGATTTCATCATTCCCACCACTGCTTCAACCCTCCAGAAGCTGCTTTTCTCATCATGATGTTACCATGATGTTATATGCATCTGTGTGCAGTGCCAGAGTGTAGGACATTTAACCCTACAGATTTTTGTTTTTTTGGCCATCAACTCCCATCAGGCCACCGAGCAGGGCCAGTGGAAAAAGTCTTTGGGTATAAGTAGACCAAACATCTGGAGCGCCAAAGGGTTCCCACTCCTGATGTGTGGTCTAATTTGACTATGGAAGTTATTTATGTTGGGAAAAGGTTCTGGCTTATGGGCTGACTAAAGAAATAATCTCAGAGTGTTCCTTTTATCTTACACCACATTTCACCTGCCTTTAGGGTCCTTCTGAGATCTAGAATCATATTTACATACCATTCTTCCTATTATCCATTGGATTAGCTTTTGAAACACTAGCGTACAGAGAGACAATTCCTCGCTATAAGATCTGTCAGAATACAATAGGGAGAGTGAGTGTACCACAGATGCCCATTTGTGACTTCCCTCCCGTATACTGCTCCTTTTAACTATCAGTGGATAGTTAAATAATGTATAAATCTGTCTTATTAAGCGTGCATGGAATATTTATGGAATGATGACTTAGAAGTTAAAAGGTAGCCTTCATTTTCAATTCCCTTTGGGTTAATCAGTTAATTGTGTATCATCTCTGTCTAGGACTGAAAGCTGGTTTTAGGTTCTGCTTGAAAGACATCTTCTATGGGCAGCATTGAAATATGTTTGCATGAAAAGCACCAGATGAAGAATAACAACAGGCTCAAGGAAAACAATCAAGGAGCTTATTTTTAGTCACCAGTAATTTTACCATTGCTAATGGGGTTATATTGGTCAGGAATCTGTAAACAATAACTGTCTAGAGTATCGTGGAAAGCTCTGCAGACAAAAATCCTTGTAACTCCTTTTCAAGATTGATTTTTGTTATAGATAGAATGTATAAGGTGGCCAAATTAGAAATGTAAATTTTCTACTAGTTCAATCTCAGTGAAAAGCTGAATACTTTCCATGTTTTTCTCCCTGCTGAAGGGGAAAATGAATATTTCTGACCAGTATTCTCCATGTTTTTAAAGTGCATGTCAGATAGAATAAACCGGAAAGAAGACTCTCACGCAGTTTTCTCCTGGTACTCACATATCAAGTGTTCTGAGTAATTATTCTGAGCAGAAATGCATATGTCTTTTTCTGCCCGAAAACTTTTTTTTTTTTTTTTTTGGCAGAGAAAAATAGTCTTGCCTTCCCTGGACCAAATACAAAGGAAGACAGGGTTATACTGAGCAGGTTGACATCATATATACAGTGACTAAATGCAAGGAAAGAGAGAACTGTATTCTTCCTTTGTGAGTATGACTGTGTGGTCATAGGTGCTTGTTCTGCAGATTGTGAAGCAAATCACTTGTTTTCTTGAAAAATTCCTCCTCTTTCTCTTTGCAATGCTGGAAAATGGTCTGTCAAAATATTTGGACTTCTGTTTTCAAAAAAGCAAGTTCACAGACAAATTATGGGTTTCCCAGAAATGTCAAATTCAGTGCTATATTTGATAGTTAACTTTACTTGCTAAATCCCGTGTTGTCATCTCCCTATGTTCCTCGTTGCACTTTGGGATCAGCTGGTGAATCTCTCTTTGAGTTCTTTGTCCCTTTCTATGCAGGGATCAAGATGGTGGGGGTCCACTTTCAGTACTGGGAATGTGAGTTGTTTCCCTTTTTATGTAATTTTGGCCAGCATCTGCATTTTTGGTCAGACCATTTCTGATCCTACCCAGAAGAAACCTGTACTTGTTTTAAGTTTACAATTTGCTGTCCAACTCAATGCCTTCCTGAGTGAAAAAGCTTTCCTGTGTTTCGTTCTTTCTGGGTCTGCAGTGGGCATTGAACCAGCCTTGTTATTATCGCCAAAGTATGCTATGCCAAAGGAATGCTTGCACACAATGTCTCACTTATTTCTCTCCTCACTTCTCCAATCAAGTATAAAAGCACTTTCATTGTCACAACTTATTCTTTATCTGCCATTGCAGTGTCTACACAGAGATTAAACTCCTATTTCCAAGTTTTCTATGCCAGGTCTGAATTCTGTGCTTGCAGATTAAATATGCCAGGTGGTTTCAAGCCTTCCATGCTGGCTCTCAACCCCTTCCTCTCTCTCTCTCTCCCCCATCTCTCCCCCTTCCCTCCCACTCCCTCATACTCACAAAATTTAGAGTTTGTTGTTCTTCTGCCATCATGACTTAGATTTGTGAGAGTATACCTTAATAGCTTCAGTGTTTTATAAAGCCCTCTCAGGTGGTGGCAGGGATGTAGTGAGGAGAATGAAAGTGCATATCCTCCAACTGTCCTGATTCAGCACACAGTTCCAGTAAATCCTCTGTTGTCCCACTTCTTCAGCTGCTTGCAAAATGTCCTAGTTTCTCTCTCCTTCTCCCACTTACCTTCTTTATCCTTGGCTAACTTCAGTTGCTGCAGACTCTGTTCAAAGTGCAAAAATAGTTTGCGCTCAATTAACTCAGCAGGAGAGAAAGGAGAGCATAGGGCAGAATCTTACCCTTCCCTGGTAGGCTCAAGCAAAAGCAAATTGCTGCAGCCAGAAGACACAAAGGCCGTTTCCACACAAGATGCCATTAGTGCATTGTAGTGTTACAATCTCGGCATTGCCATTCGCGCAATGCCCTCAGGTTAGGAACACTCTTTTCCGCACTATTCCACCATAAGTTGATGAGTAGCAGTGGCCCTTTCTGCACTCAGCGAGGGAAATGCTCCCTGCCGCTACTCACCGGCTTTTTGGTGGGTCCATTTGGGTCCGTCCTGATGAGAAGCTGTGCAAGCTCACGCTCCGCACTGCTCCGGCATCCAAAATGGCGGCTTCTGGTTGGTGGAGGTTCCCCACCAACCGCTGAAGCCCACCAGCCTAAAGCCCGCCATGGGCAGATCTGCAGGCTCGCACTGGTGCGAGCCTGCAAATCTGCACTGGAGTGCGGGAACGGAGTGACACGGAGTGGTGCGCTCCGTGCTTCTGAAAAACCTGTAAAAACAGGTTTTTAAAAAGCATGCTGCCCGACTACTTTGGGTCGCTCCGGAGCGGACTGAGATGCAGAATTGTGACAAGTAGTCTGACCCAGTCCACTCCCAAGGTGCGGACGACCTCCATCAGAGGTCGCACCGTGCCGTTCTACTTACCCCATGCAGAAAGGGCCTTTGCATTACAGCATCTTTGGCCAATCCCTTGCCAAGGATGCCCCACTGCTTCTGATTAGGTTTTTTTTGTTTGTTTTATTTTTGGAAGCTGTACTAATGCAGCAGTGTTGTAATGGCATGACATACCAGTACACTATTGCACTTTTTGCATGCTAATGTTAAAAAATTAGAAAGTTTTAACTCAAAGGAGAAATTTAAAATAAACCCGGAGAGATGATAGAAAGTTATGATGCCATGGGGAGTCACTGAGGGAGGTACAAGCTGGGCATACTCAAAGTCTGCCCACTTCTGGATTTGCAGTAACAGGAAGCACTATCAAGCACTATAATGCTGCTGCACTAAGACAGCTGATGGGATTGAAGTGCTAAAGGGGGCTGTTAACAGATTTTTTTCTGTAAATAGAATACAGCGGTTTGGCGACACTTGGGGATGGGATAGCATCCAGATAGTGACAATGTTGTGTGGTAACATGGCTCTTGGACTGGAAACAACCTGCTACTGTTGCGCTATAGCAATGTCATAAGTCTCAAGGTATTGAAAAACATGACTTTATTCTTGTAATTAGCCCAACGTTTTGGCCTACTTAATGGCCATCTTCAGAGGCTGTTAAAAGATAAATGAAAGCAAAGGGGCAATACACAAAGAGCAAAAATCATAACAGGGGACAAGTTACAATTTGCAACATCATTTTTAGGTACATATGTTTTCTGCCCAAATGCATGTAAAATGTCTCAATTTTCATGATGCTTATTAACCAAAATAAGTGTATACAAGTACAAAATACTACTTACAATGCAGCTTTAAAACTATCAGTTTCTTTCTTTTGTATTTTAACAGCCCCTGAAGAAGGCCATTAAGTATTACTAGGTTGAAACACATTGGGCTAATTACAAGAATAAAATCATCTTTTTCTTTTTTTTTTAAATTTTATTTTTATTAAAGTTATAACAAACAATATTTACACATAATCATTCTTTCTTTTTATAAATATATAAGAAACAGAAAGCAAAAAATTATATACAATCAAAATTATATACCTATATACCTATAAATTTATATACTTATCCAACATCTAATTCTATTTCTATTTCTTCCTCTTCTATTGATCTTCTATCTACATAAATAGATAACTCTATATCTTTTATGTATCTAAATAAATCTAAATAAATTTCAATTATATGTCTTATATATTCTACTTTATCTTATGAATTTTATGAGCATCCTTCTATATAAAAATATATATACAAATGTATAGTTTCAACTTCCTTTTTTCTTTCTTCTAGTTTTATTACTCATTTATTTTTCCAGGCTTCTACTGATCATTTCCCTTTTTATGTGACTTGCCATATAATTTTGAAAATAAATTTTTCAATTCCCTTTTCCCATATCTTTGCTTATTTGCATTCTTTTCATGTTTCTTTCTGAATCACCCATTTTTGTTGTATGTATTCTTTAATTGGTTTCAATTCTTCCCTATTTCCCCTCTTGTTTCACCCTTAAGTGCCATTGTCAAATCATCCATCATTATCATTTCTGATAGTTTAACACCTCATTCCTCGATATCAGGTGTATGTTCACACTTCCAGTACTTTGCATAAGTAATCCTTGCATTTGATACCATATACAGTATTATTCTCCAATATCTAATATGCTCTTTTTCTATTTGATGAACATGTTTAAAAGAAATATTTCAGGGTGCAAAGGACTATTAATTTGTAATATTTCCAATATTTTCTTTTGAATGCTTTTCCAATATCTTTTAGCTTCAGGGCATGACCACCACATATGAAAAAATGTACCTTCTTCTGTTTTACATTTCCAACATTTACTGGGAATCTTGTACATTTTTCTTAATTTTGCTGGGTCTAAGTACCATCTATAGAGCATATTAAAGTAATTTTCTTTCAGCTTTCGGGCTAATGTACATTTTTGTGTATTCTTCCAGCTTTTATCCCCATGTTCCAAGCTAATTTCACGTCCTATATTTCTTGCCCATTGTATCAGTGAATCTTTAATTATTTCTGTCTCTAATTCTCTGTTTAATAATATTTGAGCCACCATATGGTCTTTTTTTTCAAGAATGACATTTTCAAATTCATTTCCTTTCCCTATTCTTTCAAATCCTTCCAATTTGTTATCCATTTTAAATCTTTCTTTCAATTTATTATATAAGAACCATTTACATTTGAAACCTTCCATCTCTAGTTCCTCTCTTGTTTTTATTCTTAGACTTGTCTTTTCTTCTACTAAAATATCTTCATATCTGATCCATTGTTCTTTCTCATCTCGCCATCTTCCAAATAAGGCTTCGTGGGGAGATAGCCATAATGGGATTTTCATATATATCTTCCTTTTAAATTTCTTCCACATTTCAAATAACACCCTTCTAAGATAATGGCTGAGGAATTCTTTATCTATTTTGCTTTTATTATACCAAATATATCCATGCCAGCCAAATTTCAATTCTGATCCTTCCAATTCCAATATTCTTTCATTTTCAAGAATTATCCATTCTTTCAACCAGGTCAGGGCATTTGCTTTGTAATATATTTCAAGATCTGGTACATCAAATCCTCCTCTTTCTTTTCTCTCTATTAACATCTGCCACTTTATTCTTGGCTTCTTCCCTCCCCAAATGAATCTCAACAAATCTTTCTTCCAATCACAGAAACATCCTTTGTTGATTATTATTGGACGATTTTGAAAAAGATAATTAAGTTTTGGAAGAATATTCATTTTAATTGATGCTATCCTTCCCAATAAAGATAACCTCAATTTAGACCATTTCTGAATTTCTATCTTTATTTCAGTCCATATTTTTTGTGATTATTTTCACACAATTCATTGTTTTGTTTTGCTATTGCAATCCCTAAGTATTTTATCTTTTTTTCTGTCTCAAATCCCGTCAATCGTATTATCTCTTCCATTTCTATTTTAGTCATATTCTTTGTGATGATTTTTGTTTTATCCTTATTAATTTCAAATCCTGCTATCTCTCCAAATTTTTTAGTTGTTTCCAGTAATTTTTTCACACTTGACTTTGGATCTTCAAGAAAATTCACAAGATCATCAGCATACGCCCTCAGTTTGTATTCTTGACTTTTTACTTTAGTCCCTTTGATATCTTTATCAGCTCTGATGGGGATTCTAAATAGCACTTCCAATACTATTATAAATAACAATGGTGAAAGAGGGCAGCCTTGTCTCCTACCTTTTTTTATTCTGATTGGTTTCATTTTCTCACCATTGATTATGATTTGAGCGTTTGTATTTTCGTATATTTCTCCAATCCATGTGCCAAATTTTTCTCCACAATTCATTTTCCTAAGTAATTGTAGCATAAATTCATAGAATCATAGAATCATAGAAATGTAGAGTTGGAAGAGACCACAGGGGTCATCCAGTCCAACCCCCTGCCATGCAGGAACACCTTCAAAGCACTCCCGACAGATGGCCATCCAGCCTCTGCTTAAAAACCTCCAAGGAAGGAGACTCCACTACACTCCGAGGCAGCAGATTCCACTGCCGGACATCTCTGACCGTCAGGAAGTTCTTCCTGAGGTTCAGGTGGAATCTCCTTTCCTGCAGCTTGAATCCATTGCTCCTTGTCCTGGTCTCTGGAGCAGCAGAAAACAAGCCCTCTCCCTCCTCTACATGGCATCCCTTCAAATATTTAAACATGGCTATCATGTCCCCTCTTAACCTTCTCTTCTGCAGACTAAACATACCCAGTTCTCTAAGTCTATCCTCATAGGGCATGGCTTCCAGGCCTCTCACCATTTTGGTCGCCCTCCTCTGGACTTTCTCCAGCTTGACCATGTCCTTCTTGAATTGGGGTGCCCAGAACTGGACACAGTATTCAAGATGAGGTCTAGCCAAAGCAAAGTAGAGTGGTACCAGTACCTCCCTCGATCTAGACACCATACTTCTATTGTTGCAGCCGAGAATTGCATTGGCTTTCTTGGCTGCTGCATCACACTGCTGACTCATGTTCAGCTTGTGGTCTATGAAGACCCCTAGATCCCTTTCACACATACTGCTATCCAGCCATGTTTGATGTTATCAAAAGCTTTTTCTGCATCAACAAATATCATAGCAGATTTCTTCTCATTATGTTTTCATAATATTCTGTCATGTTAATTACTGTTCTTAGGTTATCTCTTATTTGTCTTTTAGGTAAGAATCCACTTTGATCTTCATGTACTATCTCATTTTAAAAATTTTTCATTCTTTCAGCCAATATATTTGCAAATATTCTGTAATCTACATTTAAAAGGGATATCAGTCGATAGTTGTTAGGATCTCGAGAATCCTTCCCTTCTTTCAACAGTAACGTAATGCTTGCTTCATTCCAAGATGCAGGTTTTCCTTTGTCAATTATTTCATTAAACATTCTATGCATCGGCTTTAGTAATTCTTCCTGACATATTTTATAATATAAAGAAGAAAAACCACCTGGCCGTGGTGATTTTGCTAGTTTTGCTTTTTTAAATAGCATCCAGTATCTCCTTCATTGTAATATTAGCATTTAAGGCATTTTTTTGTTCTTAGGTCAATTCAATTATGTCTTGTTTCTCCAAATATTCTTGTATCTTGTTATTTCCCTCCGTGCCATAATTATTTTCATATAACTCCTTGTAATGTTTCCTGAAGTTAGTTTTTATATTTTCTTGATCTGTTACAATTTCCTTTCCTTTATAGGCTTGAAAAATTAAGTTTCTTTCTTTTCTTTCTCTCAGTCTTAGAGCTAACCATCTACCTGGTTTGTCTGCTCCTTCAAAATGTTTTTGTTTCATTATCTTTAATTTTCTCTCAATTTCAATCATATTTTCATTCCTTATTTTTTCTTGTAGAATCCTTATTTCTTTCCTTAATTTCTCGTTACATGTATCCTTTCTTAAATTTTCTTCCTTTATTTTAATCTCTCTCTCCAAAAGCCTCCTTGGCTTTTTTGATGTATTCTTTATTTTGCAACTCATTCCTCTTCCAATTTTGATATATATTTCTTTTCCTCAATTTCAGTTTCATTTGAATTGGATTATGATCTGAGGTAATTTTTGGTAGGATTTCCATATCTTGTATTTTAGTATGAATCATCTTAGAAATAAGAAACATGTCTATTCTTGACATTGTATGATGACTATTGGAATAATAGGTAAATCCTTTCTCTTTAGGATGTTTTAACTTCCACACATCAATCAAAGAAGTCTCTTCCATTAATTTAAAGAAAGTCTTCAGGAATTTCCCTTGTTTTTGTTTTTTGTTTTCTTTCTTATTTGATCTATCTTCCACTGGATCCAATACTGCATTCATATCTCCCATAACCAAAATATTTTCTTGGTTCTTTTCAATTGTGTATTTTATTATATCTTCTCTTATTTTATCATAGAATTCACTTTTCTTTTCCTGTGGTGCATATATTCTGACCAGCAGTAATGTAAGATCTGGGATTTGAATTTTAACACCAATGAAATACCCTTGGTCATCTCGGAAAACTTCCTCCAAAGAATATTTTGAATTTACATAAATAGCTACCCCTCTCTTCTTTTTGCTGTATGTCGAAATATAGCATTTTCCAGGTTTAGAATTTTGTAAATAATGTGCATCTGCATCTCAAATTTTTGTCTCTTGTATACAATGGCTCTTGGACTGGAAACAAAATTTCAATTCTGATCCTTCCAATTCCAATATTCTTTCATTTTCAAGAATTATCCATTCTTTCAACCAGGCCAGGGCATTTCCTTTGTAATATATTTCAAGATCTGGTACACCAAATCCTCCTCTTTCTTTTCTCTCTATTAACATCTGCCACTTTATTCTTGGCTTCTTCCCTCCCCAAATGAATCTCGACAAATCTTTCTTCCAATCACAGAAACATTCTTTGTTGATTATTATTGGAAGATTTTGAAAAAGATAATTAATTTTTGGAAGAATATTCATTTTAATTGATGCTATCCTTCCCAATAAAAATAACCTCAATTTAGACCATTTCTGAATTTCTATCTTTATTTCAGTCAATAATTTTTTGTAATTATTTTCACACAATTCATTGTTTTGTTTTGCTATTGCAATCCCTAAGTATTTTATCTTTTTTTCTGTCTCAAATCCCGTCAATCGTATTATCTCTTCCATTTCTATTTTAGTCATATTCTTTGTTATGATTTTTGTTTTACCCTTATTAATGTCAAATCCTGCTATCTCTCCAAATTTTTTAGTTGTTTCCAGTAATTTTTTCACACTTGACTTTGGATCTTCAAGAAAAACCACAAGATCATCAGCATACGCCCTCAATTTGTATTCTTGACTCTTTACTTTAGTCCCTTTGATATCTTTATCAGCTCTGATGGGGATTCTAAATAGCACTTCCAATACTATTATAAATAACAATGGTGAAAGAGGGCAGCCTTGTCTCCTACCTTTTTTATTCTGATTGGTTTCATTTTCTCACCATTGATTATGATTTGAGTGTTTGTATTTTTTTATATTTCTCTGATCCATGTGCCAAATTTTTCTCCACAATTCATCTTCCTTAGTAATTGTAGCATAAATTCATGTTTGATGTTATCAAAAGCTTTTTCTGCATCAACAAATATCATAGCAAATTTCTTCTCGTTATGTTTTTCATAATATTCTATCATGTTAATTACTGTTCTTAGGTTATCTCTTATTTGTCTTTTAGGTAAGAATCCACTTTGATCTTCATGTATTATCTCATTTAAATTTTTTTTCATTCTTTCAGCCAATATATTTGCAAATATTTTGTAATCTACATTTAAAAGGGATATCAGTCGATAGTTGTTAGGATCTCAAGAATCCTTCCTTTCTTTCAACAGTAACGTAATGTTTGCTTCATTCCAAGATGCAGGTTTTCCTTTGTCAAGTATTTCATTAAACATTCTATTCATCGGCTTTAGTAATTCTTCCTGACATATTTTACAATATAAAAAAGAAAAACCATTTGGCCCTGGTGATTTTGCTAGTTTTGCTTTTTTAATAGCATCCAGTATCTCCTTCATTGTAATATTAGCATTTAAGGCATTTTTTTGTTCTTAGGTCAATTCAATTATGTCTTGTTTCTCCAAATATTCTTGAATCTTGTTATTTCCCTCCGTGCCATAATTATTTTCATATAACTCCTTGTAATATTTCCTGAAGTTAGTTTTTATATTTTCTTGATCTGTTACAATTTCTTTTCCTTTATAGGCTTGAAAAATTAAGTTTCTTTCTTTTCTTTCTCTCAGTCTTAGAACTAACCATCTACCTGGTTTGTCTGCTCCTTCAAAATGTTTTTGTTTCATTATCTTTAATTTTCTCTCAATTTCAATCATATTTTCATTCCTTATTTTTTCTTGTAGAATCCTTATTTCTTTCCTTAATTTCTCGTTACATGTATCCTTTCTTAAATTTTCTTCCTTTATTTTAATCTTTCTCTCCATTTCTTTCACTTTCTCTTGTCTTTTAGCTTTCCACTCTGAATTCCACTTAATAAATAAACCTCTCATGACTGCTTTTCCGGCTTCCCAAATTACCTTCATAGAAATATCTTCCGCCATGTTTTCTTCAAAGTAGAGCTTTAAGGCCTCCTTGGCTTTTTTGATGTATTCTTTATTTTGCAATAGAAACTCATTCATCTTCCAATTTTGATATATATTTCTTTTCCTCAATTTCAGTTTCATTTGAATTGGATTATGATCTGAGGTAATTTTTGGTAGGATTTCTATATCTTGTATTTTAGTATGAATCATCTTAGAAATAAGAAACATGTCTATTCTTGACATCGTATGATGACTATTGGAATAATAGGTAAATCCTTTCTCTTTAGGATGTTTTAACTTCCACACATCAATCAAAGAAGTCTCTTCCATTAATTTAAAGAAAGTCTTTGATAATTTCCCTTGCTTTTGTTTTTTTTCTTTCTTATTTGATCTATCTTCCACTGGATCCAATACTGCATTCACATCTCCCATAACCAAAATATTTTCTTGGTTCTTTTCAGTTGTGTATTTTATTATTTCTTCTCTTATTTAATCATAGAATTCACTTTTCTTTTCCTGTGGTGCATACATTTCGACCAGCAGTAATGTAAGATCTGGGATTTGAATTTTAACTCCAATGAAATACCCTTGGTCATCCCGGAAAACTTCCTCTGATGAATATTTTGAATTTACATAAATAGCCCCTCTCTTCTTTTTGCTGTATGCCGAAATATAGCACTTTCCAAGTTTAGGTTTCCGTAAATAATGTGCATCTGCATCTTGAATTTTTGTCTCTTGTATACAAATAACATCTGAATTGATCTTCTCTAAAAAATGAAATACTTGTCGTTGTTTATAACTTGAATTCAAACCTTGTACATTCCACAATAAAACCTTTAAAACCATTTTTCTTAAATTTCTTCTGTTTCACTTAACTTCTCTTCTGATTCTAATTCTATTAGTTCTTCTTCTTGTTCCTCTTCTGGTCTTTCTTGCAGTTCCTCTCCTTCTATCTCTACTTTTTCTTGAGACTCCTCTTGTCCCTTTCTTTCTCTATCACAGTCATGAATTATATCCTCTTTCATCTTTAAATTTTCCAATATCTCTCTAAGCTTTTTTTTGCAATTTATATGCTTGTGTTGGTGTTGTTACCTTATATCTTCCTAACATATAAGTAAAGGACACCCCTTCAGTCCTTTCCCATTTGTATCTTATTTTATGTCATTGTAATAGTTGAGTCAAACTTCTGTATTCTTGCCTTCGTTTAAATGCTTGATATGGAACATCTTTAAATAGTTTTATTTCTTTTCCTTCCACCATTAATTTTTTATCATAATTCTTCTGCAAAATTTTATCTCTCACTCGAGTTCTTGTAGAAGAAACAATGATGTCCCTTGGTAAATCCTTCTCTTTTGCTATTCTTGACTCCAGCCTGAAAATTCTGTCAATTTCTGTTTCCATCTTCTCTTCAGTCATTTCCATATAACCTGCTAGTTCTGAAATTATTCTTTGATATAAATCCTCCCCCGACTTCTCTAAAATTCCTCTAATTTTAATACATTTGTCTAGATATCTCATTTCATACTTCTCCAATTCATTCTCACTTTTTTTCTGCATGTCTTTCATGGTCTTTCCTTCTACTTCACATTGTTTTGTCTTCTCCTTCAACACTGTTATGACTGTTTTTATTGATTTCATTTCTGTATTTATTTTTTCAATCTTCTTATTAAAGCCTTCCAATTCTTTTTTAATATCCATCTTAATTTCAGCCCTCATTTCTTTTAATTCTTGTCTTATTTCATGCTTGAAATTTTTTATTTCTTCTAATACCTGTTGAATCACTTCTGGAAAAGGTACCAGTTAGTTAACCCTTAAACTTTCAAACTCAATATAAGATCAAAAATATCTCTATCAACCTCAATTTTACACTTTATCTTATAGTTATTATTAATAATATTATTTTCCTTGGTATCTACTATTTGCCCACTGGATAACTCTCATTAGGATCTATTATTTGCTTTTTATTCTATGTCTCTTATAATCTAATAACAATGTTAGTTTATATTTTTCCCCTTCTTCCAAATCAATTTATCTCAATGTAGTACAATCTCTACTTAAATGTTCTATTATAACTACTTACCCAGTTACATCATACTGCTTACTGCTTACCACTACTTTACCAATTACACTTATTAACACAATATTTACTTATAAATTCAATTATTTATAACAACAGCAATATTTATAAAAGCAACAATTTTAAAGTCTCAAAATCTCAGTTTCTTCAGTATTACATTTCCTTAAACAATTTATTCCCCCAATAACATTCAAAATCACTTCCTCTGTGTCAGTTCATTCTATTATAAATTATTTCATAAAGTTCTTATCTCTATTTCTCTCTTTTTCTTATCCTCACAACTAACTCAATGTAAGTTAATGTTAATTAATAAATACCAATATATATATATATATATATATATACAAAATTATTAATCAAAATAATTCCCTATATATCAGTTAAATATATAAAATATTAAATTAATTCTATGTATTTGTTTTTAACATTCAATATTTGCCCATATAAATTGTTTATATGAGTTCAAATTAGTTTTATACTTGTTTATCTAATCTTCTTATATTTCTAGTTTCCTCATCCCTTTATGTAAAGTTCTCTTCTGTCTTCTTCTTTTATCTCAATATAGTCTTTCTTTGCTTTTAGCTTCTTTATAGTCCTCTGTTGTCTCTCTGTAGATTCTCATCAGATTATATCCTATATTTAATTATATCTTATATCTTATATCTTAATTATATCTTACGAAAATCTTCAATCTTAATATCTGTCAATACTCAACGATCAACTTCAATTTTTTTTTAGTCTTTAAATGAAAATGGCGGATTGTGTGGCAGCTTAGTGACAACGTAGGTCACTAAATTTTCACCCAGTGGGGAGTAGCCGGTTTGGGGAAAAATCTAAGAACCAGCCCATAACCCCCCCCCGATAAAGGGGGTTCAGAGGGGGCTTGAAGGAGACCTGAAAAAGTTGTCAATCTTCAAGAATCAACTATAACAACAGCTGGCTCAGAGAAGACGGCGAGTGAGGTCAGAGAGCTGCCATGTCCGTGCTGGGGCAACTGAAGAGATGCAAGAAATTTTTTAAACTGTAGAGGTAGCTTACAGATCTAATGATATATTGAAAAGATGGTCTGGACTCTAGTTTTGGTGAGAGGATCCTCAACAGTGAGCTGTACCAACAACTTTACAAATTGAAATAGAAGAAGGAGTAGAATATTAAAATACTGCTTTGTGTGATTTAAAAAGGATTATATACTTATTAAGACTAAGAACAAAGAATAAAGAGTGAATATTAAAGATTAGAGATAAATAGAAATAGAAGGAAGTAGAAGGAATAGAAAAGGACATTGGTTGTTAATTTACTTGGAACTGAGGACAGAAACGGAGAAAAGTTGGGTCAGAGGTACAGAAGATGGTGGAACGTTATAGCAGTTTTAGCAGTTGAAAACACAGTCACGGGTGAAAAGATAGCGGAGCCAAACAGAGGCAGAGCAGAAGAAGAAAGCATCGACAGTAAAAGAAAGAATAAATACACAGAGATATTAAAGACTAAAAAATAAAATCATCTTTTCCAATACCCTGAGACTTTGCCTCTTCTCTGCAACATTGCATCTATTGGGTGTTACCAGTCATCTTTGCTTTTTGTTTTATCTTCCTCATTATTGACCTTTGCCATCTCGATCGCACTCTGATATTGTTCGGTCACATTGGTCCCAGTTTTCATGTGTAAAATGTTGGAGGGTATGAGGATGTTGCCCTCCAATAAGAATTCTGTCCATTGATGAAATTTTCCTTCATTCCCTGAAATTTCTAGCATTAGAATAATTTAAAACTTGCATTGAGCATTTAGAAACAGAGTTGAGACATCCAAAGAAAAGTGGCAGGAAAACTTATTAAGAGAATGCTTCCACAGCAAATATAAGAATTTTAGGTGTGAACCATTTTCTGTGTCTCATTCTGCTAGAAATTTGTGGGCTACAGGAAAATTTCACTGGAGGGCAGGTTTCTTATGGGAGAGACAGTGCCCGCATCTTGCCACTCCTGTGTCTACAACCCTCCTCTTTGTCTTTTCAGGGCAGAAGCTGAGCACAGTTGGCTCCCAAATAGCTTCTAGCTCCTTTTGGGAAACACAAACTTTTCAAATGCGTTTCAAATACTGTTACTCTGCTGAACCCATGCATTTTGCCAGTTAAATGTGCATAAGGTTGCAGCCAGCAGTTTTTGCTGGTGTGCTTTCATTTGGTCTCTTGGATGGCAGCACCTTTGTTAAAATAAGATACTGGTTTTTAAATGTTCCTGTTGTTACAAACCTTAAAATGTTGGTGTTGGTTTGCATGTTGCTTTCCAAATGATTGTTTGATTTTTCCTTTAGCTTGACATCTTGACCTTCTGTGTGGCTCTAAAAATCATTCACTAATACTCAAAATACAATAAAAGGTGTCTAAGTATATCCTTGGGGCATACAGAGGTTTGCTGACTTTCAGTAGCATTCTACTTGCAGAAATATGGGCTCGGGACACTATGTGGGGAGGCTGCTTTTGAAGCCAGATCTTTCTGACATGTTCTCTTTCCAACACTGCATAGTGCCCGGCAGCTCAAAACAGGCAAGAGTCCTGTCTGCTACTGAAACTCTGTCAGATGCTGGCAGGTGCTGGGGAAAGAGTTACTCTGGAGTCAACAGACAGAAAATCTCCTCTCCTTTCTGTCTTTTAAGATGTATAATATATGCATTTATCACACACCTATTGATGTCATGCATAATATATGCATTTATCATGCATCTAGTAATATAATATTTGGATTCTAAGCACTAATCAGTTCAGAAATGAACTGAGTGTGATGAAAATTATTCTCAGAGTATTGGCCTGTTGGTTTATCTGTGTTGTCTGTTACAAATACAGACAAAAGGGCTGGGTCACTTTTGTAGAATTTAAATTGTGGTCTTTTCCATTACATTAGAAATCTCCTTCTGTTTCGCCTTATTTGTGCCCCATTTTAAATGATGTAGAACATAGAAAGAAAGCAGACGAAGATGAATTTTAAATTGAATGCATATGCCTTACTATGTAAGTTTCCACTGACATTGCAAGTGTATATTGTTTGCAATATTGGAAAAAATTCTGAATGTTTCTGAAAAAAATCTTATTTGATTACGGTTGTGGTCATGTATTACTTATCTATGAGTTCTAAGGGAATCTGGAGAAAGTACCACTGTCTTTCTAGTTTATCAATCATTGTGCAAGCAAAGCACCAGAACTCTGCAACAATATCCCCCTGCCCTCACTGGATCTGATTTACAAGAAAATGTGCTTTCACTATACAGTGGGCCCTTGCTATCCACTAGGATTTGGTTCCAGGACCCCATGTGGGTACCAAAATTCATGGATGCTCAAGTCCTATTATGTATAATATTGTAGTAAAATGGTGTCCCTTATATGAAATGGCAAAATCAAAGTTTGCTCTTCAGATTTTTTTAAAAAATTTTTTTTCAAGTCATGATTGGTTGAATCTGTGCGTACAGGATCTGCAGATATGGAGAACCAAGTATATAAAGTAATAATGTTCTGACATCACTGTAAGTGCCTTGATTCCTACCTATGGAATTCTGGGAGGTGAGGTTTAGATAGTGGCATTTAGAATCCTCAGCCAAGGAGCTCTTCTACAAACCCCAGCATTTCACAGGTTGCAGCCATGGCAATTAAAGCAGAGTCCAAATGCAATGATTGGGTACTATGAAGGGACTCATGAGAGACAGAAAAATAACGGTAGTCTAGTCCCTCTGACTTTCTGGTCCCATTTCAGACTGGATTGCTACCTGACTTCGGCCCAATTGAAAAATTACACTGAGATCAATTTCACTGATATGGCACAGTTGATGTTCTCCTTAAACCAGATCTCTAAACAGGCATCCATGTCGTAGGAAACAGGCATATTACCATGCAAATAGACAAAATCAGCATATAGAAAAAGAAATCTGGTTTAAACTAGAAGTTGGCCACATGAAATAAAATGCAGACATATATTCAGTACATATTGAAGTGAAGGTCTTTGTTGGCAAATTTGTCTGGGGTCCTCAACTAAGGGTTCAACCAGAATCTGAGGAGTAGGAAAAAGAATGGCACATCTAGTCACAACACTACTGATGCTATAGCTCACTGTACCAGCACTGTATTATTTTCCAATGAGAACACCGTGTTATTACCCTGTACTGGGTTGTATGGTCACATGCAGCCAGAGAGGATAAGAATGCATGGTAACACAGCATAATGCAGCTTGGCTCAGGCAGCATAATGACTTAGGTTGGTCCTACATAGTACTAAGTGTACTCATTTATTTATTTTTTCTCCCTAAGACTTTTGTGCCCTCTTACATAAACTGGAAAAAGTAGGAGCTGCTGCTACATATTGCCTGAATTGCTTTGAAAGCTAAAGAACTGGACCTTATAACCCAATTTGCCATTTCATAAAAATGGAACAAATGAAGCTGCTTAAAACTGAGTCAGACTGACAGCTATTTAGCCCAGTATTGTTTATTCCCTTTTACTGTTTTTACTACACACCCCATCATCCCTTATCAGTGACCATGATGGCTGGGACTAAAGGGAGATAAGGCCTTTTCCACACGGGTTTTTTGAAATGGCGTAGTCTGTCCTCCAAGGAGGAGTTCTGCACCTCAGACCGGACTGGGTCGGACCTATTTAAGGTAGATCCGCACCTCAGTTCGGTCCGAAACGACCCCAAGTGGTCCTCCAGCATGCTTTTGAAAGACCTGATTTTTCTGGTCTTTCAAAAGCACGCAGCGCGCCACTGCAAGCCTGCTCCCTTATGCAGATCCGCAGGCTTGCACCAATGCGAGTCTGGTATCTGCCCAGGAGCGGGCTTTAGGCTGGCGAGCTTCAGCAGTTGGTCGAGACCCTCAACCAACTGGAAGCCGCCATATGGGACGCTGGAGCAGTGCGTATTGACGAGCACACACTGCTCTGGAGAACCGTGGACCGGACCGGGGAGCCGAAAGGTCAGGTGAGTAGCGGCGCAGGGCGATTCCCTTGCCCAGTGTGGAAAAGACCACAGTCTAAAAGATCACTGGCTTGGGAAAGGTTGGCTCTACTCTGATTGACAGCAGCTTTCCTAAGTCCTAAGCTGGTATGTTTAATGTTTGTACCACCAGCTACCTTGTCCTTCTCAAAGATGACAAAGGAGCTTCCGAACTGGCCTAAAGAAGTGTCAGTTCTTGCAAAATAACTCATTGGGTTTTACTGAGCTTTGCTGGTTGTTGTCACCTCCATGTCTATTCATTCCATTCTTTTTGAGGTCTGTTTGAAGTGATTCCTTGGATATGTACCAGGGCTGTTAAAGGTTTTCTAAACAAAAGGTGTGGTTTGCTGTGGTTTGAAAAGCAAATTTTCTTTTTCTTTCCTTCTTTCTTTCTTGCTTGGTTTGTTGTAGTGCAATAGTGCAAAAGTGCATTCTCATTGATTCACTGATGCACTCATGCACTATAACTCTAAGAAAAAAAAAATAAAAAAGAAAAGAGGAGAAGAATTGGAGACCCCTTTGCCTGGATATGTCTTAGATTTTTTTTAAAAAAATAAACACTTGAGGATGGGAATAAAATGTTGCAGCTGGTGCTAGAAGTAGCTAGAACATAGTTTAGGAGAACAGAAATGGATATTTAGATTTTAAAAACACAACAACTATAGCAACAAATACTAGAACCTCCAGACACATACCAGGCAAAGGAAATCTTTCCCAGCTCACCTATTGGAGTTTTCTTTAACTGGAGAGTACCTATCAGCCTATGTATGCAATGCATATGCTCTGCTGTGACCTATGCACCATCTCATCATCTCAACACCTGTGCCTCATCAGGAAGAGCCCAAAGAATGAATCCAGGCTTGCTTTCTATATTATTTACCTTCTTCCATTGAGTTATTGTCCCCATGACCTGGGAGAAGTGAGCAAAACATATGCTTTGAGTGAATTCCAGTGGCACCTCCAGACAAAAACAGCAAAGACTTCAGCATGAGTACATCTCAAGCATCTCAGCAAAGGAGGACTTTCTCAGCCTGCCTACTGAAGATTCCTTTAACTTGAGAGTGCTGTCAGCCTGTGCCTGCAATATGTGTACTCTGCCATGGCTCCATCTCATCATCTTCTCCCACCACATCCCTGTTCACTACACAGTCCTTTTTCTCACCCCAAGTTGTCTTCTTTTTTAAGACATCTTAAAAAAAGACAGGCATCTTTTAAAGACCAACCCACCAATAGCTTCTGATATAAAACTCCAGCAGATTGACTGTGTGAGAGAGACAACTACAGTATCAAGGGGAAGTGGGGGCAGTCCTCCAAATTAATTATGGCACTGCAAATGTGAAAAATAAATTCCCCAAAAAGAGACGTTTTTCAGGAGATCCAGTGATGGACGTTCTCTTGAGGTTGAGTTAGAGCTTCCTAGTACCTCATTTAATTAACTCAATCTGACTTTTATAGGGTTTTATGTTATGTGTTTCGTTGTTCAGTAAACAAACAGCAGAAAATTAAAACAGGGCAGCTGCCAGCGAACGGTAAATTTAATTGAAAAATAATGAATTGCCATGGGGTGCCACCAGGGGTTTTGTCAAGATAAAGTTATTTATCCTGGAAAGCTTCCACTCGCATTTGTCAGAACTTGATATATACAGAAGTAAAGGGGAAGAAACAAGCTGTGAGACATGCCGGGGCTGGATGCCGATGGCACGGTCTTCCAACCCTGCTACTGTACAGCCTCCATTTATTTCCATGGTTTTGGAACTGAACACCAGTTCCTTAAGAATATTGCTGAAAGTTGGAAAACTGGGAAGGAGCACTTTCAAGATGCCTTCTTAACTGTCGGTGCCTCTGTAAGAGTTGTGTGAGTCAAAGGCAGCCAAAATCAAACATTGGAGAGCCGTTTCATACAGTTCCTGTATAGCAGGACAAGGAATGTGTGAAACCCCCATGCATTCACTTTTAGAGTGGAGTCAACCAATCTTGCAAGTGTGTTGATGTGTATTTCAGTACTGTTAAGAGTAGGGTTACCCATTCCTGACACTGATTGAGAAAGAGGCAAGGAGGCAGGGGACGTGATCACAAATGGATCCCTCCTGATCCTTCCAACCAAGTCAGAAGGTAGCTTCAAGGGTCTAGAGAATGCCTCCTGTGTCTGGGGGAGGGCAGGAGATATATAAGCAATATTCAGTTACAGTTCTTCAGCTAAGTGAAGAGAGTTAGCATTTCCTCCCTGGAACTCCAGGAATCTCTTGTTGAAGGCCACCTCCTGCCTTCTCTGGCCATTGAGGAGCATGATCCAGCTCTCTGGCAAGCCTTCTGGGTGAGGAGATTATGTTGCATCAAGCAGTATTGAAACCTCCTTCCCCATTGTTTCCAAAAGGGCATATGATCATGTAACCTCAGGTTATATGAGTATATCTCTCCTGGCAACTTGCTGGCCTGTGATTGGGTGGGATTGTTGAAGGAATTCACGTGTAGGGAATTCTGACACGAACCAACCTGTTTTATACCTCTTGGGCTAATTTACAGATGAGGATTTAGTTATTCACCAGTTTTTGCATGCCCTGCAGATTCTAAACTCGAATCTCCTATCAAACTATGCTTAAAAAACTGCATTCTGGGAGAAAATGCATTGAAAATACATATTTAGAAAAGAATTTAGCTCTGAACTCATGCACTTTGAATGCAACTTGATGAGAACTATAGAAATAAGGTGGAATAGTCTGATGGGTAAAACCCATGCAGAAATGACAGGGGCAGAGATGGACTCATTTACTTATGCCCTGAAGATTGGACTAGAGATCCTCTCAGACTCCAAATGTTTTTGGACATCAGCTCCACAAAGCTGCAGACAACATATGGGAGCTGTAGTGCAAAAGATCTGGAGGGTCATAGGTTCTAAGGATTTAAGATCTGATAATGTGTACCAAAAGCCAGCATGTGGGGGTGCCATAGCGCCATCCCTGTATACGTATGAATTGGGCTTTACATTGGGGTTGAACTTAGCTTCCCTTTTGCACATTGGATCCCTATCTTTGTTTGTTTCTTTGATTTTGCTTTTTGGCTACAAAGCCTTTCCAGCTATGTGTCAAAAGCAAAGCGGGAATTTCCTCCTTTTCAACATTTTGCACAACAAGCAAGACTTTCAGTGAAGTAACTTGGGATGTTTCCGTAGCGGCACTGGCAGGCGTTTTGTGCCTGCTTTCCATTTCAGTTCATTTCGCTTTTATATTTAGCATTTTATAAAATGACACATACTTCCCTTGCAATTGGAAATGAGGTGCCTGCTACTTAATTCAATCACTTGCTAATATGATCCACACTTTAACTGGGTCCAACCTTCTAGAACAGAACACACACACACACACACAGCTTTTTTTCCCTTTCTTTCTGGAGGATTATTTTCTCATTCTGTCTTTCTCTTCCTCTCTATTTGGTGGGAGGGAGCCTCTGTGGAAAAGAGCCTTTCTCATTAATGATTTTCTGCGTGCATCAAATAGAAATGCTGAGAACTCAGGTGCTGTTTGCTGGAGCTGACCATCAGTCCAGCAGACCTGTGGGCCATTAAGAACAGGCAGAACAGTGACTTCAAGGAAGGTCTCATTGACAAGAGAGCAGAAAAATCTGCCTAGAAAAATGCGGTATAACAAGAAGAAAAAGAACCCAGGAAAAGGTTGCTGCAGAATAACCAAACATTATACTGTTTAGGTCTAGTGGCCTTATTCAGTTCTGTTCCAGAATCTGGAGTCCTTCTTCCAGCACTTTACGAGAGGGATTACTCTAGTACACACACACACACACACGCTTGAATGTGGAGAAATTTTGTGAAAGCATCACACACTTTAGACAGTTCCTGCCTAAGATGAAGGCTAGACTTCCACACTTCCACAAAAAAGACTTTTTTAGTCTGGCCACTAGGAGTGCAGGATCAAGTTTAATCAAAGTTTGCGTCAATGTTGTGTTGAGATTCAGACCTTCTCTGTATTTTTCATGAGGAAGAAAAACATGTTAATGTAAAATGTCATAGCCAAAATCTGACTGCTTAGTTTCATTCAGAGTAGAATCAATCACTGAGTGGTGAAACAACAGAAAATAAATCCAAGTGATTCAATGGGTCTATTCTAGTCAGAAATAACAACAGGATTCAGACCCAGTGTACCCATAAAACCAGTGTAAACAATTTTAAAAAACTAAAATTTTTGAACAGTAGAAGATAATTTAAACAAATAAAATGTATTTAAACAATTTAATAAGTTATAACAGTTTAAAACTATGCACATGCACAGATTTGGAAGAAATCAGCGAGGTCCCAAAAATTTAAATAAAAAGACATATTTCAACATGGCACTGGAATAAAGACAGCTCAGGGCTAATTAGGCCTCTAAGGGTGTCTTGCAAGTGGGGTACCATAGCAGCAAAGGTCGTCTCCTATCTCCTTTGACAATATATTGATTCCATTGGTGGGAAACAAATGACTTCCCCAACAGCAGACCTCAGTCTTCAGGCATGCATCGCTAGGGTGAGGCACTCCTTCAGGCTTCAAGGTCCTCAGCCATTTAAAGCTTCATATGTCATTGCGAGCACCTTAAATGCAGATTGGAAGCCTATTGGCAGACACTGCAATACCTTTAAAACTGGTGTTACATTATTCCTCTGTTATCTTCTGGACAGCAGTCAGGCTGTTGCGCTTTGCGCTAGCTGCAGCATCCAGTTCGCATTATATTGCAGTAGCTGGAGGTTATCAGTGTATGAACAACTGTAGACGGGCTATCCATGTCCAGGAAAGGTCATAACTGTACTGTTAGCTGTCTTCATACATGGTGAATCATGGAGTCCATGCCCAAATGGTGCATCTGATCTTTCAGGGTGAATACAACCTCATACACGATGTCTGGTCCTGAGAACCACTAGTTCATAGAGCTTACTTTTGATCTATATCTAGCTTTAATTTATTCACTTTCATTGAGCCCATTAAACTACCCAGGCCCTGGTCCAGCACCTGCACAGTTTCAGCTGACTGTTGACAAGAAGAAGTAGAACTGGGTATCGTCAGCTTCCTGATGGCACCCAAGCCCAAATTCCTAATTACCTCACCCAGTGGCTTCATATAGATACTTAAGGGCATAGGATAGAACCTTGTGGTATCTCACAGCTTAAAACCATGGTGTTGAAGAAGAGTCCCCCCATGCCATTCTCTGGAACTGTCCCTGTAGACAAGAGCAGAACCACCGTAACGCAGTGTCCCCCTACTTCCATCATGTGGAATAAAATACCATACAAAATACCATGATCAACAGTATCAGAAGCTTCTGAGAGATCCAGGAGGACCAACAGGATACAATTCCTCTGTTTTTCTTTTGGACATGGTTGCCAGTCAGAGTAACTAAGCTTGTTTTGGTACTATGCCCTACCTTGATACAAGACTGATATGGGTCTCAATAATCTTCCAAGAATGTCTAAAGTTGTGCAACTGCTACTTGTTCAAACAGCTTGCCCAAAAAAGTGATATCAGTGATAGGGCAGTACCTATCACATATCTCTGCTTCTAAGGAGGTCCACTTCAGAGAGGATGCACTATATCCTCCTTCAAAGTATCAGCCACCTCATCAGGAGAGAGTGAGAAATTTGCCACCTTCTGGTGGTAATCTGCCACTGATAGATCTTATCAGCCAAGAGTTGATAAGCTTATATGTGGTGGGATGGATAGATTCAAAGATCTGGTCTACATCACCACGATGCAATAACTAGAACCCCAAGAAACTTGATTGCCTGGTATACTGGATATTTCATCAGGCTCCATACTAATTGTGGCATCAGGTTCTGAGTAAATACAAGTGACTTTCTCTTCAAAGTGCCAAACTGTATTTTACAGTCATCCAAAAAGAAGCTGTGACACTCATATGCATGTCCCTACATTACCTTCCCATTACTGAGTTGACAACTTGTACCTGTGCACCTGCATTTCATCTGCCAGTGATGGCTTTTTATAACCTGTACCAAATTGCTCCCATTAAGAGCCCAATTTAAGCTGCCTTCCTGGAAAGGAAACAATATTTGATCTTGATGATAATTGATAATAGCACAATTATTTTATATCTCTTCTGCCATGGGAATAAAAATGCATTAAAGGAACACTCAGATAGTAAAGCAGAGCTACGAGATACAAATATGAAAAATTTAGTCACTCATTCATCCAGGTCTCTTATAAATACGCAATTTGGAAATGTCTGACCCTCACTCAGGACTCAACTGAAAGCATTTTTTGCCAGCAATGTCTTCTTTCTTCGGAGTTTTTCTCCTATTAAAATAAGATCCTGAGGGTGAACCATGCTCCTTTGGCATCAAGTGTCTCAACAATACTCTGAAGGTTGCCCAGGAGTGTTTTGGATTTGGGATGAATGGATTATCAATTTCTCAATTTGATTGTTCCCTGTCAGAGAATGAATTTTTAAAGAAGATTGCTCAACATTCATTGTTGAAGCAATCCTATTCATTATGTTAATAATAAAAAAAGTAGGATATATACAGATCTATCAGAGACTAATACTGACCACAGTACCTCCCATCAGCTAAATATAATACTTCAGCTCTTGGCTAACTTGTCTGAGCTATAGGATTAAGAGTGTGTGTGAGGAACACTGAGATGTATAAAATGAGACAGCATATGGGCTCACTCCCTCTCTCATGCTGCTCTACAGAACAGTGTATTCACAGCCTTGCTTATGCAGTAAGTAGCTGCAGTGCAGGTCAACCCGTAGCAGAGCTCAGAAGACTGAGCCCATTTTCGCACTAGACTGTTATAAATTGCAAATCCCAGGATTCCATAGGATGTTGAAACTGGAGTAATAGCATTATAACAGTATAGTGCGGAAATAGCATGTGACATCTTGTAAATGCAACATTATAAGAGGAAAGAGCTGGCAAAGGATATCACCAAATGTCTAAAAATGTCATCCAGGTGGGTTGGATTATTTTTCTGATTTTTTTTTGGCGGGGGGGGAATATGGGTAAGCATTTTCTACCTTACCTACCTGTTCTAAGATTTTTTTTTTCTGGTGAGTGGCATATGGTAGAATGTTAAAAATGGCCCAGACACCACAGGTAGAAAAATACCATACTTATGCCATTCTCTCTCTCTTTCTCCTGATTGTAACAGTGGTGCACATTCATGTGTTCTATGTGAAGAATTATCTATGTACCATATTTTTGGAGGAAGGGGTAGTGGTAATTAGAGTTGCCAGAATGGAGAGGGCTAGAGAGAGCTCCTGTGCCGTTATGGTTGGGTAGAAGAGGGAATTTCAGGAAGTGTTGTTTGTTCCCTGGTTGCGTGACAAGCAACTCCCATTGAAATTCTCTCTTCTACCCAACCATTAAAGATACAAGAGAAGCCCACTCCAGTTTTAAATCTAGCAACTCCATATTTCTTATCTTTGCTTGCTGCTAGGATTGTTAGCAAACAAAACAAAAAGAAATCTGAAATCTAATTCTATTGCATGACATTCAGTGTAGCCAGTGTTCTGGCCAAAATGACTTCTATTATGTTCTGAGAGTTAGGGACATTCTAGAACAAGGGACAATGCATCCAAAAGAAAACAAAACATCTGGCAATGCCGCTTGCAGCTGACACTGATGTAATCTGCTTGTGTGTGACTTCTAACTCATTGCTAGTTTCAACAACACATGTTCATTCTATTTACAGTTTTGATTGTGGCTGATGTGTTAACAAGCAAAGGTCATTTCCGCATGATGAAGCTCTTCCGCGTCGTCTCGCTGCAGTCCCAGGTCTAGAAGGGAGCATGTCAGCAACGCTTCCCTCTGCACCTGCTCGGTCCATGCAGAAGAGAACGCAATGGCACCACATCTTCCTTCTGCAGTGCAGCCGGGCTTTTTCCATTGCTGTGCTACAGAAGGAAGTGTCGCAAATGCACTTCCGCATCTTCCGCATGGCCAGAAGTGACAGGAGTGCCGCATGATTGCAGGCACAAAATGGATTTTTTCCATTTTGCAAAAACTGCACAAGCTTGATGCTCTGCTACAGGATGGCAGTGGAACAGGGACGATGTCATGCGGAAGTGCGAGCCTGCTGACCACCGCCATCCTGTGGCAAAAATGCAACAGCGACGTCATGCCGAAAGGGCCAAAGTCTCAATGGAGAAAGTCTCAAAATGCCTGTTGAAGTGGCAGAGCGGAATGTGCGGAGGGGGGCGGGGCTACGGTGCAAGGGGCATGGCCACTGTGTGTGCGGGTGTGGCCAGGGCACACGGGGGCATGGCCAGGGGATGCAGGGGCATAGCTATGGGCTGGGACACCCCCAAAACATTGCCACCTGGGGTGAACCACCTCCTCTGCCCCCCTACCCTACGCAACTGGCCTGTTGCAGAAAATCACCAGGATTATACTGGGTGGGATTATATGCTGGTGCAACCCTCCGTAATGCTGGCGTATGTATCTCAATGGATTTTTGTGGAAGGAGGCATCCTCTGCTTCCTTGTGTATAGCCCCCTCCCAACCACTTCCAGTGTGATGGTGCTTTGGAGACTCATAGCCAAGTAGTGGCTTGAGAGAATGGAGAAACTCTTGTGTGCTATCTAGCTGCAGCTAGGCAGCCAGCATTTGCTTCCTGGAGTTCCAGCACACAGAGGGGAACAGTGGAGGTTGAGAAAGGTGCTGGCTATTCCTTTTTAATGGTTGCCTGAGTGCAGCTTTAAAGTGCCTGGGCAACTCCCTACCCCTTTGGCCAGTAATTGATGATGGGGGTGTGTCCTAGGGCCATGAAGCCGTGGTTGCACAGCTGGGGAACCAGGAATTCCAGCACAGTAACTCTGATGGAGGTTTATATTTTGCCAGTGTTACTGTTGGGTCTATACCAATTTCTTCTTTGTGTTAGCGCCAAAAGTATGTTTGCATCAGAAAGAGACATTAGCTAAGATATAAAAATTGGAGGCAGGAGCATTTGCAGTGGATTGATTCGGTGGAATGATTCCACTGAATCAACAGAATCTTCTTCCTACTCCCACTTGCTGAAACAACAGAGCCGATCAGGGATTTTGAGTGCTAAGCTGAAGCAGAACCCCAGATTCAAGAATTTGCCTTATACTGCAGTATGAATAGTTGAGATTTGCAGTGGTGTAGTGTCAAAACTTGAGGTGCTGACTCTTATCATAACCTATGTAACCATACTCCTGAGGAGACTCTAAAAACACAGGCAATTGTGTTTATCTTTAAGAATGTCATTTGGGCATAAGGAAAAAGCTGGTGAGTCCCTGTGCTATTTTGGTGACCACACCTCAACAAAATTCTCTTGTAAAAGAAACAATTGGTTAAATCTTTTTAATAATTACAAAAGGAAACGGCTTTGGAACAGCAAAGGAATTTGTATGAGTTCTCTGGTTTGGTCCTTGCTCTTTCATGGCACAGAAGCTAAAAGTTCATCCACCAACAATTTCAAAACCAGGATCTATCTATCACTTTCCTGAAAATGACTTTCACTGGAATGACTGAAGCACCATCACGTACATCATATGAGGTCCATATGGGACTGATGTGGTTAGCTTGTATTTTACTTATTTTCAACCTTAAAAGATTATGTCACATTTTACAGTTGGGTAAACTGGTGACAGCCATCCCACATGAAAATCTGTAAGATTCCAGCTTACATTTTCCCATAATATACTCTGGTGCCCTCAGCACATGCACAGATCTCTAAAAATATATAAATATTTCCTGCCTTATTAATATGATTTACCAATCCATCAAGAATTATGTAGACACTCTATGGGGTTTAACTGCCCACTTGAAGATATGTAGATCTTGTGCAGAGCTATAAACCTCCAATAAATATGGATTAGGCATGTGCTGATCAGCCTTTTTGAATCCTGTGATATGCATCTTATGGTACTGCTAAGCCTTGATAAATGTGTTTTTAATAATCACTATTTACTGGGGTTTAGCAGCTATGCGAGAAGTAGGCATGTATTACTCTGTGGTCCAACCTCACTAAATGTGCTTTTAATAATCAGCTAGTACTTCAATAATATACAGTAATTCCCTTATTAAATATGATTTCAGATGTGAGCCACATATTCAGCTATACAGGGAGTTCCATCTGCTTTCAGAACTATATGGGGGGTGGAGGAGAATTATTGGACATTTGAATGAAATGTGATCTACATCCTGTAACGTTACAAATTAAGCTTGTTTTTTAATTCTTGTTTCCCATGTGTGACATCCATATATTATTATACTCCGTCTATATTCCCAGTGTAAACTTTTTAAATAAAAAGATGAACACTTCCCAGAATAAGCAGCCTCAACATTCTGATATTAGCTATGGTATTCTTCTCCCTGATCCTCTGTCAAATCTGAATTCATATCTCCAGACCCCTGCAGTTTTATTTGAAAGAAAAATAACTTCCCTGCCAGAAATAGGGGGATGTGAAGGTGCTTGCAGGCAAATGGCTGATGGCCTTTCCAAACATGACAAATGCACAGCAGATGAGTATTAGGATAGTGTTAATTGATTTGTTATATTTCCTTTGAAAAAAGTAAGCGAAACAATGAAAGCATGGTTACTTTTAGAAACAGGGAAATCATATTATATTTCTTCCAGATGCTCACATGTATCACTTTGTTGTTTTATTTCCTTTACTGGTGTGAAGGACACTGCCAAGTTCCAGCCCAGTTGGCATCCAAGGATCTTAGACACTGGCTGCAAAGTAAGGATTTCTGGAATGGGTTCTGATCTGATTTTGACTTCTACTGGAGGCTTCTGGGATCGGGGGAGGTCTGAATTAGTGTTTCCATGTCCACCTTTGTGGATATGAGGTGAAGGTCTGCCGGGGTTTCTTTCCATATGCCTAAAGTGGGTAACAGACACCCTTCAAGACTTCATAATCCACTTGGAAGATTGGTCAAGAAAGGAATGGAACAAATTCATCTCCCTAACATTTTTTTTTGGGGTGGTGGTGGAGTAGAACCAAATGGTTCAGCTCTTCTTTCACTAGCATGGCACAGATGAACCACAGCATCCTTGATTACTCTGCTAGCTAACTAGATCTTGGGTTTTCTTCTGTAATGTCAGATTTTAAAACTTTATGTGGCAAGGCTGGAAGATCGGTGGGTTAGATTAACATTCCTCTGATGGAACTTTCTCTCCCCCACCCACTGCCATCTTTCCACACTGCACAAATTTCAGCTCTGAAGGGTTGTCCATATCCCAGAGCTGGTTTTGGAGAAAACTGAGGGATATACTGGGAATGAGAGGTTGTACCTTTCTAAATTCCACTGAATTCTGCTGTTCTATCAGCAGAAATCTGCACTAGAACCTGTTTCCAACTCAACCTCAAAACAAACCTAAAAAAAAAAAGCTACAAAATAAAAAGTGAGTGCTCATATGACCTAGATGGCCACTAGCCTCTGACTTCACCACTACAGCTCCCATGCCATCTAGTTCATAGGATATTTTCACTGTGAGAAAGCTACAGAGTTGAGAGACTTCAAGCATAATTAAATGTTTTCTTGTGTGTAAGATTTCTTATACTTCAGGCAGTTGCATAAATTCAAACTAACAATTATTCACCTTAGGAGCAGACAAAGGGGAAGAAAACCACCCTACCAGAAGTCCTTTCCTCAGATAGCATGAGGAAGGGTGAAGAAAGGCCAACCTCTCCCAACTTACAGTTCATTAAGACAAATGAAACTGGCTTACCATTGTGAATGATGACAGCCCACCAAACTCTCATGAATCTTTCTGTTTTGGCTGCCTGCCTGGGGCTGCCAAAGAATTGTATCATCAAGAACTTGATCACATACAATGGAGGCCTGGCACGCTCCATTTGGCTGGATGGGTCACAAGTTGCCAAGGACTGTGACAAATGAAACAAATCTACATTGTATTCCCAAAATGGTCTAAAAAAGGATGTGCTTGGAACAGAATCAGGTGATGAGAATTCTGCACAACTGCTTAAAAAAACACTCTATTTTTGAATACAGACGAGCTGTACCGTTTCCTTCTGTGTTCTCCTGAAAAGGTGATGGGACAGACTAGCATCTGTAGAATAAGCATCTGGCTTCAGATTTTGTTTTGCTTTGAAGGGAGAAAAAAATTGTCAAAAATTACTTCTTTTGAAAGACAGCATTACTGTAAGGGATCATTCTTGGGCTTCTGAACATCAGATTAACAATCAGGATCTTAATACTGTTCCCTTTTCCATCCATGCTACAAAGACAGAGGACTTGTTTTTTAATCACAAACCAGCTGCCAATCATTTAGACTAACCATGGGGAAATAATTTACTCTGTCTGTTGTCAGACATTTAGTAGAGTATCCAAAGCCGGTGCGTATTCGTAAAAGAGATGAAGAGAGAAAGTAACACAGCTATTTGAATATTTTGGGTGTCACAATATATTATGGAACTACAAGGACTAACTATTGCAGAGTCCGGTGCATTTAACTAATCCACACTCACTGGCAGGCATTTCCTTTCTTCAGGGCAAGTTTGTTTAGGCAGCAAGGGTGATTAGCAACCCCTGCTTGGGCTATTAGGCTGAAAGCTTTCCATCTTGATTTCACTGACTGACATACCGCAGATGTAAGGCCAAGGGGCTTCAGCAGTGCCTTTCCCATCAGAGGTGCAAAGGTCAAACTGTTGTGGTGAATGGCAACATCTGGAGGTCATGTCCCTTTCCTTGAACTTCTTGGAGAATTGAGGAGGGGGAGAACTACTTTGCAAACATTTTAGAAATGCAGAAATATGAGGCCAAATATTGTATAAGAATGCACAGAGTTTCTTTGCCCATGCTTTTGTTTAGCTGGAACAGGATAGGTGTCAGACATGTGCTCTGTCAAGAGCACTAATCAGCTGAAATACACAGGTCACTAGGGCTTCCCACCACTTAGTGGGGACTTTAAAAGTCAAGAAAGATGGTGCAACCAACCTCTCTATACCCAACATTGTGCCTGGGGAAAAGATTACATCATTATACAGTGTTGTTCCCATTAGTTTTCTGGCCCAGAGTCACAGCAAGGACTGCTTGAAAAAGCAGATCCATTGCCTAAAATGGCAGCAAGGGTTGTGCTTTGCCAGTGATTCTATTGGATCATGGCCTATGATTGCTTTTTGGTAGTTATTTATTTAGTTCTCTTAATATATTAATTGCATTTAGATGTTTCCTTTCCTTTAGCAAGCACAAAATACAATTTGTGACTCCTCTCATCCCTACATTATCCTTACAACATCCTTGTTTGAGGGAGAGATTACAGGCCCAAGATCATCCACAGCTCATTGGGAGCTAGAACGAGGATTTACCAACCTGAGCCCCAGTGTTTTAACCACTGCACCAAGCTCATATCTCTTGGCAGGTCAGTTTTGGTAATGTAAGAGAGATTGCCTGGCTCAAGATCAGCTATGCAAATTGGCTGAAGGAATTACTTGAACAGATTTATTGATGTGGCAAACTGCCTATGCTTCACTACTGCAATCAGTGTTAGAAACTGATAAATATTTCTTAGCTAAATTAGAATATTCAAGTGGAGTGAAACACAGGACAGAGTGAACCAAAGCAACAAAGAACATAAAGCTACTCGTCTGTTTTTTTTGTTTTTTGAAGTTGTCTAACAACATAAACAAAGTCCATGAGCAAAAAGGGTAAAAAATGTACTCTTCCTGTGTCTCCTTCCTCTTCAATATATAGTATGTGCATCATTCATAGCAAGGTTGAGTTTGATCCAGATGTTTTGCTCTGTGGACATTATTCAGTGGAAGAAAAATGACACATTGGAATGAATGATAAAGTGACTGAAATCCAAGCAGTTTAGCTTGGTGAGCTGGGCCATTTGGAAATGTCTATGTTGTTGTTAGAAATCCTGACCTTAACTCTCTTGTAGGCTTAACATTTTCATATGATGAGCTCACTTCCTTTTGCTCTCTTTCCTAATGGCTTTGCCCATTATATAGATTTTTGGCCAAGCTGAATGCTGTTGTTTCTACAGCTGAAGCAAATATTTGGAGCAACATTTGCATGAGTTCCAAATTCACTAGTGCACATTTGAATTTCAAATGATCTTAACATTTGCAAACTCCCCTTTCAAAGTTCAAAAAAGGGTCTTGCTGCTATGTGATTTGTGAATTCATATTCTATCCTACAGCATTTGTGAATTTGGGATAATATTACTTGTGGCTGAGCAACAGTTTCTATATCTGTGGTCCCTGTGATACTCTGAGCATCTGCTTTGATTTACCTCAATGTTGCTGTAGTGAATTAAACAAAGATGAGGTGCAGAAGAGATTTATAGCATCCTTTTATCTGGGAGTCTTAAGGAATATGAAATATGTCTGCAAGAGAGGCATCCCAAATAGAAGTATATATTTGAATGTTATGTGCAGGGTGTTGGGGGTGGAAGGGCCGGGATCATATGTCCAAGAGGCAGAGGAATCTGAGTACTGGAAGGCTGCATGATATAAGCACATAAGAAGAGTCCTGAGGGATCAGACCAAATGTTCTTTTCACCTAAAATTTGAAAAGTGACTTTTTTGGACTATGGGTCTTTGAATCTGCCAGCAATGCTGTCTGGGATGTTGTAATGAGCTGTGTTCATATCAGATTGATATGGAGTCTAGCAACTGACCTTCTCATCTGTTTATACATATTTATTATACTGTGAGTACATGTATATATTTACTAGCTTGCTTGAAAGCTTATGTTTCATAGTTTTGTTGCTCTTGGTTACATAGTAAAAAGGCCTTAGGCCTAATGGTAAACAGAGATGCAACCAGGGTGATTGTACTAGTCTTAATGCCGATAAGGAAGCTCTCTCTCTGTGAGTAGGAATATTTTTCCTTACATAGTCTTGTGGTAGAAGAAGTAACAAGTGAGCCTATCTCATAGCTTCAAAGAAGGCTTATTCTGTTAAGGTATATAACTCTCGCTTGTGAGAGATTTCTTTTGTCCCATTTTTGGAATGGGCCAGCACCTTCCCCAAGAGCCTGAAGGTCCACCAGGAGCTAAGAGAACAGCAAAACATCTAGCAGTGCAGACTTGGAGAACATCTGCACCTAGGGTTGTATCAGCATTTAACCAAAAAGACATGAGAACACTTTTATTTTTGTCTTCTGTTTCAGCATCCTTTTCTATTGATTTGCCACCAATAAAGTTATAAAACATAGGCCCTTTCCATACCTTACCTTTTTCCGGTGCTGGGGTGCAGGGATCACGCGAGCAGCCTCCAGAGAGAGGCTCTCGCATCCCTGCTGCTTCAGCTCCGCACGAGCTCTTCCTTCTGCAGTGCAGCCTGGGAGTTTCCCAGGCTGCGCTGGGCAGGAAGTGCGACCAGCACAGCTCCGGAGGCTCCACACACCAGGTAAGTGTGCGCGGGGCCCGGGAGCAATGCATGATCGCACACCATTTTTGGCTTCCAGCTGAAAATGAAAAGGTGCACGATTGGTGCCTGCCAGCCCCTGTAGCGTCGTGCAATTGTGAGTGCATCGTGCAGATCGCTCCTCACAATCGCCCGACGCTCTGGGCACCCTTTCGCATGGCAAATGCCATGTGGAAAGGGCAATAATCTCAGTGATGAGTAGCCTGACTTTACTGTACCTTGAACCTAAATTGAGCAGGAGATCAGTAAGTCAGTTCATCCAGATCAGTGCAGAAATTCTAGAAGCTGTAGTCTAAAAGTTACATTTCCAAGCTCTGGTTCTGACCCATGCAAACAATTCTCTGGGGTAAAAACCTATCATAAATTTGCTCAACATACCAAATTCATTGTTGAGCATTACATATAGCTTTTCTTAAAACTACAGTCCAGCCATATCCTTGTTTTCAGCAAATGAAGGGATGCTTTGTAATACTAACTTAGCTTGTTATTTCTTGTTCCTTCTCCAAGTAACTTGTGTGGAAAGTGGCAAGCTTGAAGATATCTGTAACGAAACTCTCCCAAGTGAACAAGGATGTTGGAAAATTTGGGTTCTTGTTCACTTGCAGACTTCTATGCAATCATTTCTTCTTTGTACTTGTTACTGTACATGCAAAGGAAGATATGAAGGAAGAAGGCACGGCTAAGCACTCTCACTTCACAATTGGAATCAAATTGGGTAGGTAATGCCTCAATAAGGCTTAGTTCTTGCCTGCAACAACAATTTTGGGGCTTATTGCAGAGACTTGTGTTTACTGATATACAGAGAACACAAGGCCCATCTGATTAAAATCATTAGGAAGGGGAAGATTAAGCTTCCCCTTACCAGCTGCAATTTCAGTAAAAATTGCCTTCATGTAGAATTAGCATTAGGAGTTAAAATTCACTTGATGTCCACCACCCTATGCTTACTCCCACACTGTGTGTGCGTGTGCGTACGTGTGTGTGTGTATGAGAGAGAGAAAGCAGTCGTGTAGGAACGTGGGGGTAAAGGGGCAATTGCCCCAGGTGGCAATGTTTCTGGGGTGCCCTGGCCCATAGCCACGCCCCTGCGTGCCCTGGCCACGCCCCCCCACATCCCAGCCATGCCCCCAGTCATGTCCCCCGCAGTGGCCATGTCCCTCACCCTGTAGCCCTGCCCTCTCCCGTGCCCCCTCCTCACACTCCAAGCTCTGGCACTGAGAGAGAGGGAGAGAGAGAGCCTTTTTTAAAAACTGGGATCATTTCTCTGTGTATAGAGGATTAATTGTATTTCCCAGAGGAAAGAGCAGAGGAGAGCTGGGCCTGTGAAGACGTCCTAGACCAGGTGTGTTTCACAGGCTTGTTTTTTTTGCTGAGCTTGTTTTTGCTGTGCTTGGGGGCCTTGCTTGTTTTTGCTGTTAATTGCTTGCTATTGTTTGCTGGCTACTGCCTGGCCGTGGGCTCTGCCTGATCACACGGTCTGACTAACGAGAGGGAGGAGGCAGCTAGCGGGGAGGAGCTTTATTAGGAGCTACCAACGGCGCGCGCCTTCGGCGCGCACACTTGCACTCCTTTACTTTCTCGAGCTTCTCCTGTACTACTCTCTGTAGTTTCAAGGATGGAAGGTGAGGGAGCTGCTGCAGTCACCTGTAACGCTTGTGGCATGTTCCTTTTCTTGCCACAAGAGGTTCTCGGGTACACCTGCACCAAGTGCAAGCTGGTCACCTTCTTGGAGGAGAAGGTTCGCCAGCTGGAGGCACGAATTTCTGATCTCCATCTTATTAGGGAAGGGGAGGAGTTTTTGGATAGGGCAGAGAAGACCTACCAGAAGACCGAATGCACGGAGGAGCTGCCAGATCAGGAAGTCACCACACTTTGCCGGGAAACGGAGGTTTGGGCGAATGTCACACGGAGGAGTAAAAGGACCAGGAAGGTAACAGAGACTCTTAGCATACACAATCGCTTCGAACTACTTGGCCTTATGAACAATGAGGAGCACCACGCGGAGGGAACAGAATGTCAACAAGAAGGAATCAAACTTCACCAACAGGGACTAGATCAACACTCCCAGCCTAAACAGAATGCCCAGGCAGTCCGAGTAGAACAGGTTCGCCGAGGAGCCCAGGATAAGTCTCAGAGGAGGCGAGTTCTGGTTGTTGGGGACTCTTTGCTAAGAGGAACTGAAACAGCAATCTGCAAAACGGACAAGCTCAATCGAGAAGTCTGTTGTCTTCCTGGGGCCAGGATCAACCACATAACGGAGAGGCTAACCAGGCTAGTCAAACCCACTGACTATAAGCCCCTCATTTTGGTTCATGTGGGAACCAATGACACTGCGAGGAGCAGCTTAAACCACATTGCAAAGGACTACGAGCGTATGGGGACCAAGCTTAAGGACCTTGGTGTGCAGGTGGTCATTTCGTCTCTCCTCCCTGTTCAAGGATACGGCGCATGTAGGGAAAGGGCAATAGTAGAGGTCAACAACTGGCTCCGCACATGGTGCCGCCAACAACGGTTTGGGTTTTTGGAACATGGCCTGAATTTCCATGAACATGGGCTTCTGGCGAGGGATGGGCTGCACCTCACAAAACTGGGCAGGAATGTTTTTGCAAACAGTCTTGCAAGGAAGATTAAGAGGTCTTTAAACTAAGATCCACTGGGGAGGGAGACAATATTATTCAGGGCAAGGACTCAGAGAACACAGGGGGAAAAGGCCCAAATGATACTGGACAAGTAGTACAAGCGGCCAATGGCGGGAGGAGTAGAAACAATAGTACAGGACTTGCAGGAAGGGCCTGGGGACTTAAGTGTCTCTACACTAATGCAAGGAGTATGGGAAACAAGCAGGATGAGCTTGTACTCCTAGTACAAGAAAATAAATACGATTTGATAGGCATCACTGAGACCTGGTGGGATGAGTCTCATGATTGGAATATAGGAATAGAGGGGTATAGCCTATTTTGTAAAAATAGACCAAACAAGAAAGGAGGAGGAGTAGCCTTGTATGTCAAGGATGTTTTCACCTGTGAAGAGATCCTGGGCTTAAACCCAGAAAGCCAGGTAGAGAGCATTTGGGTAAGAATTAAGGCAGCGAGAAACAATAGGGATATTCTGGTGGGGGTTTACTACAGACCTCCAACCCAGGCTGAAGACTTGGATGACGCCTTCCTCAACCAAATGACTGAACATTCAAAGAGGAGAGATACAGTAATAATAGGAGATTTCAATTACCCGGATATATGCTGGCAGTCAAACTCTGCCAAGACAGCAAGGTCCAGCAAGTTTCTTGCTTGTCTTGCAGACAACTTCATGGTCCAGAAGGTGGAAGAGGCCACAAGGGGATCAAATATTCTAGATCTGGTCTTGACCAACAAGGGGTGACCTTGTGAATGAGGTAGAAATGGTTGGATCTTTAGGGGGGAGTGACCATGCCCTCTTGGAATTTAGGGAGTTTAGTGGGAAGGAGAAGATAAGGATAGCCAGACACTCGTCTTAGATTTTAAAAAAGCAGGGCTTCTGTAAACTTAGGGAGCTGCTGGCTGGAATTCCGTGGTCAAGGGAAAAGTGAAAGGGAAAGGAGTTCAGGAGGCATGGGAGTTCCTTAAAAAGGAGATACTGACGGCACAGTCTAAAACTGTGCCAATAAGGAGGAAAATGGAAGGCATCTGAAGAAACCAGAATGGTTGACTAAAGAACTCTCAGCTGAACTAAGAGTTAAGAGAAACACGTATAGGAAATGGAAGAAGGGGGGAAAACCCCCAAAGAAGAATTTAAGCAAGTAGCCAGGAGATGTAGGGAGGAGGTCAGAAAGGCTAAAGCACAGAACGAACTTAGGCTGGCCAGAGACATTAAAAACAATAAAAAGTTTTTTTTAAATATGTCCGCAGCAAAAGGAAAAAGAAGGAGACAGTAGGGTTGCTACGCAGAGAAGATGGCGAATTACTCACAGGGGGGAGAGAAAAGGCAGAGCTACTTAACACCTTCTTTGCCTCCGTATTTTCCCAGAAGGATACAAGCACTCAACCTGGCGGTAGGGGAGCAGGGGAGGAAGCAGAGGAAATGAGGCACTTAATAAGTAGAGAGGTGGTACAGGAATACCTGGCCGCATTGGATGAATTCAAGTCTCCAGGGCCAGATGAATTGCATCCTAGGATATTAAAAGAGCTGGCAGAGGTCATTTCGGAACCGCTTGCTATAATTTTTGAGAAATCTTGGAGGACAGGAGAAGTTCCAGCAGATTGGAAGAGAGCAAATGTTATCCCCATCTTCAAGAAGGGAAAAAAAGAGGACCCAAATAATTATCGCCCAGTCAGCCTGACATCGGTACCCGGAAAGATCCTGGAGCAGATCATTAAGCGTTCAGTTTCTAATCATTTAGAAAACAACGCAATAATCACGAGAAGTCAACATGGATTTCTCAAAAATAAGTCATGCCAGACTAATCTGATCTCTTTTTATGATAGAGTTACTAGCTTGATAGATGAAGGGAATGCTGTGGATGTAGCATATCTCGATTTCAGTAAGGCCTTTGACAAAGTTCCCCATGACATTCTTGCATCGAAGCTAGTAAAATGTGGGCTAGACAGGGCTACTGTTAATTGGATATGTAATTGGTTGACCGACCGAACCCAACGGGTGATCACGGATGGCTGCTTTTCATCCTGGAGAGAAGTGACTAGTGGGGTGCCACAAGGTTCTGTCCTGGGCCCAGTGCTGTTCAATATTTTTATCAATGACTTAGATGAAGGAATAGAGGGCATGCTCATCAAATTTGCAGATGACACCAAATTGGGAGGGGTTGCTAATATGCCAGAGGACAGGATCAAAATTCAAAATGACCTGGATAGATTGGAGAGCTGGGCCAGGGCGAACAAAATGAAATTCAACAGAGAGAAATGTAAGGTCCTACACTTAGGCAGAAATAATGGAATACAGAAATATAGGATGGGGGACACGTGGCTGGATAGCAGTACGTGTGAAAGGGATCTAGGAGTCTTCATAGACCACAAGCTGAACATGAGTCAGCAGTGTGATGCGGCAGCCAAGAAAGCCAATGCAATTCTCGGCTGCATCAACAGGAGTATGGTGTCTAGATCGAGGGAGGTACTGGTACCACTCTACTCTGCTTTGGTTAGACCCCATCTTGAATACTGTGTCCAGTTCTGGGCACCCCAATTCAAGAAGGATATTGACAAGCTGGAGCAAGTCCAGAGGAGGGTGACCAAAATGGTGAGAGGCCTGGAAAACATGCCCTATGAGGATAGACTGAGAGAGCTGGGTATGTTTAGTCTGCAGAAAAGGAGGTTAAGAGGGGACATGATAGCCATGTTTAAATATTTGAAGGGATGCCACGTAGAGGAAGGAGGGGGCTTGTTTTCTGCTGCTCCAGAAACCAGGACAAGGAGCAATGGATTCAAGCTGCAGGAAAGGAGATTCCACCTGAACCTCAGGAAGAACTTCCTGACAGTCAGGGCTGTCCGGCAGTGGAATCTGCTGCCTCGGAGAGTAGTGGAGTCTCCTACCTTGGAGGTTTTTAAGCAGAGGCTTGATGGCCATCTGTCGGGAGTGCTTTGAGGGTGTTCCTGCATGACAGGGAGTTGGACTGGATGGCCCGTGTGGTCTCTTCCAACTCTACATTTCTATGATTCTATGATTCTATATGTATCTTCAAGCTCTGTGTGTATGACTAGCGGTGGTCCCATGAATTTCATTGGATTTTCATTGGCAAAGAATACTCAGAGGTGCTTTTCCCAGTTCCCTCCTTTGCAATGTGATCACCTGTATAGAGGAAAAACTTAAATGCCTCTCTGTGCTGCAGTGACGGTCACTACCTCCTCTGCACAATTGGATTTTAACTGCAAAAAAAAAAAAAATAACAACAACATGATAGCTAATCCTCATGCGTTGCTAGACCCTAAGTGTAAAAATGGATTATCTGCATGATCTGTCAGTTGGATAGATTCATCCCTCAGCTGCCCTATGAACAGGATACTACAATGATACTTTTTGGTGGTACACAGCAAAAAAGTGTTGCAAGGACGTCTCACACCCAATGTTGGCCATTTCCGTACGAGACTGTTATAGCGCTATGATTCCACTGTCAACATCCTATGGAATCCTGGGGTTTGCAGTTTTGGGAGGGGCGGGCTGGCCCCTCCCAAAACTGCAAACCCCAGGATTCCATAGGATGTTGAAAGTGGAATCATAGCGCTATAACAGTCTCGTGCGGAAATGGCCATTGTCTCAGAGCTGAAGCCTCTTTAACTCCGGTACACTTCTCTCCCCGTCTACTCCCATGGCTTCTGGTGGGCAAATCAAGTATCAGTATCTGCCAGTAATGAATTATCATCCCCTAAAATGGAACATTAATTCCCTTCACTGATCACATTTACTTCTCACAATTAATGCACCCATTTGGAAGACCAGATCCAAAGACCTTCCCCTCTCAGTTCCAATCTGCTTGAATCCACTTTTTAAGTGATCCTGATCCTAGTTTCTTTGAGTATGAATTGGTCAGTGATCCTGAAGGAAAATCTTGTCTACTGTCTTCTACAGATGCTTCCATTTTCCAGCACCATTTGCCTTTCCATTATCACTCACCTACAGAAGATTGATGCCCAACATACATCTGAATGTTAGATTAATCTTGGAACAATACCAGCCCCACTTGCTGGGGTATATTTTTTTTAAAAAAATTAAAAACATTTTCTTCTCCTTTTTGGAACTGTTTGCTTGTTTGTGTCTATCTTCCTGTGTTTTACCAATACTTTACTAGAAACAGCTGTCTGCAAATTGTTATATGTAGTGAACCTGGAAATATGCCTGTTCATGAGGAGGAAAAAGGTTCCCCATATAGTATACAGTAAGATTACCCAGGTAAGCTGAAGCTCTCTATGAATGCTTTTCCCCACTCAGCTTTACCTGTGCTCCCTAAACTTGTGGTTGACTTATCTGCATTCCACAAAATTGGAAATAAGGGTAAAAAAAAATTGGAAAATTTTTGGGTTAATTTATCCATTCATCCATGGATGATGTTTCTTTAGTGTTTAATCAGGTGTGGCTCATCATGCACATGCAAAGCCTGTGTTATCCTATCTTAAACAAAACTTTATTGGTGCATGTCAGAGAAGATGCGGGGAAATCTCTATCTCACACACATCAGAGGGGAAGTTTATATAAGCAATTTCCAGGGAGTTATTGGGCACTTCCTGAAGATTAACGTTTGACTAGCGGAAGAAAGCCTTAAAGGGTTGCTGCTACCTTGTAATCCTGAGCAAATGTCTCAGCTTGAAGTCATCACTGGTAAAAGTGTAAGAAGAACAATACTTGCACCTGCATGCCCACATGTCCAATGGGGAATTAGCTGTAAAGGGAATGCACTTTCAAAGGATTCAGAAAACCTTTTCAAAAAGCTCTGGGGACAGGTGCCCTCCGAATCCTATTTCCTTTGCCCTACAAATCCTATTTCATCTCCCAGATTCTGATGATGCAAAACTGTATCCCACTCCATCCCCAAAGGCACAATGTGGGTAGCTTTCTGAAAAGAAGACTCATACATGCATACATATCCATATCCATATCCATATCCATATCTATATCCATTCCTATATCTATCTATCTATTTATCTATCTTAGGAGTTATATAACAGAAACCCACTGGTTTAGAAGTTCAAATAGGAAAAATATTATAGGGAAAAAAGCCAGTTCACGTTTTAAGGAGCTTACTTCCCAGAAAAAATTATAGAAGTGTCTTTTTAAAAATTATGCAAAAAGTAAGTAAAAAGTGTTGTCTCATGGTTGGGCTGTTTGTTTGTTTGTTTCAAAATGAGGGCTTAAATAAGATATTTAATGAATTTAATGAATGAATAAGATATTTCATGAATGCAAATCAGCATTCCCAGGATGACTGCCACTGTTAAATGGAACAATCTTTTAGTGCAAAGGCCTGGAACCTGAACAGTGCTTGTGCACTGTGTTGCTATGGTTAAAAGCTGGCCTTCAGCACCACCGACTTTGAGAGCGCTAGTTATCTGGTCAGTAGGTCTGGGTTTTGCTGTCCAAATCAGCTTTTGCCAAATCATTATAGTCAAGTGAGCAAGGCAAATTGGGGTACTGCTAGTATCATGAGAAAGTGGAGGTAGGAAACAACAGCTGAATCACATTCTTGTTGTTCTGACACCCAGACCTGACCTAGGGGTTTCTATGAGTGTGTCTATATAGTAGTAGATAGTGTGTCTATCTAGCAGATGGCTATGTAGGTGGTGCCCATCTATAGGAGGCCTTCCAATGTAATTTATTCTTGTAGGGTCCAGTGGCAGCTGACAGCTCCCCTATTAGTGGGGAGGGAAATCTGCTTTTGGTTTTAGTCCCCATGGATGGATCCTTCAAAGTTCAGACTAAAAACCAGAGTGAATTCCCTGGCCCCACTGGCATGGAATCACTTGCTGCCACTGGCAGGATCTCCTTGAAAGTAAATTTATGAACAGAAAAGCCTTAAGATGGCAGCTACATGTTTCCCATCTAAGCACCTCCACAGATTGCCTGAGCAGGGGATTGCATGAATACAATGCCACCACCTGAAAAGGCTGTTCATTCCACCTAATATTTAATAAGGGTGCATAGTAGGCCACTACAAAAGTAACTCAATAAAAGAAACTCCTCTTCTTTGTGCAAGCAAGAAGCACAGAATATTTGTGGAAGATGCTGCTGTAGCCATTCATAGAGATGAGAAATGTGAAGCTCAAGGTAGAAAGCAGCTCCGTTCCTCCGTAACCTCAGTTGAACCCTTTGAGATTGCCCAGATTGGTACATTGCCTTCCCCATGATGCTATCATCCTGTGGTTTTGTTCAGGCTTTTCCCCATTCTAGAAGTTGAAATGTTGCTCCCAAAGCTTAGTTATTGGCAGCAAGAGGTTTAAGCTAAAATATGGTGGTACTGTTAGTCCCATTCTTTGCACATTGTCACTGCCAACCTCTGGAATGCAGCACTCTGAACCTGAAATTAGCTCCTGTGGATGACAAAGTTTCTCCACCCTTGCCTTCCAAAGTGATGCAAGGTTGTACCTTAATGTCCAGTATGGACACAGGAACAGTGTGAAATATAGTTTCATGATCCTCAACATTTCTTTCTCTCACTTTTAAAAACATATCTTTATTAATAATTTCTAAAAGCACTAAAATTCTACATATACACACAAAAAAAAGGAAAATATGGTATGTATGAATTAGGCATAAGTAGAGAAAAAGAAAGAGAAAGAAAAAAAATAACAGATTGACTTCTATTCTTCTTTTGAACAAATTATAACAATCAAATTGATTCAATATCCAGCATTTTTCTCTTTTCCCTCCTCCAGCTCATGCTTTAAAAAAAACAAAAAAAGGAAAATGAACTTTCTTCTACCAGAGGTTAACATAAGTAACATGGTATGCCACTATTACTTTCTTTTGCATCCTATTACATATTCTATTTACATAGTAAATGACGTTACACGATAAATGGCATTAATACTAACTGTTACTTGCTGACATACTGTTTTCACTTGTTAAAATTATAGATCTATTACATGTTATATGCCATCATTAAATCCAAATATTTCTATACCATTTTATATTGTAAAATCCTTTACAACATTTACTAACCAAATCCGATTTTCATTGTCTTATATCTGTAACCATTTCATAATCTAGTTTCAGACAAATCTATTTAATTTCAATATTACTTTCTATTCCATCCATTCCCTATTATGTTTATACTCTAAATGAAATTACATGATATTAAGTGCTACTTGCTATCTTGATTACATAATATTTTCACTAGTTAAAACTGTAGATCTATTACATGTTATATGACATCGCTAAATCCAAATCTTTCCGTACCCTTTTACATTGTAAAATCCTTCACAGTCAAATTCAATCTTACAAATTCACAAGATACATGCCCATTCACAAGATACATGCCCATTTAATATTCTCTTTTAAAGACATCAACCCCTAATTTTCTAATTTATTTGTCCCAATCTTGTGGGGTGCACACACTTACTCAGCTCTTGATTGTAGAAAGAAGGTGGCTGGAGAGGTTCAATTGTTCTATTTTAACCAGAAGAATTATTCACTTTTAATGGTAAAGGTTTATGTAAGAGTTTTCTTTTAAAAAGCAGGTTGCCAGTTTGGGGCTGTCAGATCTTCACGTCCAAGCAGCTGTGTTTCATGACAAGGACAAACGATATCAGTCACTCAGTCCTTCCCACTCATAATGCATTTACTCAAAAGCAAATTCAAGTAATGGGAATTATGGACCCTAATAGGTGGTACTCCACTTCCCCTTTTAATCTAGGGGGAGTGTCTCCAGCCAGATCCCTCTGACCAGCACTTTTGCCATGAAAGTTCTCTTCACTGCAGAACTTCAGCCAGGAACTTCTATCCAATAGCCCACTGGAAGGTGAATCTTTATCCTCAGCATTTCTCAATGTTCCCCAAGTGCTTTATAGCAGTATCCAGATATGTCTTTGCATACTTATGGTAGTTTTTAGGGCCTAATGGAGACCTAACTACAATGCCTTCCATAAATTCTTCTATGAAGCGTTGTTGTATGCCTTCAGGTTATTTTCAAATTACAGTGACCCTGAGGTGAACCTATCAAGGGGTTTTCTTGTTGAGATTTATTCAGAGGAGGCTTGTTATTGTCCTCCTCTGAGACTGAGAGAGTGTGACTTGCAGAAACTCATCCAGTGGGTTTATGTGGCTAAGTAGGGATTTGAACATTGGTCTCTTGGAATTCTCATGCAATACTCAAGCTACTGCATCCCACTGGCTCTCTTGTTACCCTGAAAATTGGGGGTATCTCGAGGACACCCAAACAAGCTTCAAATTAAAGGAATTAACAGAGAAACTCAAAGCTTGTGAGAGGTCAGGGCAGGGGATCTTTAACCCTATGTCTATGGGGTCAGAACCACGCAAAAGTCAGAGGAACAATCTAAAGTAATTTTATTAAAACTAACAGAGAAGGTCGCAACACATGTTAACAAATAATCCTACAATCACACAAGGGCTACAGAGATGAAGTTGGAAATAAGAGACAGTTGGGGGAGAGAGGGCATACGGATCTTAGTCTAGGCATCCTGGAAAGGAAGAAGATCGGCAAAGGCTCGGTGTGAAGCACCAAGGAGAGGCAGGATCCTGGGACTGGAAGGCTGTCAGCAGCAGGGTTTTGCGGAGGGTCAGAGACGCGAATCGTGTTTAGCTCTCAGCAGCATCTGAGAGGCTTGAGTGGGACACCTCGGTAGCAGCGAAACGGGCCCTTGTCCGGTCTGGGAGGCTCTCTGAAGAGGCTCAAAAAGTGAGGGTATAGTATATTTTATAGCCAAATTCTGTCCTCAGGCCAGGTATCAGCTAGCAAAGTGGCATTAATGGGCAATGATTGCGAAATATAATGTTAGGCAAATATCATGACCCCTCCTCGGTATTGTTTCTCCCGGGAAAGTCCAGGTACGTGATAGGTTTGAAATTCCAAATTGATAGACTTTGATTGTCTATCCTCGCAAAGTTCATCGGCATGGCTTGAGGCTGAGACAACCTTACTGATTCAATTTATTAATCAAGGAGAGAGTCTATTGGGGCTGCCTAGAGATACATGACTTAGAACAATAGGTCGGTGTCTTTTAGCCTAAAGGACATTGTCTACATTCCCATACAGTAGCAAAGGGCGTTCTTGGTCTTAAGGATCTAATTCAAAACCAATTTTTACTTGCAACCAACCTTTGATAGCCAATATCCAATATCCACGCCAATTTTAGGGGCCCTCTCTTAGGGTTACTCTGGGGTGTAACACTCTTATCCATGAAGCTACTGCATATGTGTATATATAAGAAAGAAAGGTGATGGGGGAAACAAGAACCCTCAGTCTGTATGATGAAATGGAAGATGGGGTAGATTCACCATCGATGTTCAAGGCTGTCCATCAGTCAAAGGAGGAATGAAAGTGAGAAAGACACATTGACAACCCAACTCAGGTTGTTGTGGGTCTTTCAGGCTTTGAGGCTGTGTTCTATTAGTATTTTCTCCTGATGTTTCGCCTGCATCTGTGGCTGGCATCTTCAGATTCTCTGAAGATCTGAATGTGATAAAGGGGCTTCCCATTATCTAGACTTAGCTAAAGGGGGAAACTTCCCTCTTCAGGTAAACCAAGGGTTAATCAGGTGTTGGGATTACATCATAGGTCATGTGGGTCAGCATCATAGGTCATGTGGGTCAGCATCACAGGTCATAGGGTGAGAACTGACCAATCAAAAAGGAAAGAAGTGAGCATCTTCAGGATGCTTCCAGATGCTTCCAAGGAGAAGTTATAAAACTTCTTGCAAGGCCATGTGGCTAGAGAGATAACAAGGGGATAACAACCAAGGAACCTCCTGGAGGGGGGTTTTGTGCCAGTTGCAGGTCGTAGGCCTCGCCTCCTGGCCCTTCCTTTAGAACATCTAAGCCTAGGAACAACTGTGAGTAATTAGACTAAAGTTATCTAGTCGCGTTAGGGACTTTTCTGTTATTTTGGAGGCTGGCTGATCTAAAGAATGTATCTGTGCTTTTTATATCTGTTCTTTTTGTAACTACTTGTACTAAGCATGCCTGGGAGGAAGGGGCTTCCCATGTGTGGTAATTTGCCTTGTTTATTTGCATATCTTTAATAAATACTTTCTGTAAAAGACCCTGTTCTCTCCTTCCCACGCCAAGCTAGGTAGACTGGGGGAAAGGAAGATCCTTAAGCTTAGGGATGTACGTGGTTGGACAGGGTCCCGCTGTACTGTCCAAGTGTCCAGATAATTCATAATTCAGCGGGTGGTGGCAGCGAAGATGAATTAATAGCTAAAAATCATAAAAGGCTGGAAAATACGTCCCAGCAACGCATGGTGTCATTTTCCAGCTTCACACTGAAGATGCCAGCCACAGATGCAGGCAAAACATCAGGAGAAAATACTAATAGAACATGGCCTCAAAGCCTGGAAAACCCACAACAACCTATGGATTCCAGCCGTGAAAGCCTTCGACTTTACATTAAACCCAATTCAGCTCTGAGAGATAATTTAACCAGGAATGCCTATTGTACTGTAACATCTATAAAACTTTAATCAGGAAGATCTATAGCACTGAAGCTGTTACCAGCCTTTTTGCTCTATGCGGTGGGTATTCCAGCTATTCCATGACTCTTGTTTTTAAAAAAGTCTGCTTAAAAACCATCTATTAACATACCCTTGGTCTCCCACACAGGAAATGACATATTCTGCTGAGCATTTGATGCCATTAAAAAAAAAATTGAACGTATGGAAATATTTGCTTTTTGTCCTAAATCTGATGTACCCCAGGTGGGCCATGGTGAAAGGTGGGTAGGAAATAAAAATGTTTCATGATGATGATGATGATGATGATAATTAATAAGCCACTCACTCTCACTGGATCATCTGAATGAAACCTGCCCTGTAATTTGGATAAAGAAGAATGAATTACATGAGGACATTTTCCTTTGATAGGATCTATAGTGTTGTAATATTCCTGAATAGCAAAACCAAGAACTCACAATGATTAGGGTGTGGGGAAGAGGTGCTAGAACGAGTACATGTTAAAAATATCACCTCTCTTATGTGCACCACAAACGTTGTCTTAAGCAATTTTATTTCAGAGACTTGGCTCTTTAGTTCTCCTGCAATGCCAACAACTTTGAAGAACTGGCCTGAATCTGAGATGGAGTTTTCTTATTTGGCTGAAATGACTTGAATGCCAAGAACTGATCCTAATAAAGGGTCTTGCCTCTCCATGTGGAGAATGACGGCTCCCTTCTTGCCCTGAGGCAGTCCACAGGAGAAATTGGTTTGGCCTCTTTTAAAAAGACCTTTTTAAAGTTTTTTGAAATGGTTTCTGGTTTGTTCCACAGCTATAAAATCACAGAACCCCAAGGAGGACAAACTGTAGTTAAGTCAAAAGCAAGTGAAGCAGTTTGGACATTTGGGAAGGCACATACCTAGTGTGTGTGTGTGTGTGTATGTTGAAGATCACTGACAGTTTCTTCTTAGATCACTCATGTTCATAAACATCTTGGAGAATCTTTGGGACAGTCAACATAGCAGGGCTCAGCTCAAATTACTGGGGTTTTTTTTTTTTTTTTAATGTTCTTAAAACCAAAATGCTTTGGGGTATTGCTTCAGAATTCTCTCAGAAAATTTGTTTCTGTTTATTTATGTTTTCCTGTCCTGTACTCAGTATCTTTCACATTGTTCTCATTCTCAGTTCCTGTTATTTGCCACTGGAATGACAAAATGGTGCAAAATATGATAGGCTACATTGAGTCATAAGGGTATATTGCTCACTATGTGATCCCTGATTGTTTGGAGCCAGCCTTATTATTAACCCAGGTCTGAAAAGGAAGGCAACAGAAGCAAAACAAAAAAAGAAAACAAGGGAAACACTGGCATTCCAGGGGGAGCAGGGATAGGCAAACATTTCTTCAAATTTCCACAGTCATGATGATTTTCAACCTGAGTATCAAAACTAAAGAATATCTGAGCTTTCTTCTAAAAGCCAGTGATCAAACCCTAAACTATGACAAAAAATTAAACAAAATCACATAGTATGGGGTAGGAAACTAGTATTATTCATCAATAGTGATTTCACAGGCACTATTGAGTGGACTTCTATATGTCTTATGCAATAACCTAAACAAAATTTATTATTACAATTGGTACAGTAATTTTAGAAAAACAGGTCTTTTATTTTTTTTTAACTCCAATGAACTGCTTTGATTTCAGTGATAAAGAAAACAATTTGCTCACATCAGTAGTTGTACCTGTGAAAAGATGCCTGGATCCCAATGTTACTTAATAACAGCACAGTTATCATGTATATAGAAATCATTTGGAAAAGGTCTTCATAAGAATATTTAATACTCTTTAACTCTCTGCATGTCTCCACAGTGACGATAATTAGCATGGAATAAAAAGGTGTGTTCCCTTATTTCTACAGGGAACACTTTAAAAGTGGAAGGCTACCTCTAGTCCATCAGAAAAGGTGAAGCCTTCTAGATTAATTAATGTGGAATTAAAGATTTCGACTGCTTGTGATATTGGATCAGGTATTTTGGAAGAGCCCAAACCTAAATACATAGTTACCATGGCTAGGAAGTGAAGGGAAGAAAGGAGGTAAATTGCACAGAGTCCAGATGACTTGTTCCAAGTTTACAGATGCAAGCAAGTTACTGAGCTTGTTTGCTTATTATTTTATTGTTTGCAAATCACATTTTTGCATAGCAAAAGGTGTTCAAAGAGCCTAACAGCAGTAATATGTAAAATAAAATTATAAACAGAACAGAAAATCAAAGGCATTTAAAACACATCATAAAAATTCAGAATTAAGCACAGGCCACTGTGCTTGAAACATAATTGCAGCAACTGACCAGTCAGCTTTTTTGGGGCAATGGGAACTAAAATTGAATTGTGAAAAGCTACAAGCAGAAGTCTTCAAAGCAGGAGATTGGGCAACCAAATGGCAAATGTGGTTGAATGCAAGTGAGAACAGAACCTGATACACCCTCAACCTGGTACAGTTTAGATGTTTTGGACTACATGTGCCATTATTTCCAGGCTGAAAGAGTCTGACATTGAGTGATGAACACTGAGAGAAGAAGAAAATCTACATATACAATGGTAATACTTGACCTGATGGTAATTAACAAAAGTAACTGGAGACATTTCAAGATGCTTACAAGATGGTGAGCTCACATGCCAGTAAATGGGTTGAGAGTTTCTGATCCACAAATTTCCGAACTTTGATTCTAAACAGTCTTTTGAAGAAGGCCTTGGAAATATACCCAGGAGAAAACATGCCAGGTTTTTAAAAACTAATAAAGTAACCATCTTCTGAGTGTGTTGAGATATGTTTCCAGTTTCTTCTGTGGATGCTGCCCAGTTTCTGCTTCTGATGATAACTAATGGAAAAACAGGTCACTGGGTAATGATAGACAACTAAATGAAAGCATAGCCCCAGTGCAGAATAGCTCACCTGGAGCTCCCCAAAGTTTTACAATTTGAGTCATGTCTGCTTTCCAGCACTGTCTTCAGGTAGACTTCCATGTCAGATAGACTCCAGTGTACGGTCCTGACCACCAGACTTGAGAAGCATATTGTAGAACAAGAAACAGTGAAGAAAAGGCAACAGAAATAGTCAGGGACCTATATCAACCTGTGCATGAAAAAAAATGCAGGTATTTTGTGGCTGGGGACAGATAAGAGACAGCTTGACAAGATTGTGTTGAGTGTGCTGAAAATAGATAGAGAACAGTTTCTCCCATTTTTCCATAATACTAGAACTCAGGTCCTACCAGAGAAATTGACAGGTAGCAGATCCAGGATAGAAAAAAAGAAAGATTTTTTTTTTTGGTTAGTTTTGCCAGGTTTTCAAAATAGCAGTAAGGGACAGTTAAACTTCATGGCATGTGGGGTTGACAATCAGGAACTAGCTAGCTGTATTCTACTGAAACACCAAAGGAAAATATTGATTTCAGTTAGTTTAGTAATGGTTTTCTCTATAAAATGAACATATCATCCACAATCATAAATATATATGACACATTTCTGTCTTTATGAATGGTCTGTTAGGCTTGAAATTTGGGGATCTGTAACTTGCTATAGAAATACTTGATAACAATTAAGTGTGATATTAATCGGCATTTTAGACACCCAGAGCTCATCAAACAACCTTGCTTTAGATTTGTTTATTCTGCTCTGCTCCTGTTTATAATCAGTATGTACAAGTGAAGGACTCTTGAAATGTCAGTGATATCTGTGAGAATGACCTAGGATGTAACAGAGTCATGTAGACTTGGGAAGCTAAAGGTCAGATGGAATGTAACACATGTACAAGCTGTGACTCTGCTAATGTTGATGTATGAACCTTTTCTTTTCTGTAAGCATTCTTTAATATAAACATCCAAATAGTATAAGAAGGGGAGTCTGAAAGAATAAATCACCCTTCCTGGGATCCTTTGGCCAAAGTTACATGTGTGTGTGTCTTTCTTCCTTTCCTTCTCTTTTCTACTTTCCTACCTTGTGTCTGGGGCTTCAAGTCAGCTCCATGTTCCCCCTGGGGATACAGTGAGGTGTGGTTTGTTTATGACCCTAACAGGTCCACACCCTGATATATGTATGTATGTGTGTGTATCTATCTATCTCTCTAGAAAACCTTTCCAACACAGAAATGGAAACATACCTTATAATAAGGGACATGTGCCAGTTTTATAAAGAACATGCTTTCCAGCCCTCAGATAAATCACATTTCTCATAAGAAAGGAAGACCATAGTCTTCATACTCATTTGTGGAATATGCTGCCTGCCAGGCAATGGTGGTGATGGCTATTAGCTCAGATGGTTATAAAAGGAGTACTGGATCAATTTATGGCAGGAAATGTTTATCCATGGCTGCTTAAAATGATGACTATGTAGGACCTCCATGATCAGAGATACTCTGTCAATGAATTCCCACAAGAGTGGGAGAAGGCTATTGCTTTCCTGTTTCCTGTTTTCCTTGTGAGGTCTTACACTGGTGAGTGTGGGAAACAGGATCTTGGTCTAGATGCAGCTTTGGGCTCAGCCAGTGAGATTCTTCTATGTGATTGCATTCTAAAATAGGGGACATCTATTCAGGGAAGAGAAGCAGGGTGAGCTATCTATTGACAATCAGGACATAAATTCCCACTTATCTCATTCTCAGGGTCCCCCCTCCCCCTTTACTGAGCAGGAATAGTCAAAGTGTAGGGCTATCACAGGTTTGCAAACTATTCACATTCACACACTGATTTTTGGCACCAATTGGATAGGCGATTTTTATGTCAAAGCATAAGCTTCTTGTTGCTCTTTTGGGGGGGGGCATGGATTTTCAAAAAATATAAGATTAGGTGGGTTTGTTTGTATCTTTTTAAAATCAATAATCTTGTTTTGAGATTGCTGGGTATGTGTGCTTTGCTTAGGAGGCAGGGATGAGAGACTGGTTTTGCACAAAAGGCACAGATTAGAGGGAAATGAGATGGCAGGTGAACAGGATTCAGTATTTCACTCTTGCACAGAAGGCAAAAACCCTTGCTGTAGTCAGTGAGCATCAAGACTCTCTTTCCTATTGAAGGTGGAAAATTTACTGAGTATTATTTACATCACTGCATTCATGTAATCCAGAATAGCAAAAGTTTGTAGAGGAGTTTTTGTATATCAGCAAAGTCAGACGCACTCTGAATGGCAGAAAGACCTTAGGCAAAGAGTCTTGCTGATCATGTTGAGAAGTCCATGTCCTTGATTTAATTGTGTATGCAGCCTGATCCTATGAATGCCGGCTTGGCAGTATGTGCATCTGATTCAATAGAGTCTGCTGAATCATGCATCCTCTTCTGAAATACCTTCCACCTCATTGAAAATAACAGCCTTGCCTGTCCTTTCTGAGCAACATAGACTTGGATGAAAGCCACATTTCATGGCCTCCACAGTAGAATACAGACTCAGGAGTTAATTCAATGCCAGGGTGTCACAAAAGGAAATGAGAGGAAATTGAATGTGAAAAAAAAGAAAGACTCTTCTGGACTTTGCGGTTGAGACTGTCTGCATCCATTCTCCAACAGTAAGTAGATTTGAAAGTACAGTACTGCATTTAAGAATCAACAACAAATGGAACAAAAGAGAAAATGACCTAAGAGCATCTAAACTTACTTATTCCTGTCTAGTCATTCATTCAATACATTCTTTCATTTATTCAACTGCTCACTGATTCTCATTTGTCATCCATGAAGACTCTCAATCTGGTTTGCAATAAAATACACATTTAAAGAATTGATAACTGAAACATTTCAAGTGTAAAATAAATCCTCAAACCAAAAGCTAGAAATTAGGGATGAGGAATACCTGGCTGTCTAGAGGCCGTTTGACTGCCCCTTCTATCATCCCTCAGTATTGGTATTGTAGCCAGAAACATTATTATTAGCTGTGTTTGGCTAGGATTGATAGGAGCTGCAGCCCAAGATTATCCACTTCTTGGCATTCTTGGCATAAAGCCTGCTTAGAGAATAATGACAGTAAAGGTGGAAAGCCTAATCAGATAGTAAAAAAACCCTGATATACATGACAGAGACGACTCATAGAGCAAAACCAGGTATTTCTCAAGATATAATAGAAAGACTTGGTACCCATGGCTATGGAAAACAGGAAATGGAAGGAAGCCCCCTCCCCCCATAGTCTCATACAACTTCCAGCTGAGACTACTCAGAAGCACTGTCAATGCACTATGACAGAGCTACCTTGCCAAAGTAGCAGATCTTTACTCATCTACTATTTATTTTTTTTATTTATTTTTTTCATTTATTTCCTTCCTTTCTTCCAATAATGAGACTCAAGGTGACTAACAACAATTTTCAAACAATACAATTTTAAAAAAATACGTAGAGCCATAGAATTAACGAGATGGAAGAGAACACAAGTGCCATCATGTCCAATGTCCTACCATACAGGAATATACAATCAAATCACTCCCAAAAGATGTCCTCTGCTTAAAAATGTCTACCACCACCACACTCTGAGGCATTATATGTCGAACTGCTCTCTGGAATCTTTTTCCTGAGCTTGAAGCCATTGGTCTGTGTCCTAGTCCCTGAAGCAGCAGAAAACAAGCTTGCTCCATCCTCTATATGACATCTTTTCAAATATGTAAATATGGCTATGATGTCACCTCTTAATCTTTTCTTTTTCAACCTAACCTTTCCCTAAGTTGTTCCTCATAGGGCATGATTTCCAGGCCTTTTACCGTTTTAGTTGCCCTCCTCTGTATATGTTCTACCTTGCCATTATCCTTCCTGAATTGTGGTGCCCAGAGCTGGACACAGTATTCCAGGTGAGGTCTAACCAAAGCAGAATAGCATGGTACTATTACTTCCCTCAACCTAGACCCTATGCTCCTGTTGATGCTGCCTGTTGATTCATGTATGGCTTGAGGTCTACTAAGACTTCACATGTCCTGTAGTCAAGCCAGGTGTCGCCCATGCTATATTTGTGCATTTTTTTCTGTCAAAGGGTATTATCTTACATTTCTGCCTGTTGAAATCTATTTTATTAGTTTTGCCCAGCTCTCTAATCTGTCCTTTTGAATTCTGATCCTGTTATCTGGGGTAATAGCTACCCCTCCTAATTTAGTGTCATCTGCAAATTTGATTAGCATGCCCTCTACTCCATCATTCAAGTCACTGATAAAGATGTTGAATATAACTGAGCCCAAAATAGAACCCTGTGGCACCCCACTAGTCACTTCTCTCCAGAATTGAGAGGAGCCATTGGAGAATACTCTTTGGCCCTTTCCGCACGTGGGAAAGGAACCACACAAAAATGGAACTCACCGGACTTCTTCAGCATCCAGGCGAGTCCGTCGGGATGAGGAGCAGTGCGAGCACGTCGCTCTGCACTGCTCTCGTGTCCAAAATGGCGGCTTCCAGTTGGTGGAGGCTCTCCACCAACCAGAGAAGCTTGCCAGCCTAAAGCCCGCCCCTGGCAGATCTGCAGGCATGCACTAGTGCGTGCCTGCAAATCTGCACCGGAGCGTGGTGACGGAGCTACACGGGGTTTCGTGCTCCGTGCTTTTTAAAAACCTCTTAAGAGGTTTTTAAAAAGCACACTGTGCGATCAGTTCCAGTCGCTCCGGAGCAGACTGAGGTGTGGAACTACGAAAAGTAGTCCACCTTAGTCCACTCCACGGTGCAGAAGATCTCTGTTGGAGGTCACTCTGCACTGTTTTAATAGGCCGGTGCAGAAAGGGCCTTTGTGTTCAGTTGGCCAGCCAATAACAAATCCAGAGGACCTTGTCAAAGGTGTTACTGAAATCAAGGTATGCTCCCTCCACAGCATTCCCTCAGTCTAATAAGCTTGTAATTCTATATTAAAACAAGAGATTTGATTAGTCTGGTAGGACTTGTTTTTGAAAAACCCATGTTGACTTTTAAAAATCATGGCATTGCTAAGTGCTTACAGACTGCCTGTTTAATGATCTACTCTAGAAGCTTTCTTGGTATTGACGTCAGGCTGAGTGGGCAGTAATTGTTTGAGTCATCTTGCTTTCCCTTTTTAAAGATGGGGACAACATTCCCCCCTTCCCCCCCAGTCAGCTGCGACTTCTACTATTCTCCAGGAATTCTGAAATATTGCCAGTGGTTCTGAGATTCCTTCTGCCAGTTCTTTTAATACGTTTGAATGTAGTTCGTCTGGCCTTGGAGACCTGAATTCATTTAGAGTAGCCACATATTTCTGTATTACCTCTTTACCTATGCTGTGCTGCATTTCTCGGACTGTATCATCTGCTCCATTTTCCCCAGGTTGAGCACTGTTTTCCCTTTTGAGGCAAAGAAGTATTGAGTATTTCTGCCTTTTCTTTGTCTCCTGTTAGCATTTTGTCATCTTCTCCACATAGTGGCCCTACCATTTCCTTGTTCTTCCTTTTGCTATGAACATAACCAAAAAACCCTTCTTACTGTTTTTTTTAAAATATTTTTATTAAATATTTTAATTAAAAATAAAAAAAACCCTCCCCACTTCCAAGCTTGTTTTCCGGTTGAATCTGCCTGTATCCTTTCCATTCATACATAATTGTTGCTTACTCAAGGGATTTGTTACATCTTACATTGTTAGACAATTGCTTTGTTACCTTACTTCAGCGGTTCTCAACCTGGGGGTTGGGACCCCTTTGGGGGTCGAACGACCATTTCACAGGGGTCGCCGCTCCTCAATCCTGCCCCCCTTTTTAAAAGAAGGTGGCCTCACAGCCAATGGGAGCAGTGCTTCTGAGACCCCTGCGCTGGGAGGAGGGGAGAGGAGGCGTGCTGGGCGTTTCCCCATCTTTCCCTCCCTGGTGGGAAAGCACTGGAGGAGACTGAGGTGGAGCCGGAGGTGCGGAGAGCAGGAGGAGAGAGCTGGAGCCTGAATGTTAAGGCGGATGTGAGGAGACCGAGAGGAGAGAGCTGGAGCTGGAGTGTTAAGGCGGAGGTGAGGAGAGGAAACCCCGCGCTGGTGGGAGGGGAGGGGAGGCGTGCAGCTGGGCACTGCTTGGACGCTCATGCCTGCACCAAACACACACACACACACATGGAGGGCTTCCCCTTCAGTGTTCCCTTTCCCCTTCATGCCGGCTTACAGAATCAGAGTTGCTTGCCGGGGCGAGTGAGCAGCCGGGCGCTGCTTGGATGCTTGCGCCCGCACCCACACACACACACACACACACACACAGGGCTTCCCATTCAGGGTTTATGGCACTGCAGCGGGACGTCTGGGAGGTAAGACCCCCTCTCCTCACCCTCTTCACCTCCCGCTCATTCATGCCGGCGAACAGAGTTGCTTGCCGGGGCGAGCGAGCAGCTGGGCTCCACTTGCTTCCCAAAGTGGCGAGGCTGCAGCAGCGGCGATCGCCCGGTCGCCCATTCATTCTGGGCACGCCGCTCCGTGGGAGTTGTCGGTGTGGCTGTTGCCTTTGGTCCGGCAGGCAAAGGGGGAAACGTTCCTGCGGCGGATCTGCCATCTGACAGGGGAGATTGGTCCCTCCAAGACCGAGAACTCGGTCGGGAAAAGAGCAGGGGGCGTCAGCCAAGGGCTTCAGTTTGTGTAGCAAGAGCCCCCGAGGCTCCTTGGTTGGTTGGTTTGTTTTGTTTTGGTTTTTTGGCGCTGCTCTGATCCGTCCTGTGGACTTTGGCCATTTCCACATTCCAGTGTTATAGCGCTATGATTCCACTTTCAGCATCCTATGGAATCCTGGGGTTTGCAGTTCAAACTGCAAACCCCAGGATTCCATAGGATGGTGAAAGTGGAATAAAAAGGGGGGAGGGTTACCAGTTTTTAAGCATTAGAAGTCTATCCAGAGCAGCAATTTAGGGCAGTGTTTCCAATCTATTTGATGTTGGAAATAACTAACTAGCTAAATAATAAATAAATAAATAAATAAATAAATAATAACGAAAATGATTTTATGGTTGGGGGTCACCACAACATGAGGAACTGTATTAAGGGGTCGCGGCATTAGGAAGGTTGAGAACTACTGCCTTACTTCCTTGTTACATTATTACATTATTATTTTACCTTGCTACATTATTACATTGCATTACTTACAATCTTGCTTCATTCTTATTTCTTTTCTTATGTTATGTCTTTATCCAATCCAAAACTTCTCTCCATTCCCTTTCAAAATTCTGGATAGGTTTATTTCTCAAAGAAAATGTTAACTTTTCTGTCTCTACCATATCCAGGACTTTTAATTCCCATTCTTCTATATCAACATATTCCCTTTCTTTCCAATATTGTGCATATATCAACCTTGCAGCAGTTATCAGATATAAGAGTGTCTTCTGATGACATCTTATTTCTCTTTGTTGCCATAGCATATTTAACAGATAAAATTCTGGCTTCATTTCAAAACGTACATTATAAATTCTTTGAATTTCATCATGTATTTCCTTCCAGAATTTCCTTACTATCTTACAAGACCACCACATATGATAAAATGTCCCCACCTTTTCATCACATTTCTAACATCTTGCATTCCATTTTAGTTATTTTTTGCAGTCTTTCTGGTGTCATATACCATCTATGTAACATCTTATAAAAGTTTTCTCTTAAATTTAAGCTTGATGTAAATTTTATATCTGTCTTCCATGCCCTCATCCATGTATCCAATTCAATTGAATGTCCAACGTTTTGTGCCCATTGTATCTTTAACAACCTCTGATTCCATTTCTCTTTGTAACAATAATTTATAAAATTTAGAAATTCTTTTCTTCTGGTCCCCCCCATCAATAAATCTAGTTCATTTTCTTTTCTCTCAAATCCATATAATTTTTGATCCATTTTAAATCTTTCTTTAAGTTGTCTCCATGGGAACCAATTAAATTCATGCCCTGCAGCTTTTAACTTATTGTTTTTAACCTCTCTAGCAAGCCTGATCTCATTCTATGCTTTAGCTTTTCTGACTTTCTTCCTTCACTTGCTGGCTATTCATTTGAATTCCTCTTTGGTAATTTCCCCTTTTTTCCATTTCTTGTTCATGTCCCTTTTAAATTTTAGCTCAGTTGAAAGTTGCTTAGACATCTGTCCTGGTTTCTTTAGACACATCCCATTTTTATTCCTCACTGGAATTGTTTGAAATTGTGCCTTCAGTATCTCACTTTTGAGAAACTCCTATCCATCATGAACTTCCTTCTTTTTTAGTATTTCTGACCACAGGATCACACCCACTCTTTCCGTAAGATTACTGAAATTTGCTTTCATAAAATCCAGAATGCATGTTTGACTAAGCTGGCATTCCCTTTCTGCTGTAACAAACTCCAGGAGAACATGGTCACTCCCACCTAAGGACCCCACCACTGCCACCCCATTAACAAGGCCATCATTCTTGGTTAGGATCAGATCTAAAATAGCTGATCTCCTTGTTACTTTTTCCACCTACTGGACAATGAAATTGTCCACTAGACAAGTGAGAAAGTGGTTGAACCATATATTCCTGGAAGAATGTGTCTTCCAACAAATATCAGGATAGCTGAAATCTCCCAACGTTACTAGACCTCTCCTTTCTGAATGTTTGGTCATTGATTTCAGGAAGGCAGCATCCAAATCTTCAGTCCAGCTTGGGGGTGGAATCTGTAGTAGACCTCCACAATGACATCGCTGTCGTTTCTCTCCCCCTGAATTTTTACACATAGGCTCTCAACCTGACTCCTAGGATTTAAGATATGGATCCCTGCGCAGATGTAAACATTCTTGACATATAGTGCAACTCCTCCTCATTTTCTGTTTGATCTATTTCTCTGAAATAGATTATATCCCTCTATTGCTACATTCCAACCATGAGACTCATCCCACCAGGTTTCAGTGACGCCTATTATATAATATTTCCTTTGCTGTGTTAAGAGTTCAAGCTCATTTTGTTTATTCCTCATGTTCTGTGCATTAGTGTAAAGACATATAAAACCATGGTCCATCCCCCCTAGCTAATTTTAAGTTTTTTTCTTCCCACTATTAGGTTCTTGTATTATTCACTCAGTTCTTCCTATATGGGTTATTATCTCCAGCACTTGGTGAACTCCTGTTCTCAAGAATACTGTCCCTCTCTCTCTTCCACATCAATCAGTTTAAAGTCCTCAAGATCAGGTTTGTGAGACATGTAGCAAAAACATTTCCTGCCAACTGCTGTGAGGTGCAACCCACTCCTTGCCAGAAGTCCGTCTTCAAGAAATCATAGACCACAGTCCAAAAAGCCAAAGTGTTCCTCATGGCACCACCTGTGGAGCCAGTTGTTCACCTCCACTATTTTCCTCTCTTTTCCTGGGCCATTTCACTCCATGGCCAGAAGAGATGAAATGACAGCCTTTACATCAAGGTCCTTCTGATTCCTACCCAGACCCTTGTAATCCTTCATGTTCTCCTGAAGGCTGTGCCTTGCAGTATTGCTGATTCCCACAAAAGGAAGGGATAAAGGTCAGTGGGCTTGACAAGTTTTGTCAGTCTCTGCCCTATCTCAGTTCCGGCAGCCCAGCTGATAATTCAAACAAAACAAACTGAGTAGCTCCCAGCTCCTTACATTGTTCAGTAAGCATGAGGTCAAAATAAAGTCCAACAGAATTCAAAAGCAACAAGTCCAAAGTCAGTCAAGATAATCCAGAATCAGGCACAGAGTTCAGCAAGGCATCCAGCAAACAGATTGGTCAGATAAGTTTTGACAACTCCTGGAGGGGAAGGAAGGCTGCTATATAGGCCAGCCACCTAGCACAGCTGTTGCCTGATTAATTGTTGCCAGTTATATATTCTCTGCGATTGGCATAGTCTCTGTTTGTTGTCTGCACTCAGCAAAGGTAGGTACTGGTAAGTTATCTTCTGTGTCTGAAGGGGCAGGACTTTCTGCTGGAGCTGGCACCATTCTCTGTTCTGTTTATGGCAGTGTAACCTATTCCTGTACAGCAGGTTCTGGCATGCCCCCTGCTTCAGCCTCTGGCATGTTCCCTGTTTCAGAGTCAGAGTCCATGTTCGGGAAGCAGAGTATGACAGTCACTCTGTTACATCACAGATCTTTGCCCCAGGGTCAGCACACCTCTCAAGACATCTTATCAGGCCCACAAACCACTGCTTCCGTTCTCCTCAATAGAGATTCCCCCACCACACTACTACACTTCTTCTCTCGGGATTAGTAGGGGCCAGTCCATGTGCTGAATCCTCCCAGGTCACCTACATGTTCTCTGAGGACTGACACTGTTGCTCTTGTTCCTTTTCCTAATTCTCACTGATAAGGGAGAGACCTTTGGAACAATTCTGTAGCTGCAAACTGAGAGGAGGACCCCTAGTATTTCCACTTCTATATGTCACATTCCTCCAAACATCTGCCTCCTGTGTTTGGGATCTGAGCTTCTCCTCAGAGACATCCCTTGTATGTTCCTCATCCAGGACAGTCTGCTCCACTCTGTCCAATAAAACCTCATGCTCCTTAATATGCTGAAGAGTATATATGTAAGATCCTGCTTTGGGGGTCCGCAATATCATTATGGTTTGGACAGGCACCATACCTAATTGGCATCATATGTAATTGGCAACACACTTTAATTGGTACTAATATCAAAATCAGACCTGAAAGGTGACAGAGAGGTCAAACCGAGTCAGGGAAATAATTTGACTGTAAAGGTGAGAAGGATAGGTCAACTTGAAACTTCCTCCAGGTAAGACTGAGTCATTTGTCAGACAAATACACACCATTCCTATGGATAATAGGCTTAAACAGAAGCTGGAATTTTCCAGGGAACCTAACTGTGAGAAGCCCACCAGGACACTGATTGACAGATATCCATCCTTTGTGCACCTGGACTCCTTCCTCTTTCCTCACAGCACCCACAACAGACAGCTATTACAACATCCATCATGTCTTTGTCAATCAAGCACTAAGAGGATCAACAGGCAAAAGACCCATTTGTACACAACAGTGTCTCTTTGTCTTGCATCTGGAAACTTCACTGCCACAGGCTATTTTCAGGGTACAAATACCCCTGATTTCAGGATGCCCAGTGCAGTCTCTTGCCTTTCTGAGCGTCACTCTGTCTATTTGATTCCTGAACTGAGAATGGCCCTTGGGTCCAGTACCTGAGTCACTTCACAGTCTCTATCTGCTTTCCTCCCTTTCTTTCAGTTAGCTCTTGTGTGGATGTGTGATTGTGTGTATCTTGTGTGCATACATGAGTGAATTCCCCCCCATAAAAACACATTTTTAGCTTACTTTTTAAATCTTTGGCTGGTTCTTTTCCTGCGTGTGCCCGTAAACACTGGTTGGAAAGGTTTTGTTAAGTTACCCTCCTCTTGGAAGCCTCCTCTTTGAGCTTATTCATTCCCCACTTTTACAGAGGTATTGGTATCATGGGGTGGCCCTTGTGGCACCCACATTTTGGGGTAATAGACACATGGGTCTTTGATAAAAGTATACATATAAAAATTAATTAGTAGCAATTTAAGCAATTAGAAATTAAAGAATTTATAAAGCTAAAACATTAAACACCAAAAATATTAAAATCATTAAAATATTATACAAACTGTACTGTGTAGCACATCATTAAAAACCCAACCCATTTAATTTCTAAAAGTCTGGTGGCACAAAAATGTTTTCAGTTTTTGAGCAAGGATGGAGGAAGGAGGAGCCATTCTGGTCTCCCTACAATGGAAGTTGTAAGCACTGGGAGCAGCTACTGAGAAGGCCTTGTCTCCTTTGTTCCCACCAAAGAGCCTGACAAGGTGGTGGAACAGACAGAAGGGCCTTTCCTAAAGATCTTAGCAGTCTAATGCTCATAAAGATTCTTCAAATAGCCTAGAATCAAGCCATATCAGGCTTTATAAGTCATCATCCAGCATTTGAATTGTGCCCAGAAATAGACCTGTAGCCAGTGGACTTGCCGCAAGAGAGGAATTGTGTGCTCCTTGTAGCCAGCCCCAATTAGTAATCTGGCTGCAGCTTTTTGGAGCAACTGAAATTTCTGAGCATTTTTTCAAAGGCAAAGAATGTACTACAGTAATCCAAAGGGGATGTAACCAAGGCATGTGCTACTGTAGCCATATCTGACTACTTCAGGAACAGGCACATTTGGTGCCTTAGCTTTAACTGTGCAAATGCATTCCTGGTAACTGCTGAAACTTGGGCTTCTCCTAGTGATTTTGTGTAGATGTTAAATAGCATAGGAGACAAGATAGAATCCTGAAGAACTTCATGGTCCACAGCCCCTCAGTCTCAAATAACTGGTCACCTACAGAAAGGCATGTAACACGGATGAGGAGATAGGGACAAGACCTTGCCATGAATCCAGATAACTCTGCCCACATATCTATTGGGCATGATCATCAGAAGACCTAAAAACATGACCCATAATATTAGATGTACTTTCACTTACTCATTCTTTAATATGATATATGCCATCCTTTATCAACAATGCCCCTCAGCACTTTACATTGGACAAACAAGCTAGTCTCTAAACCAGAGGATAAATGGACAGAAATCAGACGTTATGAATTGGAATATACTGAAAGTGGTTGTAGGATGCTTCAACATTTCTGGACATTCCATTTCAGATCTCCGGATGCCAGTCCTTGAATAAAAAAATACTTCAAAGTTGGGAGTAGCAACCTTTGCATGCTTAATTAACTGGGTAGTTAGTTTGCATGTCTATTGTAGGCATTGAGGGGACTGCCTAGAGTAAACTTCTTGTTGTTTGGTTAACATCCACTTCTCCTTGCATTCTCTCTTCCCTTTCTTGTTCTTCTTCTTCACAGCAAGCATGAGCTCTCCAATCCTCTGCTACTCTGTAAGCATGTGACTGTTTAATTTCTTCTTACCTACCTTCAAGAATTTGAACCTGTGTAAACTATACACAGGATTATGTGAGTAAATCCTTTTTACATACTTTTAACCAAACTGTTTGTGTTTATTTTGAGCTATATTAAGTGTGTCTAGGGTGGAGTGATAGAAGTGGGGCTGGTAATCTGTTCAGCTTCCGTTTGTGCATTTACTAAATGCTCTGCTGGGTGGGAGACCTACCCAATTTTAATCATAGAATCATAGAATCATCGAAATGTAGAGTTGGAAGAGACCACACAGACCATCCAGTCCAACCCCCTGCCATGCAGGAACACCTTCAAAGCACTCCCAACAGATGGCCATCCAGCCTCTGCTTAAAAACCTCCAAAGAAGGAGACTCCACTACACTCCCAGGCAGCATATTCCACTGCCGGACAGCCCTGATTGTCAGGAAGTTCTTCCTGAGGTCCAGGTGGAATCTGCTTTCCTGCAGCTTGAATCCATTGCTCCTTGTCCTGGTCTCTGGAGCAGCAGAAAACAAGCCCTCTCCCTCCTCTACATGGCATCCCTTCAAATATTTAAACATGGCTATCATGTCCCCTCTTAACCTCCTCTTCTGCAGACTAAACATACCCAGCTCTCTAAGTCTATTCTCATAGGGCATGGCTTCCAGGCCCCTCACCATTTTGCTCACCCTCCTCTGGACTTGCTCCAGCTTGACCATGTCCTTCTTGAATTGGGGTGCCCAGAACTGGACACAGTATTCAAGATGAGGTCTAACCAAAGCAGAGTAGAGTGATATCAGTACCTCCCTCAATCTAAACACCATACTCCTATCTATGCAGCCGAGAATTGCATTGGTTTTCTTGGCTGTCACATCACACTGCTGACTCATGTTCAGCTTGTGGTCTATTAAGACTCCTAGATCCCTTTCACACGTACTGCTATCCAGCCACGTGTCCCCCATCCTATATTTCTGTATTCCATTTTTTCTACCTAAGTGTAGGACCTTACACTTCTCTCTGTTGAATTTCATTTTGTTAGCCTTGGCCCAGCTCTCCAATCTGTCCAGGTCATTTTGAATTTTGATCTTGTCCTCTGACCCAATTTGGTGTCATCTGCAAATTTGATGAGCATACCCTCTATTCCTTCGTCCAAGTCATTGATAAAAATATTGAACAGCACTGGGCCCAGGACAGAACCCTGTGGCACCCTACTAGTCATTTCTCTCCAGGATGAAAAGCAGCCATTGGAGAGCACCCTTCCTCCACTATTTTATATGTTTACCTACTAATTTTGACTTCCACCTTTGTCCCCTAACTACTCCTAATGACAATTGATTGTTGACTGTTACCCCATCATCGTTCTCACATGTTTTGTAGTTCTATTACTATCCACATTTCCCCCCACCCCGTTGTTCAGTGATATAAATGTCTGTCCACATGTATCTCACTCCACACATCAGATGGAAAAAACAACTCTAAGTAAGCTTACGTGACAAATTTCTTTCTCCCAGTTAATTTCAAAGGTGCTACAAGATCCCTTTCTTTGCAATGTATAATTCATACAGAATGAACTGAGAAAGAGTGAATTCATGGGGAAAAGAAGTCTGCTGCATGAGTGTAGGGGTCACCAAAATCAAAGGACACAACTTCTGCTAAGGACATTCCCTCCTCACCCACCCCCAAAAACCCTTACCTACAACCTTGGCTTGCTTCCCAACTCCCTTTTTTTAGGTTGCTTGTCTCTGGGGTTAGGAATTTGAAGGTTATGTTGCTAATATGGTCCCTGCAGCAACATAATTTCCAAAGAGTGTTTGCTTTAGGAGGTTAAAAGCCTTATAAACAGAATTACATTTTCTAATAACAGAATACAGATGCAGAAGGGGAGAATTTGATGGTTAGTTAGCACAGCAAATAGGCTGCTCATTCTCTTTGAAATCTGATGCTTGATTAAAACAGAGCTGAACGTTTAAGGAAAGGAGTCCAAGTGTAAAGATGCAGCCTGCGGCACTATGCTGAAATGCCTACAAGCTGTTCTTCATCAGACTTTTGGATCTTATCAACTCAGACTTTTCCAAACTGCACCTTGGAAAGCTTGGGAACTGCAGTGAAGCAGTTGGCTCCTGGCTAAAGTTGAAGAAATAGGGCTTGAAAAGGGAGAAAAGGCCATAGGCCTGATAAAGAATGAACTCTGATTAATTTCATGTCAGTTACATGCTTTTGCAATATCTTGTGTTTTTACTGATCAACCCTCCAACTGTGCAATATACAAGACTATCAATTGAGGCTTTAATTAATAAAAACCCCACACTCCTGCCACCAATGCAAGAGCTCAAAACTTCAACAGAGAGATCAAACAGCCGTCCTGAAGGAGACATTTGATTGAATTGGTTTCCACAAGTTCTCAAAGATTCTCTTTGCTCCCTCACTTTAAGATGGTTTTCTGTGGAATGAAGGCCTGTGGCTTCCATGTCAGAGAGACAGTGAATTTATTCCAGGTTTTCATGCACAGCTTAACAGTCCAATTATGGCGCTGATTTCAATTCCCCAACGATATTCAGCATTCCTTTAGAGCCTGGATTAAAATCTAAAGTAGTTACACTGCTCTATTGATAGGAAAGCAACTGCCTACCTTATGTTTTGGGTCATAATGTATATAGAAGCCTTCATCTGCCATACTGATAAAAACAACTCCATTTGCACACTGTTAGTGAACTCTTTTTTATCTTCTTCTTCTGAAGAAATATATTATGTTGTATAGATACAACTATTCATCAGGTAGAACTACTCATATCCTGAATGCCCTCAGTGGCAATCTGGGGATGGACCAAATACTATAAGCATGTTAGTGGCTAGTTGCATCCCAATCGTAATTTGAATGATATTCCCTAGTACAATGGTGAGTGAACTTACTTTATCTTTACAGGTCTTCTCAATGAAGCATGTATCTTAGTCTACAACAGCGGTTCTCAACCTGTGGGTCGCGACCCCTTTGGGGAGTCAAATGACCCTTTCACAGGGATCACCTAAGACTATCGAAAAATACGTATTTCCAATGGTCTTAGGCTCCATTCCCTCCTCGGTGGTGGTGCGCAAGCGCGGGCCACGTGCTCGCATCCTCCTGCTCCCTGTTCAGAAGGGACTGAAATCGCTCCCCTTCTCTGGTACCGGGAGAACCTCCCATCTGACAGGCCAGTTTGGGGGTGCGGCAGCAGCACGGGGGGCAGGCTCCCTCCTCGCCACAGCCCCTGCCCCACTCTCCACGGAGAGAGGTGCTGCGGAAGGGCCAGGGGACTGCAAGGTGGCGCTTTTCTGGGGGAGTGAGCTGCGCCCAGTGCAAAAGAAAAAGGCGCTGGGATTCCTCCCCCCCGGCCAGAGTCAACACTCTCGAAACTTTTCCCACACTGCCCCCCCAGCAGAAAAGAGAGCGAAGCAGAGCCCGGGGGGGGTTCTCGTAGTTTTTTCCCGAGGAGACGCGCGGCTCCTCTTTCCCTCTCTGCTCACCCCCCCATTCCTGGCCGGCGAGGCGGCCTTTGCCGGTGGGGGGGAGGCATTGTAAATAATAAATAAATAATTTTATGGTTGGGGGTCACCACAACATGAGGAACTGTATTAAAGGGTCGCGGCATTAGGAAGGTTGAGAACCACTGGTCTACAACAAGATCTCTGGGTGAATTCTGAGCATGCAAGGAAGACATTTGAATATTAGATCAATGGTAATTCCAAATTCTGTTCTCACCAAGGCCCGGTTTTCTCCCTTTTGGCATGACACTGTATCCATTCCATGAATTCATCCATGAATGCCCAGTGCTGTAAGTACTGGATCCTCTGCTTAACACACAAACCTGGTGTGTCAGCTTCATTTTTGTTCTAATGCCACAGATGGATGTCTTCCACTGTTAGGAGACATATCAAATGTATCCACTTTTAAAGATAGAAAGCCATCCTCTTGGTTTACTATCTGCAAAGGAAACCTGAATGAAGTAGATTTGAGTCTAATTAGGCAGTGCACCTCTTTTATTTAATTGGCACTTCACTTGTCTAGAGCAGAGTCAGAAGATGTCATTTAAGGAGCTGCAAATATAAGCTCAAGCACTGCATCTGGAAAAGACTAATGCTGAAATATGCTGAATAGGTATATTAATGGACAGGCAGCATAATTCTTTGCGTTTCTTTTCCTAATCTGTAAATTGCTTTCCAAGCCTTCAGAGTCAGTCACCAAAACCCAAGAATGAACAAGTCAAATAATTCTGTTTGTACCAACCTGAGGTTGCTTGGGGGAAAAAAAAAACTTCTTGCCAGCTGCTAGAAATGAATTCCAGACCTTGCTAACGACCAAAGGCATGGAATGATGTACATTAAATCATTTTGGAGGGTGGTTTCACAAGCAAAGCAAAAATGCATTTTGGGAAGAGTTTATCTGAACCTATAGAAATGACTGAAATATTACATAATGTGGGGGAACTGACATTTTTAATTTGAATGCTATTCCCTAGTATCAGTCTAATTACACTATTTAATTAGAGAGGTATGATGGTCATACATTTTTCTGTTCTTAAAAAAAGACTTGTCTATTGTTTTTCTTTTCCACTTTTCTTTACTATAAAAAAAGAAAATTGTACAAGTTCTTTGATTGACTTATGGACTTTGAGGGATGGGGGACAGAATTAAAATGTGATTATACTATCATCTAATCATGTGGATGTGTGGCAAATGGAGGCATGGGGAACTCATTTATTTATTTATTTAACCATCTCTTGTGGTAGTACCCCTTGAGGTTGTCTTTGCAAAGTGCATTTTTCAGAGTCTCTCTTTTTAATGAACTTAACTTCTTTATTTCAACAGATTTCCACATTTCAAAACTCACAACTCCACAGGGCGTGTCTCATTTCATCAGGCTCTACAGAATGCCATGGAAGAGAAATACCCTCAGAGACCTATGGAGTTTGGAAAAGCTCTTCACACTTGGCTTTTTCATACACAGACATGAATATTAGAATTAGGTCCTTTTTGCATGGCATTTTTGATGTGAAAGGGCCCCTTGAGCATTGTGCAAATGTGAGGAGTGGTCCACACGGTGCACTCACATTTGCGTGATGCTCCAGGGCCTGACATGGACTGCGCATGCATTTTTTCATTTTCGGCTTGAAGCCGAAAATGCTGCATGGTCATGCATCAGTCTGGGGCCCCACGCGCCACTGACCTTGTGTGTGGAGCCTCGGGAGCCGGGCCAGTTGCGCTTCCTGTCTCAGTGCAGCCTGGGAAGGTCCCAGGCTGCACTGTGAAAGGAAGAGGCAGGGCTCTCGTGCGAGCAGGAAGCTCGTGTGAAGCCAAAGAAGCAGGGAAGCAAGACCCTCTTTCTGGAGGCTGCTTGTGCGAGCACTGCACCCCAGCACCGAAAATGGGTGAGTTGTGGAAAGGGTCCTAGCCTCTATGCTCTCCTTGTGCTCTGCACTACTAGTCCTGCATAAGAGATGCTGTAGCTGTGCGTTTCCTGCACTAGCAGTCAGATGGACTCAATAACATTTGAGAATCCTTCCAACTGTATAATTTTATGATTTATCCAACATTAAAGTTGAAGATGGCAGATGTGCTTGTATTAATCTTCACCAATGGTTGGAGGGAAGAGCTAGAGATGGGCCAACCGAATCCTTGAATCTTCGAATCTTCAGCAAGGATTTGAGATTTGTGAACTGAATCCCTGTGCTAAAATAGGCAAACGGAATCTTTTGAATCCACCAACCAAATAGTTTGTTGGAAACTGGGACACCTGAAAACCTGGGAGACCAGACATACAAGAGGAGATGGCAACTAGGTGAGTTTTTCTCTTGGAGTAATAATGGCCTTTGCTAACAATTTCAGAAATTACATCTGGTTTTGTATTCTAATATATTTAAATTGAACATTTCATATCTAAGTTCAGTACTATTTTCTGTGCTGAAAATCAATGGCATGTATAAATGCTGGGCTCAGTGGTTCTGATGCCTATCAGAAGTGGTGGGACAGAGGACAAGGTCACACAATCTCCTTCCATAAGGCCACTGCCGGGTTGTAAACCAATAGCTAGAATAGGATGAGAAGTAAAATGTCTGTTGTGGTTTCTCATGTGCCACATGACAAACCACATGTAGCAGAAAGGAAAAAAATGTTTTTAAAAATTGGTGCCTGGGGGCCGCCAAAGGCTTCATTGGCTGGAAGGTACAGTCTTCTTGAGATTTCAAGGACAGCTGAAAGATTCCTTTCCACAGCTCCCTTGCAAAGTTCTTTCATACACAATTCTGGGGTTTGTAGTTTTACAAGGTGTCACAGCCGTCTGTGCCAAAGTGTTCTGGTGCATCAGCAAACTACAAACCCCAGGATGCCATAAGGAGCTATGCAAAGAAAATCCAGTTTTGACCTGGATTATCTCTCTACTGTTGTATGTGGCCCTAATTGCACAGACAGGAAAATGTGGGCTTAATCCACATTTTCCTGCCTGTGTAGAAAGGGCCTTCAATCTGGGGGGATCCTGAGGCAAAACTATGACAATTTTCCTGGCCAGATTTCTTCAGAGGGAGGTTTGCCTTTGCCTAGGCTTTTATGAAGGCTGAGAGAGTGTGTCTTGCCCAAGATTATCCTTCTTTCCCTCGGTTTTTAAACCCTTTTTTAAACAAGGATTTGAAAAATTGGAGATTCGTGAGATTCCTAGATTCCCAAAACCTTCCAGGGATTTAGATTGATTCGGATTTGGAAAATTCTGGATTCGCCTCAACTCTAGATAGAACTTGTATGTTTGAAAAGGTTTGGCTGGCTTTTGCTAGATTCAGGGGTAAGAGCAAGCCTTGGACAAGACTTCCATTATTCTGGGTGGTTGTTCTTTATGTTCCACACTGAGCTACCCAGTGACTCTCTTAGGAGCTTAGATTGACAGAAACATACACACAGGCTTATATAGGGTAGAAACAGTCTTTAGATATCTAGGTTCCAGACTAGCACTTTGAATTAAGTTTGAAAATGAAAAGGACAGAAGAAAATTTGTGTTCAATGGTCCATAAGGCATACCCCACTTAACAATTTGGCTGTTCCACTTTCACTGCAATTGCAGTTTCCAGACATCTTTTCAAAGGCAGCTCACACTGAATATAAATTCTTCCCCCTTTGGTTCAGGCAAACCTTAATTTTTTTCCCCATATTGTGATAGCAATAATGTTCAGAAATTCCAGAAAGTAGGAAGATATGTCAGGGGTTGGATAGAACACTCCACAATATTGCCTGATTTGATAGGGATGCTGGAACTTGATGAACCACTGAGCTGGCCACTTCCCCATGTTGTATACTAAGGTATAATAACCTTTTTTTTTTTTAAGGGTGCACCAGTTTTAAATCCAGTGATGGGTTTCTCAAGGATTCCAAATGCCCAAGGCTGTGAGTAAATGAGGACACCGTGGGTACCTTTACTACCACTTCTCCAGAGCCATGATAGCTGAATCATTGGTTTGTAAAACACTTTGGAATTACCACTGGTCAGAAGAGTGCTATATAAAATAAAATTCATTTCCAGGTTTTTTTTCCTTTTGTCCTCTTCTTGAAGCTATTCTCATTCAGAGAGAGCAAAAGCATGCCATTTAAAAAAAAAATTCAGGATAATAATGGGGAGCTCGAACCATTTTGGACATGGAACTTGAAAGGCATGTCCTAAAATCCTCTTGGGTTATTAAGCATATCATCTGACTAAATTGCTCCATAAATGTATCACATATAAAGAGGTAATGAATATAATAATAACCTTTACCAACATTTCATTTGGAAGCCCCATTTACCTGCAATGGGCTGCTTCCGATAAATATTTTACAACGTATTTCTCCTTTCCCAGTCGCATTTACAACTTGCAAGGCAAACAGCAATATTTAAATTCTGACAAAATGGGTGTCTTTCATGAACCAGCTTTTATACTGTGCTTCATTTTGCAACTAAATGGCTTTCTGATTTTCATGTCCCGGGGTATCGCTTCAAGAGCAGCAATATGAAATGTCATTAAGAAGTAATGTTCCCCTGCTTTGACGCTCGTATTAGTAAACACTGGAGACTTGCTAGGTTGGGTGTCACGTGGCCTGGTGCTAATGGCTTTATTAACATATACAGGAGTACTTTGTCACCACTTCTCATTAATTTAAATTCTCAGCTATCAACACAGAAACATGTATCTGAGGTCTGTGCAGGTTGGGGAACAAATTGGCAGTAGCTAAAAAAATGGAGATCATAACCATCATAATGGGTTAAACAAATGGCCCATCTCTAGTTCAATATCTTGCACTGTGAGGTTAAGACAAGAAAAGGTCCCTGAAAAGCTGCATGACATTCATGAAAGGATTCATCATCCTCTATTTATTCCAGTCTCATAGCAGAAATTGATAGTACTATCCTATTCATGTATCATCAGGAGTAAGCCCAATTGAGTTCAATGAGACTTAGGTCATTTCTGCACTACACTCTTATAGCACGATTATTCCACTTTCAACATCCTATGCAATCCTGGAGCTTGCAGTTTAGGGAGGGGCCAGCCAGCCCCTCCCTAAACTGCAAACTCCAGGATTCCATAGGATGTTGAAAGTGGAATAATCGCACTATAAGAGTGTAGTGCGGAAATGCTGTTACGCTTAAGTGAGTGTAAAGATATATAAGGAATCTGATAGCACCTTTGATACTCGGTGAGAAAAAGAAGTTTCTAACATAAGCTTTTCTGGACTTCAATTGACTTCCAGATGCATGGAGTGAAGCCTCTGTCGACAAACATATACACCAGGGAGGATGGGGAATGTGAATTATAACAGAAATGCAAAACATGTGGCTAATGTGATGAGATGACATGTTGTCTCAGCCATGCTCATAAAAAGCAGGTAAAGGGATAAAGGTAAGGTAAGAGACAAAGTTTATGTATAAGGCAAGAAGAGCAGTAAACATATGGAATCCAAAGGAAGATTGGTCTAAATCATTTATATGCGTAGAGGACCAGTAATGTGTCTTAATAAAGTGCGCATAAGAATCCTGCTTAGTAACTGAGATGTCTCCTATTGTTTTAATATGTGTACTATGCCAAGAAACCATTGTGTCTGTTCAAACCACTGCCAATTGACTATAGTTTCTCTTTCTAATCTCATTTTGACTTGTTTTGTTCCAGAACTGGGTTGCTTGAAGATCTGCAATAGAACGTCCAGGAAGGCTGAAGTGTTCTAGCAACTGGTTTGGGGGAATTTTCATTTCTAATGTCTGAATTGTATCTGTTTATCTTTGGCAGAGATGTCCTGTTTGTCCAATGTGGCCTGTTAAGGGACATTGTTGACAAAGGATTGCATAGATCACATTATAGAGTAAGAAAGTGAGAGCACCTCTAGTGTTGTAGATGATGTTATTAGGCCCTGTGATGCTTTTGCTCAAGTAGATGTTTGGGCAGAGTTGGCATCTGGGTTTGTGACATATCTATCTTTGTATCCATGTCATCTGTGCTATCGCTGGTGAGTAACTGTTTTAAGATTTGGGAGACTGTAGACAGGTAAAGATCTTCAGCCTAGAGCTCCTGAAAAGACAGCACTATTATCCAGAATTGGTTGTAGTTCATCAGCAACGTGTCTAAGTAGCCTCAGCTGGAAGTTGTATATTATCACTAGTCAGGTTCTGCCATTACCTGTTTTGGGCCCTTTTCGCATGGCATTTTCCATGCGAAAGGGCACCTGGAGCATCGCACAATTGTGAGGAGCGATCTGCATGATGCACTCACAATTGGGCGACACTCCAGGGTAGGGCAGGTGCCCATCACACACCTTTTCATTTTTGGCTAGAAGCCGAAAATGGTGCACGATCGCACATTGCTCCTGGGCCCCACGCTCACTTACCTGGCGTGTGGAGCCTCTGGTGCTGCACCGGTCGTGCTTCCTGCCCCAGCGAAACCTGGGAAACTTCTAGGCTGCACTGCAGAAGGAAGAGGTGGGGCTCTTGTGTGAGCAGGCAGCTCGTGCGAAGCTGAAGCAGCAGGGAAGGGAGAGCCTCTCGGCAGCGACTGCTTGCGCGATTCCCCACCCCAGTGCTGGAAGAAGGTAAGGTGTCATGGTCTGTCCTCTGTTAGACTAGCCCCAGATACATGTGTTGCCTTGTTGATTTATTTTTTCATTCAGTGAGTATTTTAGCTTGAGAAATGTCTGTTGTCATTCTCTTAGTTTAGTATCTTTCTCTGTCCTATGAAAGTGATCAGAGGTGATTGCATAGGAAAGCTTGTCTGTAAATGATAGATTTGATAGTGTGTTCAGGATAGAAGCTGAAATCATGTAACTGTGCGTAGCAGTCAGTGGGCTTGCAATACAGCGTAATGCTTAGATGTCCACTGAACGATAGTGTCCAGAAAATGAATTTCTTGTGTGGATTGTTCCAGGCTAAGAGTGAGGATGGGGTGAAGGTCAGGTGAATGTGTGTAAGCTTATCTGCTTAGGAATTCCCAGTCCCTGAACCTGAGGCTTCACCATCTCCTAAACATTTTGGATGACAGCAGGGTAGGTTGTACACACTATGAATGTTCAGACAAATTCCAGGCCAGCTTCATTTACAGGATTCTGGACAACAAGAACTAGAAATCAGTGGGGATCTTTGGACTTAAGCTGACAGTCGCCTTGGTGAGATAAAAAAAACTAATTAGTTTTTATAATAGTCACCATTTTTAAAGGTAAATTTTTGGTTTGACAGTTCTTTCACATTTGTGTGGGGGCCTTTTTTGACACTGAAATTAATCACAGTAATGAAAAAAACTGTATCCTTTGAGGCTTGAAAGGCGAAAAGAAACACACTTAAACACATACCTCCCATTTAAATGTGCACTATGTATGTTATTTTCTTAACTAAGGTGTTATTTTCCCAATTCTAATATTCATGTCTGTGTATGAAAAAGCCAAGTGTGAAACAGCCAGTTTTTAAATGTTTTCATAAAGGAACCATGTGTATATATTCACAAGAATTGCATGCCAGGAGTTCATTTTGATACAGATCCAGAAAAACTGGGGAGAATTAGATGTGGACAAAATATTTCAGCAAAGTTGTCGGACCAGCTTCTGTTGGCAACAGGACTGGTAAGTTACTAGCCCTCCTTTATTTTATTGTGCACATTGGGGCAAAAAATGAGATGCAAGAAATAATGAAAGAGAAGAATTCAGAAAATCAACATGGTAGTGTGCTTGGATAGAGTAAAGCTGCATAAAGTCCACACTATATTTTTTTTTCTTTCTGCTTACTGGTCCATCAGTATCACGCATTCCAAACAGGCTGACTCGAAGCAATTGTGAAGCAATTCTAACCACTGAGGTTGGATCCAGGAATAGAATTGGACCCACAGTCAGTATTTTAAAATAAATGTACCATATGTTTCTGATCCTCAGGTTTCCTTAGGTCTCTTCTGCCCATTTCTAGCATGCCTCGAGCCATGTAGCCCAAGACAGTCACCATGGGGCTATGCACTAGAAACCACTGTCTGTCAATTTCATTACTGTTCCTTCATTGAGAGAAAATTTACGGTACAGCAAGAGGATATATTGGCTGTCTTTTTGCATGGAAACCAAGAACTTAAAACCAAATATAATGGGAGCTTTGTTCAGCAGGTATTAGGGTAAACGAAGCACATCTACACTTGGAGGAGGAACAATCGCAGCAGCACATTGGTGTATGTGTGTTTTCAAAGGAAAGGATCAGGAGGAAAAATGGAGACACTGGAAAAAGTCAACGTTGCAGATTCTTTGCTGCATCTGGGAGTAAATCAACCCTTCAGAACTGAGAAGGAGATCACATGGCATGGTTGGGGATTATTTTATTCTTTCTGTCAACTCATAATTCCCAAGTTCTGTTTAGAATTGAGCTTTGTTTTCAGCCATTATGTTAACTTGAGAGTGTGGTTTAGCTGATAGCTTTTTCTGTAATAAGTAAGAAGGGAATGTATTGGCTAAAACTTCACAAAACAGATTGCGAGTTGCTTCTGTCATAGCTATTCGTTTTTTAAAAAAATTGTGCTGCAAACCCATTTACAACTCTTCCAAGAAGCAATACTGGAATGTGATCCTCAACAGTGTGATCTTTTTCACATGAACAGTTGGACCAGAATGTCTTATTGCCATTTCTTCAATTGCTTTTCTTGTAGCTGTATCATGTTATTTTATTTTTAATGCTAGGAGAGGTGGAGTCCAGTTTTCATCAGGACTGTAGCATGGGAGAAGGAGGAAATTTCACCTGAGGTGAAGAAGCTTATATATCTCCAGATAGCGTTGGTCTCTCATGAAGCAGAACTGCTGTCCTCTTATTTCATTTAGTTTGTTTTTAGGGAGTTGTAAAATGAGTTTAAATTCTTCCTCTCTCTTCGCACGGGCAGCAGACATGCTACTTAGTTTTAGACAAAAGGTTAATCACTTAAAAGTCAAATTTCAGTTAGGGTGCATAGGGTTAGGAAGTTTAAGCTAGAAAGCAGGAAGTTGAAAAGTATAGCAAAGGTCAAAGAACAAGAAAGAACGCAGAAAGTCATAAAGTTCAACTGGAAATACATATATTTAGTTCAGGAAAACATGAAATTGCCCTTCTGATTGGCTGGAATTGAGGAGAGAGAAGACATAAAACCCCAAGTCAATGAGGCAGGGCCAAAGGGAAAAAAGAAGATCAAGTTTTTTGGGATGGGAGTGGACAGTAGGAATTGCAGTTGGCTGTAGTGGAGAATGGATTGAGAAGTGGCCCAGGAAAAAGAAGCTGCTAATTGACTAAGGGACTTGCATAAAATGGGAATGCAGTCTGTTTCAATTAGGAGGATGCCTTTTTCTCTGGCTCTTCCCATGTCTTTCTTCCTCTTTTCTGACTTTTTAAAAAGGAAACCTTACATTTTGCAACAAACCTCAACCATTGTTCCTTTTGAACTGATTTGAACCTCATTTTTTTTCTCATTACCTACCAACTGAAAGAATTTAGACAATGGTTTGACAGAGACATATATATCTATGTTTTTTAAAAAATCCACCTAATGGCAGTGAAGAAGTTGCAGGGGAAAAAACCAGTTCTATTTTTACTGTTTTCTCTTCCATACCGTCCCTGCAGATTTTAGACTACAACTCCCATGCTCCCTAGTCTATGGCCCTTTCCACACCTTACCTTTTTCTGGCGCTGGGGTGCTGGGATCGCATGAGCAGCCTCCAGTAAGAGGCTCCTGCATCCCTGCTGCTTCAGCTCCACACGAGCTGCCTGCTTGCATGAGAGCCCTGCCTCTTCCTTCCACAGTGCAGTCTGGGAGGTTCCTAGGCTGCACTGGGGCAGGAAGTGCGACCACTGTGGCTCTGGAGGCTCTGCATGCCATATAAGTGTGTGCAGGACCCAGGAGCAATGCGCGATTGTGCACCATTTTCGGTTTCCAGCAGAAAACAAAAAGATGCATGATCGATGCCTGCCGGCCCCTGGAGCATTGCATGATTGTGAGTGCATTGTGCAGATCACTCTTCACAATCATGCGATGCTCCAGGCACCCTTTTGCATGGCAAATGCTATGCGGAAAGGGTGTATGTTGGGCAAGGCTGAGAAGAATTGGAATTTGCCATTGAGTGGCAATGTCCTGAGTCATAACATAGGACGTGATGTCTAACAGAATTTAAATCACATCAGTCCCCAGTAATTATGGGAAACTCTAGTCCATTCCTCAATTCAGATTAATTCTCTGTTCTTATTTGTAGCATCAGAATCTAATGGTTTTGTTGGGAATTCAGGTGGGACGAGAAGGTTTAGAACATATATTGTGGTCCTGGTGTGAATCAGAGTTGGCTTTAACTAGGATTAAGGAAAAAGGGGATAAAAATCACAGAAGCAAAGAGTGGCATGAGGAAAAAACCACCACATTTTCTATGCACAACTGGGTTCAAGGCAAAAATAAAATGTGAATGACCATGGCGGTCTTACAATTGCTGTTTGAGATTTAGCCCCTGAACTCAAAACTCGCTGTTCCACATCTAGGTTGTAGCATACAAGTAGGTTTTGAATCAATGCAATAGCCCTTCTTTGTTGTTTGGGGGTGGTATTAGAGCCTGTGTAACCATAGACTATATGCTATTGGATGTCTTATTTATACACAGATATGCATTTATACATACACCTTGTATGGATCTCTCTCTCCTCCACCTCATCCAAACATTTCCATGCAAAACATGTAGCACTAAAGTGGAACTGTGACATGGGCGAGAATGCATACTTCACTGGGAAGAGTCTCAGTGTCCCCAGCCACATCAAAGATCTCTGCACACTGAGAACCAAAACATTTGTATGACAAGACCTTAGTAAGCACATTCAACTGAACAATTGCAAGCTCTTTTTTATACAGTGGCCCCTCCACATTAATGAAGGTTTGGGGCACAGAACCCTCACACAAGTAGAAAAAACTGAATAACTCCCCCGGCATTCCCACTTCTATTCCCCTTCAGAGTTCTCCCCTCCCATTCCCTTGCCTCTGGCCCGGTGCTCCAGGCGAGGTGGGGGAGACAAGGTAAAGGGCTTACTGGTAGAGAAGAGTGGAGTGCTGAGTTCTGGCATTCTAACTACTTCTGGTCACCATCTTGAGAAAGAAGTTTCCTCCCAGAGGGGAGTGATAGGAGCAAAGAGAACACCTGACCAATATCAGAGGCCATTACATAGCAGAATATGCAGCCACGTGGTAGAAAGGACATGCATCCAGCAATGGGGGGCGGGCTCTGCTCACCCAAAAGGAAGAAAAAAAACATAATTTCAAACACAAGCCTCACCAGCCTGGGGTGAGGAATGCAGGAGAATGGGAGGAGGAGAATGGGGGAGAGGCAGTCATGTGCCTTGCAAATAATCAGATTCACAAAGATCAAACCTGCAGGGAGGACTGTATACACCTATGCTGAACACTTGAAAGTTTTGACGTATCTTGGGATGCTGTGGCACTGCTGGTGGTGGTGGGGATGCTGTGCCTTTCTGTTGAACACACTGAGGCAGTGCTAGTAGAGAGCGGACAAGCACTAGCTTGGAACTAACTAAACAATAATGTCCTGGAAAAAATATGAGATGCAAACAAGATGATGATATATAGGCAATAAATTATTTCCATTATTATCTCTGTGAGTGTACACAACACTTTATAACACATTACATGACTGATGTTTGAGCATTCTTTTTTGTCTACTGCTGATTTTGTTTCCTCCTTTATCCTGATGCTATTTTTAAAACTTAATTCTGATGCTGTTTGATATTTTAGGATTTTTCTCTCTGGCAAGCTGGCCAGAGATGTTCTTGTTAATGAAAAATATAAAAAATACCAGCAGTAAATAATTGATAGATAACATTTTCTCAAAATGTTGGAGATGCTTCTCCAAAATATGACATACTCTTAGCAATTGCAGAACATTCCTAATTTTGTGGATCCGCAGAGCTTACAAACATGGGAAGACACCCCTACCCCAGGGGTCCTGTTTATGCTTGTGGCCATAAATCTACTTTTGTGGTAGGACCTTAAGCAGAACATTATGGAGGTAAGGATGGATAAGGTCTAGCTTTGGAACTCCTCTGCTTCAGAATGGGGATGGGACTAGATTGAGCCCCTGAGCTATTGCAGCTAATTGTCTCTTGTTTCAGTGAGGGAAATTCTCCCATATCTGTCAGGTTAAAAACCCTGGTGAAGCCACCTGCTGCTCTCTTCCTTCTCCTCCTCTTCCTGCCCAAGTGGTGTGAGCTGGTTGGGCCTCGGATGTGATGGACAATCTGCCCTTTTGCTCTCAATTTTGGTCCAAGGCTGTGGTTTTTGAAACTGCTATGTGCCTTTGAGTTGTTTTCGACTTATGGCAACACTTAGACAACCCTATCACAGCATTTTCTCAGCAAGACTTATTCAGACAGGGTTTGCCATTGCCTTCCACTGGGGATGAAAGAGTATGACTTGCATAAAGTCTCCCGGTGGGTTTCCATGCTTGAGCAGGGATTTGAATTCCTGGTCTCCTAGACTCTTAGTCCAACATTCAGATCATTACCACACATTGGCTCTTTCAAATGAAGAAGAAGCTATTCATAAACCCAATTATCATGGAATAGTGAGCCACCACTTATGTACGTTAATAGGTTTATTCTAATTGGGACTAATAATAAGATTCAGTGTAGACCTGTACTGCTTGCAGCCAAAAAAGAAAAGAAAAGAAAAGATATTCTTTCTTTAAAAAAAGAGGGGAATAGGAAATGTAAACAGTGAATACCAATTCTGGATAAAATTGACCTCCCAGGTACTCAGAAAATATAAAATGCATATTGCTGGAAGTTTTACAGGTAGGCCCAAAGGATGCATGAGGCATTTAAAAGAAACCAATGAAGTTAACAACTTATGAAAGTACTTATACTTAATACTCATGTTTATGAGTAGATAGTAAAAGTCATAGACACAAAAGAGAAACACATCTGAGATAGTTTTACCTGTTACCAAAGCGGCTTGTCTAAGCAATCACTCCTAGACTGGTACTTTCCAAATAAGGGAGTGTTTTGTTTTTTCTTAAAAAAAGTATGATAGATAGAAAACCTCCATTCTCTTTTTCTCTCTGTTGGTGAGTGAGTAGAAAAAACAGTAAGTAAGGCTGCACAGTGACATGGGAGTAAATCTCATTAAGGTTAGTATGACCCAAGCTTGGAAAAAATTGTTTTTTGGACTAAAAGTCCTTGAATCCCTAGCCACCCTGGCTGTGCTGGCTAGAGGATTCTGGGAGGTACAGTCCAAAAAGTAAATTTTCCAGGCTATCATTACTTCTGATTATAGATGCACAGGATTACATTGCATACACTAAATTCTTTTTAAAGACCTTTTAAAATTAAACTGAAAACACTTCCATGGGATTGATTTCCCATTGGAATCAGAATTCCAGTGGCCATATATCATTTCAGTCACAAGAACGGATCCCACTTTTACAAAGAAGCAATACAATGGCACTCACATCAGAAAATACAGTTTCCATCTAGTCTTTCATTTCATCCCTCGGGGAGAACCATATTCAAAGCACGAATAAAAGAAGCTTCAGAAAGTAACATCATATTCAAATTAGTCCAATTGTATTGATGATAGAAAGAGTTCTCATTTCCCCACTCCCGTCATCAAAACACCCACACATGAATCCTGTTCTGAATATTGAAATATCAATACAATATTGTAGCAAAGGAAATTGATACATTTAGTCTTTATCCTTTTATGTTGAAAATCCCTACTTATTAAAAGCCTATTTAGTTTGCTATATACACATAGAATGGTGCACGTGACATTCTTTTTGTTAAAAATTGGCATGTGCTTTGGAATCAGATGAATCCCAAACCAAACTGGGCTGATTTGGATATATCAGGGCAGTGTTCAGATTGAAATAGATATCTTACAGTGGTTTGAATATCCACTTGAACCCTCCCAAACCTCTGCTAGCTCTTTGGATTTGGAAGAATGCAGAGATTGCCATACTGTGTCAGCATAACTGACACCTTTCTTTCAAAACACTCTATATGAAGAAAATACCAGGTGAAGGAGCAAACAGAAGGGGATCTAATTTTGTGTCAGACTGATGTAACTTCCAACCAAATGGTTTGAGCAGGACTGTCTTCTCTTAGTGCTTTGCAGGAAGTGTATTGTGGGTCTGCTTAAGCATTTAGTGTTCTTTTCTAATTCTCTTTCTACACCAAACATTTTTGTGGAGTCTATGGGGCCTGGAGGCTCTAGCACTGGGTGCTGGGTTGAAAAATCCTGGCTGTTCAAGTCACTCTGCTTCTGTCATTGTATACTTCTTATTCACATCCATTTTGTCCTATTTCACTTCCTGTGACTCTGGGGTCAAATGGGTGCTTCCAGTCTAGTTATCTTTCTCAGGCAGATTCATTAATTAGGATCCCTCATTAAATCAATATGCTGCCTCGGAGTGTAGTGGAGTCTCCTTCCTTGGAGGTTTTTAAGCAGAGGCTTGATGGCCATCTGTCGGGATTGCTTTGAGGGTGTTCCTGCATGGCAGGGGGTTGGACTGGATGGCCCCTGTGGTCTCTTCCAACTCTACATTTCTATGATTCTATGATTCTATGATCAAGGAGAAATCAGGCTCTGGAGGAAGCTAGAAGTAACAGCCAAAATAACTGACAGATTTTCTGTAGCATCCTGGAAAATAACTGGATGTCTGAAGGCATGGTATCTGATTCTTTGTTATTCTTACATACCATCAAGTCAATTCCACTTACGTATACTGTCTTATGGAGTTTTCTTGGCAAGATCTGCTCAGAGGAGATTTCCATTGCTTTCCTTTGAAGTTGAGAGGGTACAATTTGCTCAAAGTCACCAGATAGTTTTCATGGCTGATCGGGCCTTTGAACCCTGGTATTCTGGAGTCCCAGACCAACACTCAAATTACTACACCATGATGGTTCTCAGATTCTTACTGAGTCAGATTCTTCCAGCCTTCTTCCTCTTCCTGCTCAGCCAATGGCATCCTATGCTGCTGTGGTCTGCCCATGTTTGGCATTATCTTTGTTAGAGGCCAGGATGGTATTGTGGCAACAACAATGAGCATTATTTTCTGTGCATCATAAGATCTCTTTTATTCTCTCTCTCTCTCTCTCTCTCCCCTCTCTCTCCTTCTCTCCCTCTCAAAGGCCATTTCTGCATTACACTGTTGTAGTGCTATTATTCCACTTTCAACATCCTGTGGAATCCTGGGGTTTGTAGTTTATAGAGGGGCATTCAGAATTCTCAGCCGGAGAGCTCTTTGGCCTCAGAAAACCGCAAAGCCCAGAATTCCACAGGATGTTAAAAGTGGAATAAGACCACTGTAACAGTTAGGGCAGGAATGGTCATAGTAACTAACCAGTCTCTCTTATTCTAGTTTGTGGTCTTTTGGGACCAGCTCCTTGCAGTTTCCTGTCATTTGCTAACATCTGTGTAAATATGTTCTTTTGGCCCTTTTCGCATGGCATTTGCCATATGAAAGGGCGCCTGGAGTGTTGCGCAATTGTGAGGAGTGATCTGCACAATGCACTCACAATCGTGAAATGCTCCAAGGTAGGGCAGACGCCACTCACGCACTTTTTCATTTTTGTCTTTCAGCCGAAAATGGTGCACAACTGTGCATTGCTCCAGGGCCCTGTGCGCACCTGCGCTTCCTGCCCCAGCGCAGCCTGGGAAAGTCCCAGGCAGCGCTTAGAAGGAAGAGGCGGGGCTCTTGCGCTGCCTGCTCGGGAGCAGGCAGCTCATGCGGAGCTGTAGCAGCAGGGACATGAGAGCCTCTCGCTGGAGGCTGCTCACGCGATCCCCACACCCCAGCGCCGAAAAATGGTAAGGTGCTGAAAGGGCCCTTGTTTTGAGCTGTTTGATTCCAATCTGCCTTACCATCCAAAGTTACTGCTATTCTGATATTTAAATTAGATAGTTCGTCCTGCCATTCCATATATCATTGTGAGGAAAGCCATGTATTATCATGAAAAGACTTCAAACACCACTGTAATCAATGATCTCAAAAAGGTCTCCTGGGTTGTTTTAATCTTGAACATATATAAGAGCAAGCCTTTGAGCCTCACCATGAAATGTCTTACGTGACACTTCAATCTGCCTCCTCCCTGATGAAACACAAAATGGTGCTTCCTTCCAGACACATGATCCATCTAGGTTTCCTGTTTTGCATGACACCTGAGACAGATGAGAAACTGAATTCATTCACGATCCATTTGAAATGTTTTCTTCCTTCCTCGGTTTCATCGTAACATTTTGCCTAACAAATAAGCTCCACCTGCAATATTGCACAACTAGAGATTCAGCAACTATAAATGTTCCCTTTATTATTCCAAAAACATTTGAAGTTTAATAGGACAAAGACCAGATGTTTGGGGGGTGGGGAGCAATCAGTCAATCTGTGGAACTACTATGTCTTCATTTTATAAAGCACAATGCCACTGAGCATGTTCAGAGAGAGTGTGAAAGGAACCAGAGCTTGCTTTTGAAGATGGAGGACCTAAAGAATTGCTGTCTTCAAACACAATGCTGTGATTACTACAATGTAATAGAATATCGGGTGTGTGAAGCTGTGTTGATGTTAATTAGTGAGGTCACAGGCACTGTGAATCCATAGTATTTGCACAGCCACATCTTGCACAGCACTTGGCCCACTAGTAAATGCACTGGTTGGAATAATATTTTCATTTTATCACTGGCAAAATATCGTGGTTTTATGCAACAGGAGCTATGTTGACAGAGGAAACCTACTCTCAACTTGCCTAGGAAAGCCTCTAGAGCTGGTTGCCTTAGTCAGATAGATCTAGGCCTCATCTTAAACACCATAGTGTCTTGAGTAATACTCAATTATTCATTAAAACAATCTTGCCTGTTCATATCTGTCCTTGTTCAAACATTTAAATTTATATCAATATTACAGTATAAAACAACAGTTCATATAAATAGACTCTTGGAAAAAAATACAGCAGTATCCTGTCACATTTGAACACTGTTTAGATTGGGCCTTTTGATAGTACACAATTATAGCACTATCATTCCACTTCCATGGCAACATCTGTGGAATCCTGGGATTTGCAGTGGAGAGAAGGGTCCTTAGAATCCTCAGCCAAGGAGCTCCTCTGGTGCCTCTGAACAAACTGAAGACTCAAGCATTGCCTAGGATGCAGCCACAGCAGTTAAAATGAAATTAAAAGTACAATTATTGTATAGGGTAAAGAGGCCCAGAGGTGGGGGAATTTTGACCTTCCAGATCTTTGCACTACAATTCCCACAATTCTTTACCATTAGCCATGCTTGGAAGGGCTGATGGAAGTAGTAAACTAAAACATCTGGGAGGCCAAGGCCCTTTCCACACCTTACCTTTTTCCAGTGCTGGAGTGCGGGGATCGCACGAGCAGCCTCTGGTGAGAGGCTCTCATGTACTTGCTGCTTCAGCTTCACACGAGTTGCCTGCCATGCGAGAGCCCTGTCTCTTCATTTCGTAGTGCAGCCTGGGAGTTTCCCAGGCTGCGCTGGGGCAGGAAGCGTGACTGGTGCAGCTCTGGAGGCTCCGCATGCCAGGTAAGTGTGTGCGGGGCCTGGGAACAATGCACGATTGCGCACCATTTTCAGCTTCCAGCCGAAAATGAAAATGTGCACGATCGGCGCCTGCCAGTCCCTGGAGCATCATGCGATTGTGAGTGCATTGTGCAGATCATTCCTCACAATTGTGCGACGCTCCAGACGCCCTTTTGCATGGCAAATGCTGTGCGGAAAGGGCCCAAGTGTTCTCTACTCCTGGCTTATATTACACTCTTGGGCCCAGAGACTAATTGCTGACTCTTAGAAACCTCTCTGGGAGCTTTTTTGCTGAAGACCATGGAAAAGTTTCTCTAAAATATGTCCAATTCTGAGGAGCACCACATTTTAAGAGGAATACTGAGAAACTGATGTACAGAAGGGCAATCAGGAAGGTAAAGAACTGATGATCAAGTCTCATGAGATTTTTATATACCTAGAAGATTCTCAGACAGGAGAAGCATCAGAACAATTCTCTGTTGGCCCTAAGAACAGAAAGAGAAGCATTGGGGGAAAATGGCAAAGATGTAGATTTCAGTGAAATATTAGGAGAAACTGCTTAAAAGTCAGAGCTATTTAACCACTTCAGGATCTGGTGGTTTCTCATTCACTGAAGGGATTTGAACAATGGATGCACAGCCATCTGACAGGCATGGTGCAGCTACATCCTGTAGTACAGGAGGTTGGACTCGACAGCCTTCCCTCCACTTCTGGTTTGTTCCATCTTTATTCTCTTGTCTAAACTACAGAGTTACAGCAATTTGATACTGCTTTAAGTGCCATTGCTCCGCACTATGGAATCCTATGGCTTACAGTTTGGTGAACTGCTTAGAATTGTTCACTGGAGAACTTTTGTCCTGTGGATGGGATACTAGAGCTCCCTAGCATACTATTCTAATTACTTGACCAAACTACAAATTCCATCACTGGATAGGAAGGAGCCAAGACAAGTGGTATGATATATAACTACTCTGACTGCTCTAAGGCTTCATGTTTTTGTTCTGCTGTATCTTGGGTAGTTTTAATTTGCTGTCTTTTATTGTTTCCGTGGATTTACATAAGCCACCCCTGAGAATAATTTACTGAAAGGAAGAATTTTTCACAAAGAAGTAAAAAATATGTTTCTGAAACAGAACTCATAAATAGAGTAGAAGAAGGGTCATGATTCAACCATAGAGTTGTCATGGCAACGTCCAAGGTTCAGTCCAACAGCGCTTCCAATTCAAAATGGCAGACGATGGGAAACTTCTTCCATCCTTTCAAGCTGACCACATCACTTAGATGGACCAATATTCTGACTCAGTTGTAAAGCAGCTTCATTTGTTCATACATAAAACTTTGCTTCCCTCACCCCGACTGGTCTCAGGCTACTACTGAAAAGACGGAAGTTAACTTAGCTACTGTACAAATGAGTATAATATGAATGGTGCCCAGGGACACATTTGGTCTTCATTAACAAGAGCTCAGTAGCTATTTTGTCATTTTTCTTGTTTGTCATAAAAATAAATACACTTTAACAGATGATCTAAGTGAGCAGACTTTGGCAACAAAATGGACTGTGTTCCATTATAAATGTGATGTGTATAATTTAAAGCAAGATGGAACATTAAACCATTTCCATTTCATTCAAGGGAGCTAACGACAAAGATCTAGATTCTGATTGCAAAGGAATGAAAAACGGCGCATTCTTGGAGAGTGCTTTAAATCATGCATTCCATTTTATGGAGTTCAAGCTATAAATGGCCTATTTTGGAATAATTAATCATGTTGGGATATTTTTTCCCAGTTCCAAAGTTTGCCTTTGACTAAAAGGAAAAAGGAAAAAAAAGTGTTTTATGAGTAAAAGAGCAGCTTAAGCACCTTAATAGATTGTACAAGGGCCAAAAAGGAATTTGGAGGGCACTTCCTGTTCTCCTCCAGGTCAAAATTACCATCAGTTAGAAAGATTTAAGAAAGGCATTGAAGTGCCCTTGGGAAATTCTGTGGCTGATGGGAAAGGGCTTGGTTTCAAACCAAGGGCATGTGTGGAATCTGGAGCAGAGGTTGAGAAGGTAAGCTGAAGGAACAGCCAAGTAGTCATTTGATAAACATCTCCAGTTCCACATACTAACATTAGGAACTTATTAGACCCATCCACTCTTTCCAGAATTAGGTAGCAACCCAATGGGAAGATCATGTTTCCACCTGAATGGTGAGTGCACTGATTGCTTTTCACTGGGGATTGTCTGTTTGGTTTTGTGAGTTATTAAAATAAACCACCATATACCACTCAGTGGTTATTATATAGCCCAGAAGAGAGCAAGATAGAGAGAGAAGGGATAAGTTAAAAGGTTAAAAGAATGTGAGGAAGTTGCCACTGGTTCAGAACGATTGTTCTTGTAGCCTGTCTTTCCATTGCCAAAGGAACCCGTGCCAAATGCTGCTGAAGAAATTGCACAAGAAAAACAGAATAATTCTAGCATCCATCTCCAATCATTTACTCTCACCTTCTGGTTCAGCGATATCTTGAACACCAGATTGCAGTCTCAGTTAGCAATCTCCTTTGACAGACCTATCCACCACACATTTCTCTAGTTCTTTTTTAGGCTCTTGTATCAGCTTTGGCAACATTCCACAGCACCGGGGTTTCAAAACCAAGAGGATGAAGTTTCATAGGCTGCTGCAGTGTTTGGAAACATCTTATGAGTAACTTACTTATTCATCTTATTCAGTTTCACACAGATGCTCAGACAATGTGTTTACTTGAAGGCTTAACCACAACTGATATGCAGTATCTATGATCAGGATAGTCTGTGTTCCTTTTTAAAAAGTATGAGCAACTCTGTGTGTTTCCTTTGAAGTTCATCGGGGAAATGGCATTGGAGAAGGGACTAGCACTGTTTAACACCATCTCTTCTGCACCATCATCCAAAACTAGGTCACTCCCATACCTGCTATTAAATCCATCAGAATATATATGGCAACTTCCTTACATACAGGTAATAGTACAGTTAACAAAGTCAGTTAACAAAGCCTCTAACAAAGATATTTCTTTTTACATTGTCTTTCATCCCCCTTGCCCTCCTTGTCTTCTGTCTGTTTGAGGTTTCTAAGTGGTATTTGCATTTGGATGATAGTGAAGGATGGCTGGAGAAATATAAACTTTTTGGTGCTAGGTTGCAACAGCATGTCTGCAATAAATAATGGAATCAAACATGTGATGGGAAAGCATGGGAATCTGCCTTAGCTGACCCTACTGTAGCTGCCTCTGCCAGTTTACAGCAGGCAAGGTAAACAGCAGTTGCTTTCTCACTGGGCATGCACAAATAGCAAAACAGAGATAAAAAGGGAAAGTGGATCAGTTGCCTAACCAATATGCCCAGCATGCTAAAAAGGCATAAAACTTCAACCATAATAGAATCATAAGAAAAAAATGAAGGCTGGTGAAAGGGGGGAAAAAACAACAACCCTGGATGCATTTTGAAAAATGCACTCAGGTGATTTCTAGAATATTAATAATGTTTTTATTTGCTTATGTAAGATTTGTGTGACTTGGTTGTTTTATTTCGTATGCATGTATTGCTAGTTTTGAATTAAAAGTTTGTTGAAACATGTGGAACTGCTCACAGTTTTGTGGTGCAGGAACCTATTCCCATTCATTCCATGTTATTTCTACCTCTGGTACCAAATTTTGTGTTAAAAATGTAATTCCCAGGAATGTATCTAGTTTCTTAACTGAGATATACCTGTACCTTGGATTATGAGTAGAGGCTGAGAGGAATTGTTTATTTTTGAATGGATTTGATTTATATTCACCCTTTCACTAAAAAATTAGGACTTAGGCCTTTTCCACATTTTGTTTTTAAAACGGGGCAGTGTGTCCTCCAGCGAGGACATTTGCACTTGGGGGCGAACTGGGTTCGGATTACTTTCTGTAGTTTTGGACTTCAGCCCGCTCCGGAACGACCAGAACTGGTGGTTCGCCGTGATATTGAAAGACCGCTTAAAACAGGTCTTTCAATAGCCCGGTGCGCCCCAGTCCATCGCTGCGCTCCTGCGTAGATCTGCAGGCTCGCACCAGCACGAGGCTGCAGATTTTCCGGGGGCGGGCTTCTGGCTGGCGAGCTTCTCCGGTTGGTGGAGAGCCTCCACCAAGCGGAAGCCTCCATTTTCATCCCCCGAGCAGTGTGTGGCACTGCTCCGGATCAGCGTGGATCGTTGGAGGGAGCGCACCAGTCCAGTGAGTAACAGACTGCCCCGTTTTCTTCCCAAAGTGTGAAAAAGCCCTCTATGCAGCTCACAGCAAGAATAATTAAAACAGAGACAAAACCACAAAAGTTATAACATTAAAATATAATTAAACAAAATGATGATGATTACAATGATGATACAAATCAAAGACAGTTTAAATCTGTAGTTTAAAAGATACCCACATCTGCATGTTAAATGATCCTCTGTTAGCAACCATAAATAATTAAAAAGTGATTTTATTCAAACTGGGATTCAGGAAACAGCACAAAGAAAGGACTCTTTTCTTCATTTTCTTCATTTCTCCATTTTCAAAGAAACTGTGTTAAATAGCTTTCAGAGAATTCCACATGGGATGTCTCATTTTCTAGTGTGACTTTGTGGGTTTCTAAGTAGTTATTAACAAGCTGATTACAGTTTTTCTCTCCCTCTAAGTTGTATCCCCCAAGAACACAACATTTACTGCATGAGTGTTATTAAGGAAGAAGTTTTGTTAATAATACCATTTCCCCCAAAATAGAAATTGAACATTAGTCAATAGTTTGCTAATCATAACTGAACTCAAAAATCTAATATGTTTACATTAGAATGGGGTGGGACTTTTGGAAACATGTTAAATTGTTTTTATGTTTATCCTTTATACTCACATTAGAAACCTGGGATATGAGACTTTGGTTGACATCATTGTTCACAAGTGACACATTTCACAGCTGCCACCTTCAAAAATGCTCCTTGAGGATTTAAGTTGTATTTCCCAAACTTGCACTTTCCTGACTTGTACAAATCCCTCAATCTGTTTGTTAAAGTTTGTATTCCAAACTTGGAAAGTGTCAGGCAGGGGGAGACTATCATTAAAGCTGTGAACGTACTTTTGCCACTGAGTTCCTGTATCTTTTCTCTCCTTTCAACCCATTCCCCCATCCTAGGAATCATAGATTTGGAACAGACTACAAGGGCCATCTAATCCAACCCCCTGCCTTGCAATAATACAAAGGTAAAGCACTCCTGAGAGACAGCCATCCAACCTTGGTTTAAAAACTTCCAATGAAGGATCCATCACTCTGTGAAATGGTTCATTCCTTTACTGAACAGCTCTTATGGTAAAGAAGTTCTTCCTAATGTTTAGGTAGAATCTTTTTTTCTTGTAATTTGAATCCATTGGTTTATGTTCTTGTATCTGGAGCAGAAAAACAAACAAAACAAAAAAACAAGCTTGCTCCATCTTCTACATGACATCCTTTCAAATACTAAAAATACTTAAAGAAGATTGTCAAGTCACTTCTCATTCTCTTTTTCTCCAAGCTAAACATACCCAGCTCCCTAAAGATTCCTCAAAAGACTTGGTTTCCAGACTTTTGATCAATTTGGTCATCTTTTAGTTCAGGGCTTTCCAAACGGTGTGTCATGACACATTAGTGTGTTGCCTGTAGTGTGTTGATGTGTTGCCTTCCCAGCCAAGAAAGACCCCCCCCCCATCAAGCCTGGCCTGCTGCCGTTGCTCTCATTGGGGCCTTTCCCTGGCAAAAGCGACGGCAGCGGGCAAGGACTGGGTGGGAGGGGGCTCCCTTTCCCCCGCCACTGCTCTCGTTGAAGTCTTTCCTGACAAGGGCGACAGCAGCGGACCAGGATCAGGGGGGTCTGCTTTTCCCCACCTTAGATACATCTCTGGGTATCTCCAGTTTGCTAGTAAAACTGAATTACTGTGTTGCTAAATGATACATGTTGAAAAAGTATGTCATGAACATTAAAAGTCTGGAAAGCTCTGCTTTAGTGAATTTCTTGAACAACATCTAAATGTATGTTGGATAGTTTGAAGGAGTGTGGCGTAAAACCTGCAGAAAAATCCTTTAAAATGGTTCAAAAATGGCCTTTAAAATAACTTTTTTTTAAAAAAAAAGGTAGAATATATTACTTGCCACACAAAAACAGCTAATGCCATTTGCCATTCTTTTGAAATGTAGCTCTATTGTGCCCTCATATCAAAAAGTAATTTGGGGATAATTGTGTTACTTTCCTTCATTACTTCCCACATCTGCCACATTTGCTTGAACCATAATTTCCTTAAATATGGGCATTCCTTCATGTGCGAGAGGTCTGTGATCAGAGTGGTTGAGGTAATGGGCCAGTTGTGTGGATTATGGTCATAACATAGTGGATGTAGCTGTGGAGATGAGAGGTAAGATGTACTCCACATATTCGGTAAGTCTGAATAGACATTGTTCACAGGAGACTGATCATTTTGGGAACGCCTAAGGGCAACAATCACAGTGAATCTTACATTATAAATTGAACAAACCACATCAGACAGAATGGCAGTCAGGCATGGCCTACCATCCATCATATTCAAGCAAATGTTATGCAAATTAGAGCAGCCATGTGCAAATCAAATATGTAGATTAGCTGTAGTCCTATGACCCACGTTATTTCTAATTTAGACCTCAGTACCGGAGGAAAAATAGCCCAGCGAGGATGTTCTCAAGGATATTAGATGAAATGATTCACTTTGCTCTATGTTGTGAAAAGGAGTGTCTCTCACATGGTTCTGCTTAATGGTTTTTCTCATTTATATCTATCACTTCTTAATTAGCACCTTACCTTTCCCTATAAGTGCAAATAGTTTTCAAGTCTGCTGAAAGAATATTTTACTTTTAGAAAAATTAGTCAGTTAAAATTGTCGATTGTAAGTGATGGAGAAAATGATTTCTAGGGTGGCTCCTACTGTGGAAGTCCACTAGAATTTGCCCTGACATTTATTCCTTCCTGTTTAGGAAAACTGCTGCACAATCTGGGAAAGTAGAGATGCCATTGGGTAAACTGGTGGCTATTGATCATACTAGCTGAAATTGATGGGAGTTGCTACCTGCTCACCCTTACATTAGAGGTTCTTAGGAGCTCTCCAAATCCTCAGCAAGGTCAGAAATATTCATTTTCGCTGATCAAGATTGCTGTTTTATCCCATTCTGGGAGAAGGGTGCAGCATAAATTCAACAAATATTTTTTTATGTTGTTACCCAGTACTTTCAAACAAAGAATAACATTTAAATCATAGTTGCAGATTAAGAGCCTCAGTGAATATTGAGTGGGAGGCTTGGGGTTATACATCATCACTGGATGGTGGTTGGAGGTCTGGCATCCATTCAACACCTTGGCCATCAGCCTGCTGGCTTTGCTGTTTAACATATATTGGGAGAGATTGCCCAGAGCTCCGAGGGGTTCAGTGCCCTCAGCGTACAGAGAACACCAAACTCTATCTTTCCTTTCCAAATGAGTCCAAATTAAGTTGTTTTGGTTCTAAACTGAGGGAGACATTAGTTCACTAGGAAACCTTGGAGACGGCACACTTCTATTCCAACTGAAGGGGAAACTTTTTACCTTCACATGCCACCCAGTATCCTATACAGGCTGCGGAATGCCTTTTTGCCATGTTTTTAGGCCCAGAAGAGGTCTTTAAAAAACAAAACAAAAAAACAAGAAGTGGCTAGAAATCAGTTCTGCTTTAGTTCCAGTTTTTAAAAGGGCCTTTCTGGGGCATAAAATAGACCAGGGAGGAGCAAAATGTGGCAAAAAAAGTCTTACGCACTATAGTGGAGAAATTAGGTGCAAAAAGGTGTTTCTGTTGTTTTTTGGGGAGGTTTTTTGGGAATTTTTTTTTAAAACCCCTTGGGGTTCCTGGGGGCTTGGAAATCTGTTCTTAGGATTACATGCAGCCCACAGGCCACACTTTTTCCATCCCTGTTCTATACGGATGTCTGTCTTCAGCAAGAGACTGCAGGAAGGCAACAAAGTGCAGTTTAATCCAAACAAGACAGCAGTGCTCCTGGCCAATCAAAGGGTAGTTCAGGGAACAGGGATTCAACTTATGCTTGATGGGGTTACACCTCTCCGGAAGACACAGATTTGCATCTTGGTTGTACTCCTGGATTCAACTCTTGGCCTAGAAGCTCAGGTTTCTGTGGTGGTCAAGTGTGCATTTGTGCAGCTAATGCTTGTGTGCCAGCTGTGCTCATTCCTAGAGATTTTAGATCTATCTACAGTGATATAGCACCTTAGGTCATGGGCTAGATCTCCCAACAATGACATAGCCTTAGTTCAGGGGTGGACAAAATGTAGCCACCAGTCTGTTTTTGTGCCCCCAGAATTAAAAATGGCTCCCAAGTGCCCTTTAGGGGGATATGGTGCAGTTTTACCACACTTTGGGTCTTCTCCTAAAACCAGAAATAAAGTCAAATCTGACTTATGGTGACCCTCTTGGAGGATTCTCTGGGCAAAATGGCTTCAGAGGAGGTTTGCCGTTGGCTTCCTCTGAGGGTGAGATAATGTACCTTTCCCAAACCCTAGTCTCCCAGATTCTTAGTCCAAAACTCAAATCACTGTACCACACTGGATCTGTTTATTCCCCCCTAAAAAAAAAACAAAAAAAAACAGAAGAGAAGAGAAAGAAACAGATATATTCAGAAATTACATTTGAATTTGTCCTTATCAGACATGTTGAGGTCCTGGTTGTGGCCATGCCTCCTGATGTCCCCAAAACTCACTCCCAAAACTCAGAGGGTAGCTGGTTCAGTTCAGAGCCTCCATCTCAAACTGCTCAAACACCTTGATCCCATAGTTTGGGAAGGTCCTGTATAACTCCTCTGGAAGTTGTGTTTGGGCTGAGTGAAACCCACTCCATAACCAGCAATCACTTCATGGAGCACCTCGAAGAGGCAATCACAGATATGTCTCTCATTGCTCACTTTTGCCCACAGGAGAAAGTTCAGCAGCAACTGAAGCCAGCTCAGGAAAATTTGGTCAGCAGCTAGGTGTCCATGTGAATAGTATTTTTGAGGCTTTGGTGGCTGGATTGCATGAATGTAATCAATAATTAAAAACAAGCAAAACTATTCAGATTTGCCTGATTCATACCCACCACCCATCTGCAATGCAGGGCTTTTTCTCTTCTCCTTTCCCACTTTCCCTCACCCATCTCCCTGTTCAGTCGCGTAGGGACGGGGGGAGTAGGAAACAGTTTGCCTCAGGCAGCAATGTTTTTGGGGTGTCCTGCCCACACCTCCATGCACCCTGGCCATGCTCCCACACACCATAGCCATGCCCCCACACACAGTGGCCATGCCCCTTGTGCCATAGCCCTCCCCCCTCCTGCCCCACCTCCACACACTCCAAGCTTCGCCACTGTCCCTGTTCTTTCTCTTCCTCCACCCCAGTATGCATCCAGTCTGAACCATCTTCACTTGGTTAGAAACCTCATCCATTCCCCTGTTGTCTTTTTTTTTCCTCATTTGCCATTGGCTGTTTCTTTTCTACTCCATCCCCAAAGCTTTTTTGTCTTTCATGCTGGCTTTTCTCTACTCTTCCCAGAGCTTGTTCATTTTCTGGTCCCCTAACTCCCCTTCCCACTCTTACTGGGCACTGGAGGTCAGTCTCTCTCCCTCCAAGTTCTAGTTCTCCAAATCCAGCTGACCATATTTGCATAGTATGCAGATTAATTGCTCGTTATGCAAATTATGTGATAGGTCATAGAAAGGCTGACCAACACACCCATATTCCACTAATTTTACACTCAGAAGTCTTTCTTTCAAAGTTGCTTTATAGACAGAAAACAAAAGATTGCATTTTCTTAGGTTCTTTGGGTGTCATGCAGGGGTGCACGCAGCCCCTTTTTAAACCACTTTTTCTCTTTCTAGACCTCCTGTGCCTCTAAGAGGTGTGGAAGTTACAGATATTTAGCATATAGCTTTTCCAAGAATAGGAATTCCACACAATCTAGAATCCTGCCTGAGGGGTCTACAATGAACTGACTGTGCCTATGTTCAGCCTCATATCCCCATCCTGTCTTCAAAATGGGAATAAACATGCTGATCTGACTCATGGTGCAAGGATTACTAAGCTAAATTCATATACTCCACCTCCCCCCAAAAAACCCTTACAGAAATTACTTTTGGAAGTACATTTTCCAAAACAAGTTAGCATGGTCTGTGCCTACAAATTGCAAATTATTAAATAGCTGTAATAGGATAAAATATCATAAAGATGTGAGATCCAATCTGATCTTGGAAGCTAAGCAAGATCAGCCCTGGTTAGTACTTGGATGGGAGACCACCAAGGAATCCCATTTTAGAGGAAGGAACTGGCGAAACCACCTCTGAATATTTCCTGCTTAAACATTTTTATGAAATGCACAGGGACATTATAAGTCAACAGATCACTTGAAGGCACATACAGTGTGTAAAAACTGACAGAATTAAAGAATGCCTCTCCAAAGTGCCATTCTTCTGAGAGAGGATCTGGCTTCTTTTCCTTTAAAAAAAAAAAAAAGCAACCTGAAGACCAATTATTTCTGAGCATAAGTAGAAGGCTTTCCACTCTCAACAAACAGCTATGTTCTTTTTTAAATGTCAAACAGGTTACATCAATTCACGTTTAAAACAAAGCATCTTGGAGAGGATCACTTTTGGAGCAATGGCAGAGAAACAGACAGACAGAGACACACATCCACCGCTTCATTAGATTGACAGATTAATATTCATTTCCAACCCTTTTTTTTTCCACAAGAGCTGCTAATTTAAAAATTAAATGTAACTTATGTCTCAACAAGACAAAACTAAGTACAATAAATGAATAATAATTTGGAAGTATTTAATCAAATCACTGAAAAGCAAACATATATTCTTTTTGGGATAGTGTGCAGTAGCACTTGAAACAGTTTTCCACAGATTGCGTTAGAATCAGGACCTGCTTTCCCTAGACAGAAGGACTCCACTCAGAGAAGGTGCTTTCTTTCATTCTGAAGATCACCCATCCACCCATACCACAGCCCACAGCCCACAGCCCATCCCTTTTAGCTGGGTTACTTGACTGTCTCTATAGAATTTTCAGGCAGTTGTGGATGTGCCATGAGGAACAGTTCTGCACACCTCAATTCAAGGAGGATACCGACAAGCTGAAGCGTGTCCAGAGGAGGGTGACCAAAATGATGAAGGATCTGGAAGCCATGCCCTATGAGGAACGGCTTAGGGAGCTGGGTATGTTTAGTCTGCAGAAGAGAAGGTTAAGAGGGGACATGATAGCCATGTTTAAATATTTGAAGGGATGTCATGTAGAAAAGGAGCGGGCTTGTTTTCTGCTGCTCCAGAGACCAGGACAAGGAGCAATGGATTCAAGCTGCAGGAAAGGAGATTCCACCTGAACCTCAGGAAGAACTTCCTGACAGTCAGAGCTGTCCAGCAGTGGAATATGCTGCCTCGGAGTGTAGTTGAGCCTCCTTCTTCAGAGGTTTTTAAGCAGAGGCTGGATGGCCATCTCTCGGGAGTGCTTTGATGGGGGTTTCTGCATGGCAGGGGGTTGGACTGGATGGCCCCTGTGGTCTCTTCTAACTCTATGAGTTTATGATTCTATAAGAGTGTGGAAATCCACTTCTGTCAGTACAAGTTTGATGTACCTAAATCCATATCCAGTACCTTTTCTCCTTCGGTGATTCCTATATAGTGCATTAATTTTGCCAAAATACCTCCTCTGACCATTCATTTCTAATAATTTCTAATAAGTAAAATTAGCAATCTCCAACGTTTTCCATAAATGATCTTTGAGTGCAGTTACTGATTATGTATGATGTTCACTTTTTTCAAATTGACTGACTAACAAATTCATCCATTCAATTAAGGAGATAAAATAACAGAGTCCATTGGGTGCTTATGGCCTCATTATCTTATTTTTCATCTTTCAGTATGCCTTTTCATAGTGGATATTTCTTCTGTATGTACTTTCCTGATTTAACTGCCTTTAGACTAACAGCTGATTATGAATTAAATAAGGAAAAAACATAGAGTTTTATGTAGAAAGTAAATTAAGAGGAAAGTTAAAATCAAAGTTAATTGTAGCAGCAATAATAAGCCAGTAAGAAAGCTGGAAATAAGACTAATAAATAAAACAATGGCTGGTGAAGGCAAATCCTCTCTGAAAAATTTTGCCAAGAAAACCTCATGATAGGTTCATTTTAGGGTTACCCTAAGTTTGCAATAACTTGAAGGTGCACAACAATAACAACGACAACAGCCACAACCAGTCTGAGAATGTAAAGTCTTTATAAGTTTCATTCTTACAGACAAGAATGAACAAATATCCTTGCTGTGAGAAAATCACCAAAAACTATTCAGTTTTTGAAGACTATTTGTGTTTTTGAAGTGAGTATAGAAAACTGCATGGCGATTGCACAGAAAACAACATTTTCTGCACAAAAAACAGCACAGATGCTTTGTATCTATGCAGGGTAACCATGTGCATTTTTTGCACAGAATAATTCCTGAACTGTCAGTCTAGGATGATGATAGTAATGGTGGTGGTGGAGATGATGATGGTGATTTCTATCTAACCCTTTTCTCAGTTTGGGATTCAAAGTGGTTTACAACAAATTAAAAAACTCATGTTGTTAAAAACAGTGGTGGAGCTGAGAGTGTATGAAGGGGGCGGGGCTATGGTGCATGGGGGTGTGACCAGGGCATGCGGGAGCGTGGCTACAAGCCAGGATGCCCCATAAACATTTCCCCTGGGGCAAAGCGCCCTCCCGCCCCCCGTTCCTATGCGACTAGTTAAAAATTAATAAGATAGAAAAGTTAAAACAAAATTAAACCATCAAAAAATTAAAACCAGGTTTAAAAATATGCAGTGTCAGGTATATATTAAATAGCATGGGGGCAGAACAGAGCCTTGAGGGACCCCACAGGCCAAGGATCTAGCAAGAGTCCTTCAGCACCATCTTCTGGGATCATTCCTCCAGAAAGGAATGAAGCCATTGTAAAACTGTGCCCCCAAGTCCCATCCCAGCAAGGCTGCCCAGAAGGATATCACGGTAGATGGTATGAAAAGTTGCCAAGAGGTCCAGCAGAACCAACAGGGACACACTCCCTCGACTAGTTCCAGGTATAGGTCATCCACTGTGGCAACCAAAGCCATCACTGTCCTGCAATCAGGCATGAAGTCAGACTGAAATGGATGTAGATAATCTGTGTCATCTAGAAACCCCTGGAGCTGGCAAGCCACCACGTACCCCGGAGCCTGGCTTTCAAATGGAATGTTAGAGACTGGCTGATAATAGTCCAGAATGGTGGGAACTTGTGATGACTTTTTCAGTAATGATTTTATAACAGCTGCCTTCAGGCAAACTGGAACTTTGCCTTGTTTTAGTGAGGCATTAACCACTTCCTCTACTTACTTAGCCGGTCTCCTTCCAACTTTTTAAAATAAGTCTGGACGTACAAGGATCTAACACATGTGGTGACTATCATCTCTCCAAAAATCCTATGCATATTCTCAGGTTGCACAGATTGAAATGTATCTGTTGTCACTGGACAAGTAGGGGCTGAGCTTACATTCACTGGAGCTGTATCAATTATAGTATCCAAGTCAAGGCAGATCTGAGCCATTTTATCTGCAAAGTGCTGGGCAAATTGTTCACAGAAGGATGTTGAATGGTCTGGGTTTTCTTCTCTTGGGCCTGTGTGTAAAGGATACCTGATTGCTTGAAACAGCTCTGCTGGTTGGCTCCTTGCAGCCACAATAGAGGTATAGATGAAATTTGCCTTTGCTGCCTCTATAGGATTCTCCTCAGAAAACTTTTATGCTGTCATTTTTGTCTGTTTTTAAAATATTCTTTCCACTTCTACTCCAGTCCTATGGCAACTTACTTGAGAGCAAGCACCATTAAGACATCTAATGTATTGAGATTTAGATATGTTAAAAAATAATTATGAACCTATATAAAGAGTGTAGTCTTAGAATTACGTAATAGGAAATACTGGCTGGAATTAAATTGGTGACATTCAGCAGTATAAATTCCCTTACTGTAGGGGAAGTATTTTGTTGTTGTTGTTGGTTGCTCCGTGGCTGTTCCCAGTTGATCACTAGACAAACGGAGTGGCACAAGTGTGGCCTTTGCCCTCTTGAGGTTGGCATGCATCTGTCTATCTTTGCAGATATGCTGTGGGTTCACATTTATGCAACAGAGTTGGCATGGTACTACACTAAGTGCCACCCATTGTAAGGGTGCTATAGTGCAACTACTGCATAACTCTTCAGGGGATGATTTATTCTGTGCAAGCCTGACATAGAACCTCTGCCATTTTACTTAACATTTCTGGGAAGGGCTGCAGCTATGATGTTAGAAATATGTGGTCGTGAGCTTTCCATGGACATCTGGTTGACAAATTGTTTGCAAATGGGGGTTGGACTAAATAGGCTTTTGATCTGATCCATAAGTCCCTTCTTATATTCTTTTCTTTTCACTCTTTTTTTTAAGTGATAAAAACTTAAACTTCTCCTGCTATCATGTCTATTTCAGCTGAGAAAATAATGTTTAATGGAATCTATTTCAGGTAGAATTGATTGTCTCCCCTTTCTCCAAGCACCAAGCAGTGACTTTGGTCATTTGTCTCTTTGATCAGTTTCCAGTATCTGTTGTTATAACATCAAGATAACATCGTAGGAGCCTCAGTTCTGACTTTGTAATCATGACTTTATGTGTAAATAGAGATGAAAGGCTTCAGTAGAGGTGAGTCTTGAGTAAAATGCCGACCAGTATCTTGCTAGGTAAATAGGGGTCAGGCAGACCTATGGGCCAGGAAGTATACTGAAATAAGAGACCGTGAGTATAAACAACCCTATCAAAGCTACGTCTGTTCTAAATGAATCTTTTGACAAACAGCATCTGCAAAGGAGCTTGTGAAATGTAAGATCCCAACAGAGCAAAAGATTGTGCCTTCAGGAAAAGTTAAGCAGAGGGGCTTGAATGAGCGCCTGTGGCAGGCAGTGGATTTACTTCTTTCATTGACTGCTTAGCAACACAGCAGAGCCTGGAATGGCCCAAAATAAATATGAACAAAGCAGATAGAACTAGGTCCTTCAGTGGCATGGAATTAAGTACAGTCTTTCTAGGCAGATTTCAGAGTCAGGCTATAGTACCTTTGTTGGAGTACAACTCTGACCTATGCTGGCTAGATGGTCATGGGAGTTGTCATCCAAAAAGGTAACATTTCCAAACTTTTGCCTGAATCATAACAAGAATTTGTATTCATCTTTTCTGTTTTCACTGATGAACCTCTCTGAATATTTGCATCAAGAGCAGGGGAGCTTTGGTCCTCCAGATGTTTTAGATTTCAGCTGTCATAATCCTTGACCATTGGCCACGCTGGGTGTGGCTGACATGTACTGAAGTCCAAGACATCTGGAGGACTAAGCTTTCCCACCCCTGCTTCAGGGGATAGTTTTGCAAATCTCAGTTTAAAAATACAATAATTTTGCCCAGGCTACACATATAACACTCACACTTTCTCTCCCCCTCTTAGAAACGTAGCTAGAGTGTAGCAGTGAATGCAATCTGCAAATTCAACTGAAAACACTTCAGGTATGATTTTTAAAGACATTCAAGAGTCTAACAACTCTCTGTTGCCTGAATATGTATATGGGTGTGAGCTTTATCCACACATTACCTTTAGCATACTCAGCTTTCACCATCATTCCATATGGCACGATTAGGGTGATTAGGGTGGTGAACAGGGACAATTGTGTCCTTTTATCATCAGAGAAATCATAGATACTGTCCAGTAAGCATCTTTGGCACTTATCTATTTATGGATGACACTTGAAATCCCAGCATCTTCACCAGCTGTGGGCAAAAAAAATAAAGCTACCCAGAAACAATAGATTGTATAGTTTCATAGATGGATCAGCATGGGGGCTGTCAAAGAGAAGCATTTGTCTGAAGGGAACTATCTTGATCTCTTACAAGGAATGACTGAGATTCCATAGAACAAATGCACAGCAACTGTATATTTACTGCACTGTATAAAGTGATTGTCTGGAAAGGCCCTGCATCCCTCCTACTGGCCTCTAGTTTTGCAAAAGGCAACACCAAGCTTCCAAAAAGGAGAGAGCAGAAGATGCTGATCTTCCCTTGATTTGAAGGAGAATGCTGCTGGCAGCATGCTTCGTTGCTTGTCCAGCTGCTATAGGAGAACAGCCAAATTAGCTCCATGGTTGCCAAGTTTGTAAACTATTGAAAAACAGAGGGCTCCAAGAAAGCCTGTCCTTGAGAACTGTTCAGGTTGCACCCCTCTTGAATTCTATATTGGCCATCCAATTCAGCAATTCTGGCACAGATGAGTAGAACACCCTTATTTAGAGTGAGCATGTGTGTAATATGATGGGACCAACAAGTATTTTGAATGTCTTTATGAGAATGGAGATCCATTAATCAAGATTGTGTCACTCAATACACTGAACCTGGATGGCAGAAACTGCTGCAGAAACTTTCTTCCCGAGTGTCAGAATTCATTAAGTAGTCTGCACATGCCAAACTTAACCCTGCTATGTTGTGTGCTATGTGAATTAAGGAGGCTCCTTACAATGTTTAGAGTAGTCTTACGGTGGTGAGGAGTTTTTTTCACCTCTTTCAAATAATATAGATGATGCATTTTTAACTACTGTGAAAAGCAAATATACAGGGTGTTGCAATGGGGGAAGCAGAATTGTGACTTTTCTGATTCTGATCAACAGCCAAGTCTATAAGAATTGCCCCAATTTGTCTGCCTTTCTATCTCTATCTCTCTAGAACAATGCATCTCAGTTTAATTGATGGGGAGGGCCAGCAATTATTTTCTTTCCTCAATGTGCTAGGGTAAAAATAGAGTGGTACTATACAGTACAGAATAGACCTAGACACTGTACTGCTATTGATGCATCCTAGAACTGGATTGGCTTTTTCAGCCGTCCATCACACTGTTTATTCATGTTCAACTTGTGGTCTACTAAGACTCCTAGATCCCTTTCACAGGTATTGTGGTCAAGCCAGGTGTCATCTATCCCATATCTGTGCATTTCATTCTTTCTGCCTATGTGTAGTACCTTACATTTTTCCCTGTTGAAATTCATTTTGCTAATTTTGGCCTTTGCTCTCTAATCTGTCAAGTTCATTCTGAATTCTGATCCTATCTTCTGGGGCATTAGCTACCCCTCCTAATTTGGTGTAATCCACAAATTTCATTAGCATGCCCTCTATTATATCATCCAAGTCATTGATAAGAATATTGAATAGCTCTGGTTCCAGGACAGAACCCTGTGGCACCCCAACTGGTCACTTCTCTCCAGGATGAAGAGGAGACATTGGCGAACACTCTTTGGGTTCAGTTAGTCAACAAATTACCAATCCAGAGGACCTTCTCAAAGGCATTACTAAAATCAAGATATGCTATATCAACAGCATTCCCTTTGTCTACTAATCTTGTAAGATTGAAAACAGGGAAGAGGGGTTGGGGGAGAGGGAGGGAGGGACAGAGAAGTTAGTCTGACATTACTTGTTTTGAATAACCCATGTTGACTTTTAGTAATCATGGCATTCCTTACTAAGCGCTTACACACTTGATCTGCTCTAGAATCTTTCTTCATACTGATGTAAGGCTAACTAGGTGGTAATTGTTTGATCATCTCGCTTTCCCTTTTTGAAGATGGGAACAACATTCTCCCCCTCCCCAGTCAGCTTGGACTTCTCCTGTGCTCCAGGAATTCTCAAAGATTATTGCCAGTGGTTCTGAGATTACTTCCACCAGTTCTTTTAATTCATTTGGATGTAGTTCATCTGGCTCTGGAGACTTGAATTCATTTGGAGTAGCCAGGTTTACTTGTACTAACTTTTTACTTATGCTGTGTTACATTTCCCTGACTGTATTGTCTGCTCCATTTTACCCAGGATTAGCACTGTTTTCCTCTTTGGTAGAAGACTGAGGCAAAGAAGGTGTTGAGTAGTTCTGTCTTTTTTTTTTTTTTGTCCCCTGTTAGCATTTTGCTATCTTCTTCACATAGTGGCCCTACCATTTCCTTGTTCTTCCCTTTGCTGTGGATATAACCCCAAAAAGTCCTTTTTATTGTTTTTAACCTTTCTAGTAGCCTAAATTCATTCTGTGCTTTAACTTTCTGACTTTCTTCCTATGCTAGCTGGCTATTTGTTTGAATTCCTCTTTGATTATTTTCCCCACTTTTCCATTTCTTGTACCTGCCTTTCTTAAACCTTAGCTCCATTGAAGTTCTTTAGACATCCATCCCAGATTCTTTAGACGTCTCCCATTTTTCCATTCTCTAGAATTGTTTGAAATTGTGTCTTCAGTATCTCACTTTTAAGAAATTCCTGTTCATCATAAACTCCCTTCTCTTTTAGTATTCCTGACCATGGGATCACAACCAGTATTTCCATAAGATTACTGAAATCTGCTTTCATAAAATCTAGAAAGCATGTCTGACTAAGGTTGACTTCCCCTTTCTGCTGTATAACAAATTCCAAGAAAGCATGGTCACTATCACCTAAGGACTCTATCACTTCCACCTCATTAACTAGGTCATCATTGTTGGTTAAGATCAGATCTAAAATAGCTGATTCCCCTTGTTGCCTCTTCCATCTTCTGGATAATGACATTCCTGGCAGAATTTGACTTCCAACAAATATCAGGCTACTTGAAATCTCCCTTTACTACTGTCTCTCTTCTTTCTGAATTTTTGGTCATTGGTGCTAGGAAGGCATCATCCAAGTCCTCATCTGGCTTAGGGTTCTGTAGTAGACCTCTACAATGACACTGCTGCTGTTTTTCTCCCCTTTAATTTTTTACCCAGATCTCTCAGTCTATTATAGATCTCCTACAGGTGTAAACATCCTTGACATATAATGCTGCCTGTCCTTCTTGTTAGGTTTACTTCTCTGACATAGGTTGTACTTTTCTATTACTACATTCCAGTCATAAGACTCATCCCACCAGATTTCACTGATGCCTATTATATCATATTTGTTTTGCTGTTTTAAGAGTTCAAGTTCATCTTGTAATTTCCCATGTGCTATGCATTAGAGATATCTAAGACCATGGGTTATTCCCCTGAGATGCTTATTTAAGTTTTTTTCCTTGCCACTCTTGGATTCTTGTACTATTTGCCCAGTTCTTTATACAACATTCAGACTGTTATCTCCAGCACTTGACAATCTCCTGCCTTCCATATAGCATTCAGACTATTATCTTCAGCACTTGACAATCTCAAGAATATTGTCTCCCTCCACACATATCTCAGCTCAAAGCCCTCCTAATCAAGTTTGTGAAACTGTTAGCAAAGATACTCCTGCCACCTTCCATGAGGTGCAACCCATTCCTTGCCAGAAGTCCATCTTCATGAAACTGCAGATCGTGGTCTAAATAACCAAATCATTCAAGGCAAGACCATGTGAAGAGCCAGGTGTTTACTATTCTTCTCCCCCTTTCTGAGCCATATCCTTCAACTGGGAGGGAAGACAAAATGGCAAATTGTGCATCAAGGTCCTTCAGCTTCCTACTCAAAGACTTATAGTCCCCTGTGATATCTGGAAGGCTATGCTGTACAAATGTCATTGGTTCCCACATGGACCAAAAAGAAGGGATAATGGTCAGTTGGCTTGTCAGCTACTCTGTCACATCACAGAATTTTGCCCCAGGGAGACAGCACACCTCTCAAAACTCACCAGGGACTAGCAGCCAGTGGCTTGGGGACTTGCACTAGCTCAGGGACAATCACTTTGAGAAGTACTGGTCTAGGCAACCTGATCTCTTTGTTTACGACTCCTACCAGATCAAAGCAGCATGGCCAATGGGACAACCTTGATACGCCCTGTCAAAATAAATGTCAAGAGCTATGAGATTTTTTTCACCTTGTGCAAAAATGAAAAAAAAAATATCAGCGCTCTCCCATCAGAAGCAGCAATAATCAAAATTACTGGGTTTTGTACATCCTCCCAATGTATTTTGCACAAAAGTAGTATTTTGTGCAAAAACAAAGGCTGTTGGGACAAAAGACTGCAAAATTCTCACACACAAAAAAAATAATCTAAGTCATAAATATGTGGGAAGAAAAATCCTGTTGTAATCTTGCCCAAAGGAAAGAAAATTTTCATTCTTATGTGAGAGAATAAGTGAAGCTTTACATCCCTACACACTAAACTCCTCAAAGCCAAATCTTTTCTGCCAGAAATGAGGGTAAAATAAGTGTGGTAAGACAGGAGCAGTCCCTCCTCTCTGATACCATCTGTCCAAACCCTTGGTTTACATATTTGAGGTTTTTATTCACAAGAACAAAAGAGTAGCTACAGAGAAGCAGCTGGTATACTGCAGATAATAGAGAGAGATCTGGCTTATTCTAGACTTTATGAAGATAAAGTGTGCAGGACTAAATCCTTTGTAACCCTCAGGAGGATCTAATATCATTTTGTGTTGTAAGAAATCAAACCACACATATTTCTTTTTTTGCCTTTGATCAGTGTTCAGATGACCACAAGATTGCAGACTTGTGGCTTATCACTGTACTTCCTTTGAATGCCAATCTGTGAAACAAATTGTGCAAGGAAACACCAAAGTCTGAAAAGACCATAGCCATTGCATTCATGCTTGGGCTTATGGGTTGATGCGAATGTAGGAAACTTGCCCTGTTCTTCCCCACAATTTTGAAAGTCCAGTGGCTTATCTTCAGCTAAGACAAACTGTATTTGCTAAATATATGAGAAGTCAAGGGGGTTTAGACCAAAAGGTTGATCTGACTCAATTTAGTCCAGCATTTGGTTTTTAAGGATGGATATCCTGAAATCTTTAGGAAGCCTGGAAGGAGAGTATGAAGTTAATCTTCCTGGTTATTTCCTCTACTTCTATCAGTTTATTATTGTTTTGATCTTGGAACTGGAAGGAAAGGGGGGAAGTGAAGATATTCAGCACAAACAATGCAATTTAAAAATTGGCAGTCTATCAACATTTTCAATTATTTTCCTTATTTTAGTAAAGATTTCATTTGGGCATGAAACATTGCACTTTGCACAAAATATGTTTTATACAAAACCACTGTGCATTGTATACTCCATGACATTTTTTTTTTTTTTTTTTGGTAAAAGAGCACTGAAATGTGAAAAACTTTCAGAAATGAACTAAAATTCTCATAATGTGTCAAGACAAGTCAAGGCATCTTTCTTGCTGAGGACAAGAAAACTGGAGAATATTCTTTATACCTCTACTAGTCTTTAGGGTTGATAGAAGGGGTTTGTCATGTTCAGGCCAATAGCAGCAGTCTCTGGAAGCAACACAGATTGGACACTGAAGCACCTGGGAGAACTTCCAGTGAGTCATTTGCTCCACAAAGGCGTGAAGTCATGAGTCTCCGGCCTTTCAGGGTTTCTAGCACCTTTGGCTGGGGGATGTCTGGTTGTAGGGGTGCTTGGGCCTGCTCTCTCCTCTGCTGGCACCATGGATTTATCCCTTCCATGTTTGTTTTCTGATTGCTGCTGAACTCCTGAGTGATGACAAACTAGTGGGAAGCAGTTTCCCCTTCCCTCCTGAAACTCTTGCTTTACTTGTTGTTTTGCTCCATTCTACTTTCCTTTGCGACATACCACTCCTCTTCATCCACCTTGGCTTTCCTTGCATTTGGCAAATACACTTATTCATTAACCGCCCCCCCCCCGTACATCCAGAGCAATCGCTTTTGTTGTAGACAGATGACTATTCCAACAAAGACTGATTCAATAATAACAATAATAACAACCATAATAATTTCCTTTGATTGGATGCAGTAGCACAGGTTCTATACAACAAGCACAGGGATATTTTTTTTTCAAAGTGGAAATCACCCTCTAATATTTTAACATGTGATCTAAGCATCCAAAGCCCATCTCAAATACACCAGGGACAATTTCCTTTTGTCCAAAAGCATTTGGATTCTCCAGGAGAGGCCTCAGTAGGTTAGAGCACAACAAGTCAGAGTCAACATAATTTATATCAAACCCCCCCCCCACTTTCACATGAATAAGGTGCATTTCATAACAGAGGTAAACACTGAGGCAAGCAGACGAAGCAATGAAGCTCTGGGTTGAGAGAAAAGATGGCTTTTGTCAGTTGTTGTAGGAGCAGCGTCAGTACAGGAAAGAGCTTCTATTTATGATGCAAAATAGTAATGTTCCATCCAGCTTTCTAAAGCCTTGTTGATTATTTGTTTAGAAGCACTTGTCTCACAGGCACAGGCTATATGTATGTGCGCCTGTGCATGCATGCATGAGACAGCTGTCTAATATATTTTCCATAAACAGCCTTGTAACTTAATTATATTAGTCCTTTAACTGCTTCTATTAAGGCTTTCAGAAGGCTATAATGAGGATTTTTTTTTTAAAAAAAATGTTTCAGCTGGAAAATGAGCACTCTTGTTCAAATTCTCCTAGCTGAAAGGTTTACAGCAACCTTGAGCCTGCTGATTACTACTAGATGACGAGGAAAAAAGTTCTGATCCTCAATCACAGAGGTGAGCAAGGGCCAAAAGTTGAGAGGTTGCATTCCCCACCACCACCACATTAGGACCTTGGATAACTGTGCTCCACTGTATTCTCACCTCCCATTTTAAAACTTTTAAACTCAAAATGTCCCCACATCCCCAAGGATGGTGGGACCATTTCATGATGTTTTGTTTGAGCGTTCTTAATTTCTTCTCGATTTCAATCAAGTTCTCTGCCTGTAATTCCATTTGTAAATTTCATGATGTTTCCCCCCTCCTCCTTCAAACCTAAAATAGACCTTTTTGAAACCAGAAAGTAACCAAATGGGAGATTTTTTAAAAAGGTGCTACTTTTCTTCTTACCTCTGCACAACAAGGTCCCCCAGCAAATCCTCTCGCTTGTTCACTGTAATAACTAGAACTCAATGTGTAAACCAAAGAGTCCTATTATTCATGATTATGGGAAACCATTGAGATTCACCATACCTTCTGAGAGACACTGAGTGGGATCCTGTTAATGACATACACATACATCAAGTGTGAGTTATGCTCATGAGTCTTTCTTTTGAGATGGTGTACAGGTAGCTGTTCTTGGGTTCTTAGTTCCACATCTAAAAGCTCTCCACTGTAAAGCCTTGGAGGGGCTGGTGCTTACTGAAGAGGCAATTCAGATGCTGAAGATGGAGCTGCTCAGGGCTCTGAGGGAAAAGAAAGGAGATAGAGTGCCATCTGTGAGCATGACCCTGTTTTTCCTTTCTTCAAGCTCAGCCTGACTGCTTCTTCATTGTCTGAATTGCTTTCCCCTTCACACCACCAGTAAGCAGCAAGAGTGCTGGGGCAAAGGGAGGACACATAATGGATAACTGGAGCATTACCCTCTACCTACTCAACATAGGATCTTGGCTATTGTTGCTTATTTTCCCACAAATAAAAATTTTGGGTGCTAGAATAGCACTATTCTAAAAGAAGTTACTTGTCTACCGTGCTTCCTCAAGGGAATCACACAAATACAGTTCCAGAGAGGTAGCTAGCCATGTTAGTTGGTACCAGTAAAACCAAAATACGTCTAACAAAGGTTGGCCCTAGCTCGTGAAAGCTTATGGTATAAAGTATATTCCTTACTCTTTACAGTATCACAAGGCTCTTTTGTTTCTTTAAGAAAATGTGACAGGGAAACATAGGACCCTAAATTTTTGTTCCATGAAGGGAACAGAGGATTTTTATCCCTCTTCCTTCTCTCTGCAGCCCCCGAAGATTAGAGCAAAATGGGTGCTTAACACTGACAAATACATACATACATACACTGTGTCTCTAAGGGAGAGACAGAGAAGATCCATTTCAATGTTGCAATTGCATGTGATCATTTATATACATGGAAGCAAACGCAGAAATAATTTCTGCAATTTAAATAGAAATATATCTCACCATATCAGAAGACTGTGACCAGGTGACTTGCTCAGTCTGCTGTGCCCATGTAACATAATGATTTGCAAATTCAGAGCCCTGACTCTGCCTTCTGATAGGTTTGCATCTTTCCACTGAATTCGGACTGGACAACTCTTCAAACAGAGGGTTGTGTTCTGGCATTCCTTGAAATAAAGAGCTGTCCCATGTAAAATAGGACACTTAGGCCATTTCTGAACTACACTGTTATAGTGCTATTATTCCACTTTCAACATCCTATGAAACCCTGGAGTTTGCAGTTTAGAGAGGGAGGGGCCTTTGGAATTCTCAGCCAGAGAGCTCTTGGGCCTCAGTAAACTACAAGCTCCAGAATTCCACAGGATGTTGAAAGTAGAATAATACCACTATAACAGGGTAGTGCAGAAATGGCCAGAGCCATCATAATGTGCTGATCCTTTACAGTCTCAAGTGGAGGACTGTAGTAAGAATTGTTTCTTCTTCCCTCCTGAAAACAGGCATCATGCACAACACCACCTTTGCTTTCAAGCTAGAGTTTCCAAACATGGGTTTCTCTCCTAATACTAAGGCACAGGTGATGGGCTTTTCAGAGCACTCTTGGCAAGTGGGTAGATGAATTCTATATCCTTGGATTCTCTCCTGCAAAGTCCCATAGGCTTAAAAAAAAATCCTGTGAGGATGTTTGCAGTGAAAAATAAGGAAACATAGGAGAGTTTATACAACTGCACCCTAATTCTTTCTCTGTTAGTTAGCAAACTTTTAATGTCTGTACTCACTGACTGCTAGTTGGCATGTTTGCAGATGTCCTGTTTGATTGCTTTTCCATACCCATAGTCTTTCTAAATCACTCTGAATTGCAGCCATTTTTCTCTCTCTCTACTCCATAAGACCCTGTATTTTATTATGCAAAAATTTCAGTAAATAAAGTTACTTTATATGTTTTACAGAGAAGACTTAGCCTATTTTCTCTACTAGACCTTTTGTGAGTGTCAGTGGGCATGGGAGTGGTTGTTTTTCAGCATCTGCTTTACCAATCTGATTACTCTGAGATCCAGTACTCTCTCCCATATTTTCCAAAAGTTTCTATTTCAACAGAAATATATCTCAAGATGTGTGTTTGTTATGGAAACTCGAGCCTGAATCTTATTCATCAGTCCCAATTAAAGTAGAGCCACTGCATCAATTGATAAAGGGTGAATCTACTTGTAAGTATATCCAATTGATTTAATAAATCTGCTCTAGTTGACACTACCAATAGGGCACAGGCCACCTAGTTCTGCCACCTAGATGCAAAATAAATTTGTTTTCCTTTTCCCTATGAATGATATATCAGGTATAAGATGACAGATCTAAAAACTGATTACAAATCAAACAGAAAACATGCTTCCACTGTCAAAATAAATAAATATATATATATATATATTACATACAATACTCTGAAACATAAGATTTTTTTTGGAAAAAGTATATGTACTTGGAAGGACGGAATGCAGATTTGAAGTTCCTCTAAACAGTGTGCTGAGCTGATTATCAACATTGCAGAATTTGTGGCTGTGACTTCACAATATATAGTTGATTTCAGTCTGAGAAATGAGCTCGTGTCATCTCTCCCCATTACATTTGAAAGATGCTATCTATGTGCAGATAAATGATAAACATGGTTACTAATTCTATGGTGCAGTAATCAGCATATTAGACTGGTATGTGGGTGATCCAGATTTTAATTCTTGCCAGGTGTTCTTGGTCTAGTCACTCTCACTTTTATCCCAATCTACTTAGCAGTTTTTGTTTTGTTTTGGTGGAGAAATTGGTTAAGAAGAGACCCATGTACTCAACAAACCTTAAGCTTATCAGAGTAAAGTGAATTATGGATATAAAAAATAGTTTTTGTGTATTTGTTTGAAAGTAAGCAATCAAGGCTTTTGAAGCAGGACTTGCTCGGGAAGGGCAGAACCAGAACTGCCAGCCACATAATTTTTACTTGGGAAGTTCTTGCTAAGCTCTGTTTCCATGAAGCCACAAAGGGAGCCTTTAGTGAGCTAGTGATGGTCTGGTATCTAGGTGGACAGCTGCTGTAGTTGAAAAACATGAGAGCAGAGCACCTTAGGGTAAAAGATCAAACAGCTCTTCTCAGACAGCAAGTACCAGGGGATCTTTCTTGTTCACAATGAGCTGTCCAGACCCCTGCTTTTGCTGTGTCCTGTGGAAGGGACCTAAACAATCAAATGTATAACATTCAACCTAAGAGGTCACACAGATCCTTCTGGGATTGGAGTCAGTGGAGCTGCCCCAGATACAACAGCCCAAGGTTCATGAGTGCTTCCAACCATCTCATCAGCAAAACTATGCAGCAGGAGAGAGGAAGCAGGTCAAGTTAGCTCATGCTGGAAATCTTGACCTCCCATGAGCCAATACAACTGGTTAAATTCGAAAGGATCAATGGAGCAAAAGGGGAAAATATGAAAGCCAATTACTGTGTTTCTTGGTAAGCAATGGCAGAGTCCCCTTTGTAGAGCCTTGATAGAATTCCCAAATCACCCAGGCCTCAGCGAGTGCATTTCCATGTCATGCCCAGTGTAATGGGAAGTGACAGCTGATGAAAGCCTTTATTCATGGCCTCTTGACACTGCTGTTCCATGTCGGCACATTTCAGGGCGAAGTAAGTCTAAACACAGAGACCAATGAGCCTGGAGAACATCTCCTTGTGTCACCAGAGGAAGCCGAGGAATGGCAGATATCATGCCTCCATTTTTTCCCTTTAAGTTTTTTTTTAACTTAACTGTGCATCTCAGTGGTTTGCAAAGGACAATGAGGGCTTTTATGTTCCTTCCCCCGCTTTGACAACTATGCTGTGTGTGGGTATGTACAGTTCAGTGGTGTGATGAGCTCCCCTTCTTGCCCTTGTTGCCACGGTATCATGTTTGCACTGCGCCTAAGGTCAGAGACTGCAAATTAGTGAGCTATTGAAGTGGTCAGCCTTTCCCACATGAGTGTGGGATTCTGTTTCCTTTCTCAACACATTACCTGGCTGCCAGTAGCCTAAGCCTGCAATGTATAGTCATAAAAGACAGAATGGAAAAGATATGAGGGAGGATGAATAATTAACTTCCCCTTGTACCTCCTCTTACTGTTTCACACAGCTTTACTTTTGATGCCTACCCTCAACAACTATTTTTTAATTATTGTTATTCAGTGTTGGCTTATTCAGTGCCAACAAAATGCTAAGTGCTGACAGAATATTCATCCTTGGATTCTGTGTATGTGCGTTCTCATCTGCTTCTTTTAGTTCCTAGAAGGCTGATGTATATTTGCATTTTGAAATTGAGCCTTATCCACCCATTCTTTTACGACTCTTCTACTTTGAAGGCACGAATAAACTATGTAATGTCTTCCTGCATTCCTCTTCCTTTGCAGTCCATTGTAGGATGCATTTCTTGATGGCTCCCTATATACTTATCAGCAATACAAATCAAACTGAATCAGGTTGTGACTGGGGACAAAGCCATACAGTACAACTTATCAAGAAGTTTGCTGGTCCTTCTGAAACTCTATGGAACTGTGTTTGTTGCTGTTGTGTACCTTCAAGGCATTTCTGATTTATGGAGACCCTAAGATGAACCTGAGAGCCAGTGTGGTATGGTAGTTTGAGCTTTGGACTATAACCCTTGAAACTAGGGTTTGATTCCCCACTTGGCCATGGAAACCCACTGGGTGACCTTGGGCATAGCACATACTCTCAGCCCCAGAAAACTCCATGATAGGTTTGCTTTAGGGCTATTATAAGTCAGGAATGACTTGAAGGCACACAAAAACAAAAAGGTAAGATTATCACAGGGTACTCTTGACAAGATTTGCTCAGAGGGGATATTGCTGTTGCTTTCTTCTGAAGCTTCCAGAATGTGACTTGGCCAAGGTCACCCACTGGATTTCCATAGCTAAGCAGGGATACAAATACTAGTCCCCCAAAGTCCTAGGCCAACACTCAAACTGCTATAAAATGCTACATTTTATAAAAAGCTATGTTAGGCCCACCCAAATTGAAGAGTCAGTGCTGCCAAACTGAATGCAACTCACCTGTATTAATTTGTGGGCTGCCACCTCCTTGAGCAGTCTTTCTTATATGCCAGATAACCAGTCCAAGTAACAACAACAACAACAACAACAACAGCCTGCCATCCTTTATTCCTGGGAGGTTGCAGTCAGCTTGGCAAAGTGTAGGCTTTGTAAGCCAGACTTAATGTAGAATGATGAACACATCTTGCTATGTAAGCAGCTTCTTCTGCACTATTATGTGCTGTTCCTCACTTCAGTGCATCAAAGGGAAGAGGTGAACCCACGCTGACTCCCAGCCACTTCAGCTTTGTGCTGGCCACTTCTATACACCTATTGGCACACAAGATATTTGGCTTTGGCCTACTGCAAGAAGCACTTTTTTAGCATATCCTATTGGTATGCCAACCCTCTTCCTCATTTTGTCATAAACTATCAGCTTAATATGAGTGATAAGCACTTCTTGATGTAGCACAGAGTTAAACTCTGGATATCACGGCCACCATTTTAGGGTTAAAATACGCGAACTGTCTTGTACTGAGCCATTCTGTTAGCTCTTCCAATTCAGTTTTATCTGCATCAGCTGAGAAAGGCATGCCAGGATTTTAGATGTGAGAATGTTTTCTCAATCCCACTTAGAAAATTGACTGGATGGATCTATTCTAGTTGTGGACTCACCAACACAGTGCTAGCCAGTGCTTTTACTATGATTGCCTCTTTAAATTTTTAGCTTTTGTATTATCCATTGTTTTGATTATATTTTGTTTTTAACTAATATAGTGAGCTGCCTTGGGTCTCATACTGGGAGAAAGATGGGCTATTAAGACAGGCGGGGGGGGGGAAGGGAGGAAGGAAGGGTTGCAGTGCTTCTCCTCTGCAAAGAGAGTAGCATGAAAAATGGATTTTGCACAAAACTCCCACAATTTGCACGAAATTGTCTCCCCCCTCCCGCCATACATATATATGCTGTTTGTTGGGGATGGGGATGGGGGATGCTCTCCCCATGCACTTTAGGATGTCAAAATATTTGGTGAATAATGTTTGTTTGCTCCAACAGCAGGAAGAAAACTGTGGAAAGTATTCATCTTTACCTGCAAGGACAAAATAGTTGAAAATTTACATCTCTGGTGTGGTCCTTATAGCTTTTTTCAAAAAAGCTTACCCAATGATCCACTTTCTACCTATTTGACACCAGACCTTCAGCATTGCTAGAGATGCTGTACTTCTCCATACTCCTCTATGGCTATCAGATTACTGCTTTGTCTCTTCCTTTCTTAACCGTGGGCCATCCTGGTAATGTGTGGCAAAGTCTTCCACCCAATACCATGTTCTTCCACTTTTCACAACTGAAAACCAAGTTGCATGTGGCCAAGCAACATCTGAGTGTGGTCAAGATGACAAAAGTTATTAGTAAGGAAGAACACATGAGGTCTTTCATCCATAGCACTGTCATATGTCAAAGTTGACTTGGCAGCACTTAACAACAAAAGCAAAATTAAAAACTGTTAAGAAGAGAAAGATAGAATAGCTGTATGAAGAAGTCCTCTATATGGGGCACTAGGAGTGGCATAAAAGAAAAATTGAGATTGAGACAGGGGGAGAGGGAGGGGGAGGGGGAGAGCAAGAGAGTGAGAGAGAGAAATAATCCCTGATTGGCAATTAGATTTCAATAGATCAGCAGTCTTAAAGGAATAAGACACCTTTTCCTTTTTTTTCTCCCCTCTCCTCCCTCCCTCTTTTAATATGCTGAGGCAGACTAACATGGCATCTTTTTGAAAAAAAGTTCAGTTTGTGCCAGTAGCAAATGTTTTTCAAAGCTTGCCAGTGGAGGGGCAAGTGGGAGCAAGAGAGAGTGAAGTGGGGAGGGAAAAGGAGGAAAGAAGGGAAAGAGAAGAGAAGAGACATAGGAACAAAATAGCTAAGGAAGGGAGGGAGGGAGAGAGAGAGGGAGGGAGGGAGGGGGGAGGTCAGCAGACAGAAGGGGGTGGGATATAGAAAACAACAGAAAGAAAGAAGGGAAGGAAAAGATACAAATTCCTCCCCAGCTGCAATCTTCTAACCTCTCCCCTCACAAACAGCAGTTAGGGTGTCCTTGATGCCATGCACAAATCTTGGAACATGGCAATATCTAAAACTTTGCCTCACCAGTCTGTTTCACAAAAGGCATTCACAAAAGCACAAACGGTTGTGACAGAAGCCCTGTAGCTTGCTTATATTTCAACCCAATAATCTGGAAAGCACCACAAAGTGCTCAGTATACACAAGGAGCAGCTCTTTGTATTGAGTTGATTCTCCAACATTTTTTTTAAACCAACCTCATCAAAGATAGTTTCCGTAATCTTTTCCCAGAAAGGATCTGTAATGGGCTCCCATCTTCTTTCTCATTTTAAGATCCTGGCTTTGGATCCAGAAGCCACGGGCACCAGAGTGCTGCATTTTTATGTCACAAGGGAGCTGCCAAAGGAAACAGATGGGGTTTATGATAGCAAATTGGAAAGAAATAAAAAGGTAGATGAGCAATTTGGGAATTACAAGGCTCAGGATTTTTGTGAGGCAGTTTGGAGTTGTACATCTCCCCTCCATCCTTTCATAAGGAAAGTAGGAGAGTTGCTACATTTCATATAGGACATAACGTTGCAGATGCTGAAAGATGTGAATCACTCCAAGGAGTTTGCTAAACGAAACTACAACCACAAAGGCTTCCTGAAGCTGAAGGAGTCAAGATGCACTGATACTCCACTCAAGGCCTCACAGAGGAATAGTGAAGGGCTGGTTGTTATAATATGAGGTGGGGGCATGAGGGGGAATGGGATGTGGACAGAGAGGAGTGTGGTCCAAGTGTCCCACATAAAACATGCACACAGTGGTCCACCGTCCCCCAAAACATTGCCAGTCTGATTAGCAGCTTCTAGTCCCCGACTCCAAAAACTTGCTTTCCCAGCATTCTTTCCTCTCAAATGTTGCAAGTAAGAGGCTGGAGAGTCTCCATTGCTCAATGACAACTGTACTCAACTGTATATGGACCAATGGTGTGGCTCAGTGCAAAGCAGTTTTCTGTTTTCCTATACCAAATGAGTTGTAGAGTGGTTGCTAGATGTGCTTTGTTAGAAAACCATCTTACTCCTGTCCAAATCAATCAATTCCTATAATGGATAGCATCCTAATGCTTATTCATTGCTGCTGTTGTTTATTCCTTGCTTGAGGGTTAGCTATTAAAACAGACATTTCCCTTCTCTCCCTTTGTGACCCAAGTGGCATTTGACTGAAGTTCAGTGTTAAATATTTGTAGACTTATCTGTGTCCCTGAGTATCAGTATAGTATTTGACTAGCTGTGTAGCTGTTTTACCTTGTATGTATTACAGGCCCATGCACCCCCCCCCCAGATTTATATGGTTGAATTGGTGAAATATTATTTAATTGGCAAATATATTTATTGGCCTTGATATAAAATGGAACCTAAGGTGACTGGAAGGTCAAACTGGACAGAGGAAAATTACTGACTGAATACATGTGATTGCAAGGCAGGTCAGCCAACTCCCCCTCTAGGCATAGCCAAAGTCATTGTCAAGCAGACTACCAAACAACTCCAGAGATAATAGGCTTAAGCTGAAGCTGGGACATCTCTGCGAATACAACGGTCAAGGGAAGTTCCTACCAAAGCAATGATTGTTTCAACCCTGTTCCCTCACATCTAAACATTTCCCTGCCTTGTCCCCCAAGCCTCTCCACAATACAGAGCTATTATGACAGCCATTACCTCTTTGTCACCTAAACACTAAGACCATTATCTCCATGCGGACTCCATTGTCTGTGTTGCAACTTCAATTGTCCAGTTGGCCAGGACAGCCATTCACACCCATACCCTCAGGGTAGATTCTGGGCATGAGAACCCTTTGTTTTGAGTGATTCAGTGCAGTACTTTGCTTGCTGGTCACCATGCTGTCACTCCAATTTCTGAATGAGTACTGTCCTTAGGTGCTCATCTAAGCCACATTGCTGCTCTCTTCACTGCTCTCCAGATCAGTAGTTATCGCCCATTCCCTAAAACTCTTCTATCCACAACTTTCCTCCGTTTATCCTTCACTTAGCTCTTCTGTGAGTGAGTGAGTGAGTGAGTGAGTGAGTGAGTGTTTGGATCTTTTTGTGTGTGTCTATATGTGTGTGAACTTTCAATAAAACACATTTTAGTTTGCATTTTGGAATTCTGGCTAGTTCTTTCCCGCAAGACCCCATAAACATTGGTGGAAAGATCTTGTTAAGGTACCTCCTTCTCGCAGCCCTCCTAATTTGAGCTAATTAATTCCTCATTGTCATGTGGAGGTACTGGCATGGTGGATGGACCCCTGAGTCACTCACATTTTGGGGTAACATATGTGACTGTTGCACACAGTGAGAGAATATGGATAGGCATTATGTTGTGTACTCTTTCAAAATGCAACCTAGTGTCATCTGCTTTATAAATCAAATGTGGTGAATGAGCACACTTGACAACTTGTTTGATGATAATTCTCATCATCCCTCACCATTGGCTACTGACTACGGATGATGAGGGTTGTAGTTCACTAACATCTTAACGGCTTCAAGATTCCTACTCTTGCTATAAAAGATAAAGCCAGAAACTATTGACCAAGGCAGTTTCTGGGAAGGGACACAGAGGTAGCAAAATCCAATTCCTTACCAAAACCAAACCAAAACAAAACCTGAATGAGCTTCAGAAGTATTTAGCACAAACTTTGTGCATCTGCATTAATTTTTGTAGCCTTAGAGGCTGGTATACCTACAAATGTCACTCAGTGCCACCAAATTTTTTTAAAAAAAGTTATGAATGATCCCCTCTTAAAAATTAACATTCCCTGTCCACTTCCCCTCACCACATCAAAATTGTTTGTAAATCATTAAGTTTGATCCCATGACATGGAGATGTTATGCCTGAGTGCAAAATATAAAAAGGTTATGGCCCTTTCTTGATTTATCCATTATAACCAATGGGGACACAGCCAAAGCTTAGAAAAATAAAAGTGAGGCTCTCCCACAGATTCAAAATGAACTATGCTTCATCTTAAAGAGTCCAAAGCAAATCACTCCCATACCTGAAGTAAGTTCCAGAGCATGCAAACCCCTAATTATGGAATATAAAGTGGGGAGCCTGGAGGAAGAAAAGGGCTGTGAACACTGTAACAAAACCCTTTCTTTGAGCTGTACACTTTCCCAAGATTAAATGTGGGTTTCATACACTTGTATTATTAACTAAAGTCCTTTCCTCAGAATCAGGTTAAATAATACAAGGAATGAATGCTGGACTGACATTCTTAACTACGGATAGCAATACTCAAAGCAGGGATTAAAAGCTCAGGAAGGGAAGGACAAATTTTCTCCAAGAAGAAAGATTTATATCGACCAGCAGGAAATTAGGAGAACATTCTGAGGTGCAGGGGTGGATTTTCATAGCATTTAATTTGTTTGTACATGTTAAAAAAATAAATAGAAATCTCATTTTACCTGACCACAGTGAAAATTGCCTATCCTATTGCCAAGGTACAGGGTGGACATTTTGCTGAAATGTTTCTGAAGTACAATCATTTTCAGTTTTTTTTTCAGAACAGGAGGGGCCATAGCCAAGTGGTAGAGAGGGAAGGAATAATTCCAAGTGTTCTTATTTCCAGTGAGAAAGGGGTCTCAACATCTCTTGACACCCTGTGGAGAAAATGGTCAAATTCTATGAGACTCTTCACTGTGCAGGAATGCATGTGTGTGTGTGAAAAATTCAGAAGAAAAAGTTTCAAAGTGAAAAATAAATATATGCAAAACCTCTTGGAGTCTCATCCACTGGAGAGAAAACTTTTGAAATTCTTTCTTCTGCTGTGCAGGAATTAAATAAACAAATTTTTACCTCCCCACTCAGTGGCAGTGAATGCCAAACTTCCTAAATTCGATCCCCCATATTGCTGAGAAATAATCCTGTCTAGAACCCAAGTGTTGCTCCCTCTCAGAATAGACAATAGGGAACCTGGTGAACCAGTGGTGTGGAACCATTTGTGACTATGGCCCTTTCCGCACGTGGGTGGGGAAATGCCTGAAAACGGAGCTTACCGGCTTTGTTTTCCGGCTGGCCGAGTCCATCACCATGAGGAGCAGCGCAAGTTTGCTGCTCCG